>CP073640.1:46965000-47565000 GCA_018223645.1 Jasminum sambac
TGGGCGGAAAAGTGTGTGTAAAAACACACACTGGTGGATCAACTTTTATAAATTAGTATAGATATGGGAATTTTGTCACTAACGTAACTAAGTGATGTTAAGCTTGCCATCATATGGATCTGATTTCGGAATTAAGTTACCAGATTTACTCATCTTCTTTAATGACTAAGGACGTTAGTTTAGATTCACATAGTTTTGAATTTTCTGGGTTTCAGTAAAGGAATTGTGATGAGGTTTGATGTCGCGTTGATTATTATATTTCTCTCACGTGCTCGTAAACTGAAGTTTCTGGTCTCATTACTTTGGATTAGGTATATGTTATTGTGGCTTGAGTAAGTGGTTTGCCATAGGTTTCGTAATCCATAATGTTGATAGTTGCTTTTGAAACTATTACTACGATATTATTTCTAGTATTAGTATTATACTCGTGCGATACACGAGAAGATTACAATTTAATTAAAATTAAATTAAATTAAGAATTAGAAAAAGCAAATGTATTAAGAATGAAGTAAATTGTCAATGATACTTGTCTGATTGGTTATGATGACAAAAAGATAAATGTGTGTCATAATTTGAGTTTCCACTTTTGTTTAGTAACATAAATCATCAATCAGTAAATCATATATTTAAACGCGTTTTATATATACACTCAAATTAAAAAGCGGAATAAGTAATTAATATTTATTTCTAAATTCAATTTTTTTTTTAATTTGTATAAAACTACATTTTTTAAGGTGGTATTGTAATGTATAACTTTAACCTCTTATCACATTTTCATTAATTCATACAATACTAAATATTAAAAAAAATTGAAAATTTTATTTTTGATATATACTTATAATTTTTTGACAAAAAATTGAAAAGGTGATTAAATGATAATTTTAATTAGTATTTTTTAAATGGCATGGGAAATGATGAAACAGGACATAGAAGTTGTCGTATTCTATTCCTTTTCTAATTAATTAATTATTCATTATAAATTTAATTATTTAACTACTCACTATTTGATCTAAAAAAATGTAGCTCATATTGGAACCGCTCAATACACATACCCATAAAAACTATCCACAACGACCTTTTTTAATGTGGTAAAAATAAAAAAGAGGATTTTTAATTAACTTTTTAAATATGTAAAAAGGCTTTTTTCTAACATAGAAAATCGCTGCCAATGTGGCACTGTACGAAGTTAGCACTTCATATATGTGTGTGTGTGTAGAAAATGTTAATTCTTATTTTTAAAATTAATTTAATAGATATTGTAAGTTTTAACTTTGATTTCTTATCATATTTTTATTACTGCATGTAACACTAAATATAAAAGAATTTAAAATGTGACAAATGTGATACTGCCACTTATACATTTTGTTTAGGTGGCACTTCGATTTTATATATAGTTAGATGGCTTATTTGAACCCTATGGTTAATCATAATTTGGACAAAATCTCCGGTTGATGGATTCAAATCTATTTGTGTAAAATGGCATAAATGTGATTTATGATTTGAATTCAACCTTGTTGAAACTTATTTGGTCGAGTCGATCAAAGTTGTTTCAAAATTGTTGAAATTCAGTCTTAAAGAAAATCAGTAGAAGTTTAAGGGTATGTCTAATTGACAATAAATTTTCAAAATAATTTCTCTCTCATCATTTTCAACCACACATTTTATATTTTTAATACACGATCTTCCATTTTAGACCATATAATTTATACGCAATTCGAGTAAATAAAACTTCATCTTCATTTATTGTGAATCAAACCCTAAATAATGGTAGTCTAATATTTTACATAAATTAGTCGACAGGAGATGGTGCCAAAGTGACCTCTCTTGTGAAGATTAGTTTATTGCGAATATTTAGATATTTTTCGTGAGCGTGTTTGTTTATGCGAATATTAGTCTGCCCAAAGGAAGGTTATATAATATTTGTTCGAATTTCACACACATATGGTAGTAAATGTGTGACAACTATTAGGTTTCTATGTGAATAGTAAGTCGATCCAAAGATAGACTTATTATTTGACAGATTTGTTGTCAATATTTGATCACTGCGCAAGAGTACCATTTACAATTAATATTATTGTCCAAAAACTTGATATTAATGTTGTACTAGGTATCTTGAGATAAGAACTGTTATTATTTGAATTTATTGATTATTGTGAATTTTGTAGTGAGCATGAAAATTAATTTAGTTATATTTTATTTATATATAGCTAACATATCTGCTGCTACGATATCTACCAACTTAAGTTCAATTCCTATGCTGAATTGGACTAACTTCAACGATTGAAAAGAGAATATATTAATTGTTCTCGGCTGCATGAATCTAAACCATGCACTAAGAATTGAACAACTCGTTCCTCTTACAGATAAAAGTTTGCATGATGACAGAAGGAACTTTGAAAAATGGGATTGCTCTAATTGCATGAGTCTAATGATCATTAAGCGCAGCATTCCAAAAGCCTTTAGGGGCGCAATATATGAGGATGTCACAAAGTGTTTTTGTAAAAAACGAGAAGGTTGAAACAAGCACGCTTATACAAAACTTGATTTTAATGAAGTATAAAAGCAAAGGAAACATTAGGGAGTACAACATGTAGATGTCTCACATTACTTCAAAACTTAAGGTGTTAAAGATCGACTTGTCTGATGACTTGCTCGTGCATTTTGTATTGATATCACCTCCCGCACAGTTCAGTCATTTCAAGGTTAGTTATAACAGCTAGAAGGAGAAATAGATCGGACTCTAAATGAGCTCATTTCATATTCTATGCAAGAAGAAGAAAGATTGAAGCAGGAAATAACCGAAAGTGCTTACTTGGCAAGCACCTCTAAGATTAGCACCTCTGAAGGTAAAGGCAAAAGGAAAATAAAAGGATATGAAGTTGCTCTTAAGGGTCCAGCATATAAGAAACAACGACATGACAACAACGTTTGTTTCTTTTGTAACAAAGGCTGGACATGCTAAAAAGGATTGTGCCACTTACCACGCTTGGCGTGTAAAGAAAGGTACAATTCTTACTTTTGTCTGTTCTGAGGTTAATCTAGCTTCAGTAACTAAAAACACTTGGTGGTTAGATTCTAGTCTTACTACTTACATAAGTGTTTCCACGCAAGGTTGCCTTATCAGCTGCCAAAAGCCAAATGATAGTGAAATATATAGCTATATGGGTGATGGCAAAAAGGCAGAAGCTAAAGCAATAGGAACTTTTAGATTATTATTAACTTTTAGATTACTATTAGGAATTGGTCACTATTTGGATTTAAAAGACACTTTTGTTGTACGTTATTTAGATGGAATTTGGTATCTATTTCCTTATTGGCAAGTTTTGATGTTATTGTTTATTTGGAAATTGCCAATTTAGTCTTTAATTTTATTAAATTCAAATATTGTTGGTACTGGGTCATCATTTGCTTATGATAATCTATATTTACTTGATACTATTGCGTCATATAAAGAAACCTTGCATGTGAAACAGTGTGGTACTAAACAGAAGTCAGATAAAGAAAATTTTGCTTCATGGTGGCACAAGAGCTTAGGTCATATCTCAAAATATAGCTTTCAAAGGCTTATGTCGGATGACATTTTGGATTCTTTTGACTTTATAGACTTAAATATCTGTATTAGTTGTATTGAGGGAAAACATACCAAAACTAAGAGATTATGTGCCAATAGAACTTCAGACGTCTCAGAGTTGATTTATGCAGATATTTGTAGGTTATTCCCTACAACTTATTGGAATAGTCAACAATATTTTATATTATTCGTAGACAACTATTCACGCTATAGGTACCTATATCTCATTCATGAGAAGTCTCAATCACTAGACGTATTCAAGACCCTTAAAGTTGAAGTTGAGAATCAACTCAATAAAGGAATTAAGAACGTTAGATCTGACCATAAGGTTGAGTACTATAGAAGATGTGATGGTACGTGCGAACAACGTCCAAAACAATTTGCTAAATTTCTAGAAGAATGTGGACTCGTCCCACAGTACACCATGCCAGATCTCCTAGCATGAATAGTATGACTAAGAGATGAAATAAAACTCTTAAGGATATGGTAATTAGTATGATTTATAATTCAACCTTAACAGAGTCATTATGGGAAGAAGCACTAAAGACTATAGTTTATATTTTTAATAGAGTACAAAATAAAGAAGCTACCAAAACACCTTATGAGCTTTGGAAAAGTAAGAAACCTAACTTAAAGCATTTTCATATTTGGGGATGTCGAGCTGAGGCAAGGCCTTATAGGCTAAATGAGAAAAAAAATGGACTCCAAAACTATGAGCAACTCTTTTATTGGTTATACTGAGTGATTGAAGGGCTATAATTTTTATGATCCTGCACTAAAGATTATTTTAGAGATAGGAACTGCAAGATTTTTTGAGGATTGAGTTGTTTGGGGGGAGAAATAAAGTAAGAGACATTGTCTTCAATGAGGAATCAGTTTTGATTCCTGTTGCTACTTTTGACAATGGATAGGATTCTATACCTGTCGTTGATCGAGACGCGAATCAGGAACCTCAACGAGCCAATATTGAATAGCCTCCGATTCAGAATGACGAAATTATTTCAGAAGAACAAACTTGAAAACCTCAAAAATTAAGGAAATCTACTAAAGAAATGAGACGTGCTATTCAAGATGATTATATAGTATTTATCGAAGAACGTGAGTAAGATATTGGAATATTGGAAGATGATCCAAGAACTTCCATCAAGCCCTACATTGTTATATGATAAGTGTGTTTTATGCGCTTATTTAGGGTCGTTAAACTCCAATTAATTGTGTTTTCTATTTATTTCGTATCTAAATTTTTCAATTTATTGTTATTTTAGGAGCAAAATCAGATTTGGAAGAAATTAGAGTAAAAGGGCCAAAGAAGGAAAGAAACACCAAGATAAGGAAAGTTTCCAAGTTCCAGGGACGAGAATGAAATTATGCTAAAAGATTGAAGACGAATTTTGATCTAGATAAAAGTGGAATTCGGGCAACGTTATTTTTGGGTAAATTGTAGCAGCCCGTTCTTTTACAACTTTTAACAAATTTTTATACATTTTAACAAATTCACATCAAAATTCAAACCAATTACATCCACATATTTTATGGGACCCACTGTACTATATAAATCGCCACCACTCAATCTCGCTCATTCTCTCTCCTATTTCAGATCAAAACTCATAAATACTCATAAATACACATACACTAACGGGGGTTAGATCTTTTTGTCTAGTTTTCACAGGATTTTGAATCACCTCAATCGGACATCGGATGGAGAAGTTATGACAAAAATAGTCAATGCTGTTAGGCTATCCAGTTTTGCGCGCAAATGCCTAATGTAACTAGGAATTGGAGACCCATCACAATTGGGCCTTATTCACGACCTTGAGGAGGAAAATACTGTATTTAAGGAGATTTCCTGGAGAAAAAGAGGGAGAATTAGAGAGAATTGAAGCCACAACAACACAAGTTTGGAGAAAAAAATTGAAGAACTCAAGAGATTGAAGGCTTCAACTTATCTTCTCTCAAACCCAGTTATATATTTCATTTTGTTTCTTCTTTTTAGTTTTTATTTCAAGTTCATGAGTAGCTAAACCCTTATTACTTGGGACGATTTATGTTTCCCAATTGTGAACCTTAATTCTATGTAAATGGATCCGAATTTCTAGTAATTAATTTGTATTAATTCTATGCTGTTGGGTTATTTTATTTGCCTTTTTGATCAATTTGTGGATTTATCTATTGGTTTATGTTTGATTCGAGAGAGGAAAATATGAACTAAATTTAGGAACATAGAACACTAATTTAGACAAGATTTAGAGATAAACTTGTGGTTAGTGCGGTCATATAGGTGGAATTTCAAGGAAACCTATTAGAATTTCTTGTTTGAATGCGTTCATGACGGTTGATAACGAATTTACTTAGAGATAGGTAAATTGGCCTGATTGAATAGATTTAATTATCATCGACAGAGATAGTTATATAATTTAGGAAATTCGACCGTTAGCACGAGTTAATTATTTTGGATCCATGAACGTGGGATTAAGAGGATCAATTGGGTGAAGTGATGAGTCTCAAGTCTTTAAATACTTTGATTTAATCTACAATTTTTTAATTTTTGCATAATAGATTAGGTAGAACATCATTCTCTAGCATTTTGTTTAAATTTAGCATTATTACACCCATTGTTTGATTCATCAAATAAAGTGATAAATTGACAAATTTTGGTACTCAAAACAAGTCCATTTAGGATCGATACGTGGACTCAAATCCACTTTATTACTTGTTTGACACTGTACACTTGCGGTTCGCATTTTGCATTACACAAATTTAAGCGGGCATTATAACTCACAAAAGTGGATTGATACTATGAACGATAAGTATGAGTCTATACAAGACAATAAAATTTGGGATCTTGTCCCGTTACCAAAGGGTGCAAAGCCCATTGGCTGCAAATGGATATTTAAAACCAAAAAAGATGCAAAGGGTAACGTGGGAAAAAATCAGGCTCATCTTATAGCTGAAGGCTTTACTTAAAAAGAAGGTGTTAACTCTAAAGAGACTTTCTCTACAGTTTTAGGACTATTATGGTGCTTGTTGCACATTTTGACCTTGAGTTACATCATATGGATGTAAAGACGACATTTCATTATGGTGACATTGATTAAACAATCTATATGGTGCAACTAGAAAACTTTGTGTCGGGTGACCCTAAGAATACTGTATGCAAATTAAAGAAATCCACCATAGGCTCAAAGCAAGCTTCCCCTCAGTGGTACCACAAATTTCATCAAGTAATTGTCACGTTTGGTTTTGAGATAAATACGTTTTATGATTGTGTGATCATAAGTTTAGTAGGAGGAAGTATATTTTCCTAGTTTTATATGTTGATGACATAGTGCTTGCCAGTATTGATATAGGCATATTGCACGAAACCAAGAGATTTATGTCAAAAATTTTTGAGATGAAAGATCTTGATAGTGCCTCTTTTGTATTAGGGATTCAAATACACCGGAGCATTCTCGGTGTATTCTTGGATTATCACAAAAGAGTTATATCGATAATGTTCTTAAAAGGTTTGGCATGCAGGATTGCAAACCATGTGACAACAATGTTGCTAAACGAGAAATTTGGTCTTAATCAATGCCCTAAAAATAAACTTGAAGTTATGGAAATGCAAACAATTCCCTCTGCATTTGCAGTTGGAAGTCTTATGTACGTTCAAGTTTGTATGTCCGGACATAGCGTTCATTATTGGAATGTTAGGCAAATATTTAAGTAACCTTGGCATAGATCACAGGAAAACAGTCAAACGGGTTATGAGATATCTTTAGAGAACAAAAGATTATATGTTTGCGTATTAGAAGTCGGATCAGTTGCAAATCGTAGGGTATTCTGATTCCAATTTTGGTGGATGCCAAGACAGTAAAAGATCCACTTCATGCTATATTTATCTTATGGCTGGAGGAGTAGCAAGTAGACACTCACAACTGCTTCTACTATGGAGGCAGAGTTTGTAGTATGTTATGAGCAGAGGTGTAGCTGGGAGTACTGGACTAGGCTATAGCCCAGTCCTACCCCTAGTCCACTCTTGTAGGAATGTTCATCCTAGTTAAATATATATATAAAGTTCAATTTGTTAAAGAAATTAATATGTTGTTTTGTGGTAATATGGGGTGGGAATTTCCTTTTGATCAATGGATCGATTCCCCATAAGGCCATAACCTGCATTTATAAACTTGTTGGTTATTCACTTATTCTTCACAAATCCCAGTTCCCCCCTTCCCCACTTTTTTTGAGCTTTTTCCTTTTTTGCCTATTCTTTTATAATATATATGATTTTTAGTTAATATCAAATTACAACTTAATTTCTCATTCAATTGCCAATATTAAATTAAACATGCCAATTTCTTTGTCTCCCTTTGTAAAAAACTCACATCCCATATTTTCATAAATTGTTTGTCTAAGTTTTGAAATCAACAACTTGGATTTTGTGAAAATATATTGGTAAGTTAATTTATAAGTCGTAGTTATTCCCATTGTATGCTTTGGGTTCAATTCTTTTATGTGTCATATATATTTCGAATACTTCTTTATCGATTTTTTTATTAGTTTGTTGTTTGTATGATAACTTCATTCATTAAGCCATCTACATTTAACGACAAATATAAGAGTAATATCAAACGAAAAAATTTATTATATGAGCAACTTATGGAGAATTTTTCATTTTCAAGTGATTCTTTGTGCTGTTATCTCTAAATTGGGGTCTTAATTCTCAATTGACAAATGGGAAAATTTATCGTATTTGTGTTATTTTCATATATAGTATTGATATTGTTTCTTTTTCATCAATAATATATTACTGGTGATGTATGTTCTCGACAAATCAAAACACGAATTTATCAAATGAGAATATGCAATAAGGTTATATATAAATTCTATAATTTCTATCATAGTTTAATTTTATATGGCGAAAAATCATTGGCGCCCACTCTAATAAATACATTTATTACCGTGTGAGTAAAATTTATCGAACTTTACCCCCTAACCCTCATTTCTGGCTACGTCTCTGGTTATAAAGCATCTGATCAAGGAATATGGCTATGAAATTTTGTCATTGGGCTGCACATTTTGGATGGTATAGAAAAATTGCTTAAGTTATATTGTGACAATAAATTAACAGTTTTATATTCCAATAACAACTGGAGCTCGTCTAAATCAAAGAATATTGACATAAAGTTCTTAGTTTTGAAGGAAAGAGTGCAGTGGACAGATTTCGATAGAGCACATTGGGAGAAATTCCATGATTGCGGATCCGCTTACTAAGGGATTACCACTTAAGATCTTTCATGAACATATTGCTTATATGGGTGTTGTAAATCTTGAAGATATCATGATCTAGTGGTAGTTTGTATTTGAGTGCTTTATGTTTGATTTCACACACTTGTGTATTTGGAATTTTCTATATAGAAATAAAGTATTCGATTCATTCCACTCTATTATATTTGGTCAAGTATTGATTTCACTAAGGATTAAGGTGATACTAGTTGGAAATACGGATCACATTGCATGTAATTTCATGATTGGTCTACGTCACTTAATTGTATTGGTATTTGTGATCATTAATTGATGGATTTAGTCATGCTATATGTGATTAAAGTCCCTTTGAATGAGATTGTTCAAGAATACCTTTAATTGTGATGGCAAGTTTTGGAGCTCATAAGGTTATGCATATTTATAAGGTTATATATGTGCCCCCAGGGAGAGATAATTGAATAAATTTTCAACATATAGGATCACACATGTATTGTTATAAAAATGTGCAATGCTATCTTACATGGAAACAATGTGTAGAGATTGTTGTGTGTTTGTAAATAGATGAAGGGCCTATTTAGAAACATTTGGTGAAATTTTTAAATTTATTTTTGTTTTTCAATGGAAACAAATGGGATATGAATCCCACATCGAAATCTCATCAAGAAAAATGAATTTCATGGTCTATAAAATGTGGAGGTTGGGTTTCTACATGTCTTGATGTGCAATGATTTGGGCCTTAATAATATGGCTTATATATGAAATACTAATTTTTCCCCAAAAGTTTCAATATTATTTAATTTTTAGTATTTTACCTATTTAAATCGGATTTTTGATGAAGCTCTTTATTTTATTTTTAATTTCTTTTTAAGTGGAAACAAATGGAATATGAATCCCACATCGAAACTTGAAGCCTGATTGGGAACTGTTTTTTCCAAATTTTTCCATTTTTTAAAAACTTTTTCTCTCTCCTAAATCAATCACATCCACATATCTCATCACATCCACAAATCTCAACCACTCAACTCCACTCATTCTCTCTCCTCTTTTACATTAAAAATCTTTAAAAACCATTATAATTCATTTCCAATCACCCTATTGATAAGGAAAAAATAATTTCTTGCCTATAGAAGTGAAGGTTTCTATTTAAAAAAATAAAAGAGGTGAAGGTTGGGTTTCTTTATTTTTAGTAGCATTGATTTGGGCTTTAGCAATCATGCCTACATGCCCAAAATATTAGAAAGATTTTTTGAAAAAGTTTTATTATTATTTTATTGTGCCGATTTAAATCGATTTCTCTATTAGGTTTTCTATGATTTTTGCAGTTTTGACTAATTTTTACCGGTTAAAATTATATATAAGTATTTTATATAATTATTTTACATTATTTTTTCATCGGTTTTGAACTAATTTTTTAAAATGATTTAAAAATTTTTTATTAATTATTTTTTAAGTGGTTCATTAAGTGTGATATGAATCCCACATTGAAACTTGAGAAAAAGATGAAACTTTTTTGCCTATAAATGATGGAGGTTGGTTTCTTTATGTGAAGAAATCATCGGGCGTTTATGTAGAGAAATACAAATATTAATATATTTTTGCAGAAGTTTCATTATTATTTTATTATTTTCTTGAAAAGCTTCATTATTATTTTATTTTACCAGTATAAATCAATTTTCTATTCGATTTTGTATATTTTTGACATTTTTATTGATTTTTTTATCAGTTTTGATCTTTTTTTTTATGATTTTAATTTTTTTATTATTATTTTTAAGTGGTCAATTAAGCGAGATATGAATCTCACATCGAAACTTGATAAATAAGATAAAATGTTTTGGCCTATAAAAAGCGGAGGTTGGTATTTTCACATAGAGTAATCATTAGGCCTTAACAATTGAGCTTATATATACAAATATTAAGGGTGTGTTTGATTGGAATTGGTTTTGCATGCAAATGTCAAATCGTGTAAAACGTTTTACACTTTCGCTGTTTGATTGCAAGTTGTAAAATGAAATGATTTTACAAGGTACAACCGTTTTAAGCACGATTTCCACAAAAAGCATGAAAACGTTTTCTTAAGGGGGTATGTGGTATTTCGTTTACCACGCAAACGTTTTCCCGCTTTTCCTTTGCAACCCGTCAATCAAACACACCCTAAAAAAATTTTGATAAAATTTTATTATTTTATTTTATTGGTATAAATAGGTTTTTCTATCTGATTTTGTATGATTTTTTCCTATTTTGATTATATATTTTTATCGGTTTTGATCTAATTTTATTTTTTTACAACAATTTTAAGCTTTTTTTCTTAATTATTTTTTAAATGGTCCATTAAGTGGGATATGAATCTTATATTGAAATTTGATAAAGAAGATGGAATTTTTTGGCGTATACAAAGTGGAGGTTGTTTCTTCATGTAGAGGAATCATCGGGCCTTAGCAATTGAGTTTATAAGGGGTGATTGAGAGTGTTTTTAATGGTTTTTAATAGTTTTTAATGTAAAGGAGGAGAGAGAATGAGTGGAGTTGAGTGGTTAAGATTTATGGATGTGATGAGATGTGTGGATGTGATTGATTTAGGAGAGAAAAAAAATTGAAAAAAGTGGAAAATTTTGAAAAAAAGTAACCCCAATCAGGCTCTATATATGCAAATATTAAAAAGTTTTTTGAAAAAGTTTCATTATTGTTTTATTTTACAGCATAAATCGATTTTTCTATCCAATTTTGTATATTTTTTCCATTTGATTATGTTTTGACCGGTTTCGATCCTTTTTTTTTTTAACGATTTTAAGCTTTTTCTCTTCATTATTTTTTGAGTGGCTAAATGGGATGTGAATCCCATATCGAAATTTGATTAAAAAAAAGATGGAATTTTTTAGCCTATAAAAAATGGAGGTTGATTTATTTATGTGGAGCAATCATCGAACCTTAATAATTGGGCTTATATATATACAAATATTAATGACTTTTTTGAAAATTTTCATAATTATTTTATTTTACTACTATTAGTCGGTTTTCTGTCTCGTTTTGTAGATTCTTTGCTAGTTTTGATTGATTATTATTTTTTTTCCTTTTAATCAATTTTGATCTAATTTTTAATGATTTTAAGCATTTTTTGTAATTATTTTTTAAGTGGTCCATTGAATGGGATATGAATCTTACATCAAAATTTGATAAAGAAGATGAAATTTTTTTGCCTATAAAAATAGAGGTTGGTTTTTTTATGTGGAGAAATCATCGGGCCTTAGCAAGTGGGCTTATATACACAAATATTAAAAAGTTTTTTGAAAAAGTTTCATTATTATTTTATTTTACCAGTTTAAATCGGTTCTTCTATCCAATTTTCTATGATTTTTCCCTAGTTTGATTGATTTTTTATCGATTTTGATAAAAATGCTTTGGTTGACAATTTTCTTTTTTTTTTAGTTGATTTTTATGCGTCATTTTATTTTTTCTTAACTTCTTTTTAAGTGGGATATAAATTTGATATCGAAACTTGACGAAGAAGATGAAATTTTTTAGTTTGTAAAAGGTAAATATGAATCCTACATCGAAACTTGATAAAGAGGATGAAATATTTTGGTCTTAGTGATGCAACGGATAGGTTCGGGTACGGGTCGGCCGTATCCATACCCAATGTATCGAACTGATCCATGGTCTATATCCACTTCGGGTTTTAGTTTTGAAAATCGTATCCATATCCATCAATTCGAGTACTCATGAGTTTTTGGTTTCACGAATCATTTTGCAATCTAACACACCAAAAATTAAAGTAGTCAATGAGCTACTCTATCCTTGAGTAGACTAGATGAACTTCAACCATTTGAAATAGTGGGGGATTGAAAATATTGACAGGTGACAAGTTTATCATATATCAACATTTTCAATCCCCCGTGAATATAATAACCAATGTTGTATATAAGGAAATTTTAAAATTTGTAATCATTTATCGTAAGATAATAAGATTAAATTATTTTTATTTCATGACTTCCGTATTTTATATCTTGATTTATGTTTTTTTATAACTAAAAAGACTATGTTTTTAGGTAATAGATGATCCCCGTGCATTGCACTGGTGATACAGTAGAAGGAAACAAATAAAATGAATTTGTATGTCAATATCCTCAAAGTATGTTGCTAATTTTGTTCTCTAGAATCTATGGCTTCCACTTTGTGTTTTTAACTATAGAAGCGAAATTTCGTTCAAATTCACCCAAAAATATGAGATATGGTGACAATTTTTTGTAGCTCTTGTAAACCTAAACTATTAACTATGTATGGTATTGTTCTAGAATGCTCGGGTGTTTTATAATTACAGTACACCCGAATGGTTTTACGGGCTCGTACGACCTCCATTTTGAAATCCGAGATCAAATCCAAATTCAGCACGACGAGATGGAGCTTCAGTAATTAAGAAAATTTCTAACGACACCGTGGTGTGGTGGCGGATCAAAATTTTTTGCCATAATTTGGCCCAAATTATTGCAAAAAACTTTGACTGGCCACCATGGCGATCACCAATGTCGTCAACAAATTTCCGAATTATTGGAGCTCCTCCTTGTCGTGCTTGATTTAAATCTAATATCGGATTTCAAAACGGAGATCATAGCGGGCATCGTAAACTTGCACGTTCAATTACACCCTTATGGCCATATAGAAATATCATAGCACGGAAGTAAATTTACACCCATATTATAAATAAATATCATTTATTTATAAGCCTATAATAAATAAATGAATTACAATAATTTTCATTTCACGGAAGTGAGGGTAGATTTTGTTGTTCATGTATTACTCATGGTGGAAAATGGGGTTAGCATATTTAGTGTGTATTAGCAGATAAATTTTAATGTATTTTTATGAGTAGGAAAATAGAGAATGAGTGGAGTTGGATGGTGGAGATTTACACCTTGTTAGTGTATGTGTATTTATGAGTATTTATGAGTTTTGATCTGAAATAGGAGAGAGAATGAGTGGGATTGAGTGGTGGAGATTTATGTAGTACAGTGGGTCTCAGAAAATATGTGGATGTAATTAGTTTGACTTTTGATGTGAATGTGTTAAAATGTGTAAAAATTTATTAAAAGTTATAAAAGAACGGGCGGTTAATGAGTGGAGAAATATATGAATGTGATTTATTTAACCAAATTTAAATTTAAAAAAGAATGAATTGAAATGTATTTTGATGTGTATGATAACAAGCTCTCACAAATTCACAATTGTACAGGGGGCAACACGCAATGGAATATAAAGACAACAGTGTCAGTCATTCAAGATATGGTAAATCATTTATAAGAGTGTATTCGATTCGCAAGTTAGAAATCATTTATTTGGAAAATATTTATATGGTAAATATTTAATTAATTATTATTTAAGAAAATATTTACATACAATTGGCCCAAATCCTACATCAATTGATTATATCTTACAAAATATTTTCCATTTACAATTTACAATCAAACAGTAAAGATGTAAAATATTTTACACGATTTGATATTTACATATAATTGGTTTGCCAATCAAACACATTCTAAATAAATTATCAAATTAATATTTGAATAGTTCAAAAAAACAAAAAATAAATTTTGAATCGATAAAATTTAGTATCTATAGAACGAGCATCTAGACGCTAGCATGTGTATTATTTTATATATTTTTACGTATTTTTTTTAACCTTACTCATTTTCTTTCTTATTTCACTTTCACATATTTCATGAGATATATCTATATACGAATCTCAATAATTCAATTGCACTTATTCTATCTCTTATATCACATAAAAACATAAAAAAAATTTGTTTTTACATGCATCACCCCAACACCAGCTTTAATAGCGAGGGGAGACAAAATACTAGTATCTAGCAGAGGAGCCTACCATGTTTACTACGGTACAAACGATTGCGTGCGCCATGTGTTAGGGCGGGAAGCTGAAAATTTTCACCCCTTTAGGGTTTATAAATCGTCCTATTCAGTTTCAAATTTTAAAATCCAGAAATTAATAATATCCTCACATCGCCTGGTTTTGCTTTCTTTGGATGAATACTGATTTTTGAGCAACAGAATGACTCTTCGGAAGGGGTCGAAAGTGTGGGTGGAAGATAAGGACTCGGCTTGGGTAGCAGCCGAGGTAATCGGTTTTATCGGCAAACAAGTTCAACTCCTCACTGTCCCAGGAAAAAAGGTAGCTTCTCTTCTGTCTATTATACTGCTTTGAATTTTGCGAATTGGACAAGATGGTGAGATGTGTTGTTTTGGTTATAATTTACGGAATAGGTGTTGGCCGCACCGGAGAAATTGCATGCCCGAGACACGGAGGCGGACCATGGAGGAGTGGACGACATGACTAAATTAACTTACTTGAATGAGCCTGGTGTCCTTGATAATCTGCAGCGAAGATATGACCTCAATGAAATTTATGTGAGCTCCTTGGATTTTATGTTTATTATTTAGGAGTGTTGTTAAATCACCCGAATGGAGGGAAGGTTCGCTGTGCAGGAACCAGGAAACCAAATGTACTTCTGTCCCCTCAAACCAAAAACTCTATCAAAATTCTTCATACTCTCTCCAATTTCTATGCAAAATCATTTATTTAACTTACAGTTCTCCACTGCCACGATGTAAGCTTTCTCCTATGGTTGATTCCACCGGCTCTAAAGCGGTATACTAGTTGATTACATTAGTTAGGATTTGCTTCTATATGTTTTCGAATTTAAACTAAGCTAAGTTTGTCGGAACTTTGGGATAAACGTATTGTCATGTAGAAGCGTCTATTGCTCCATGAAAGTCAAACATCATTGTCAACCATATCAGACATCACCGATCATTATTATTATTATTCACACATGTCATGGTCCCATCATTATGCCACCTAAAAATTGAGTTTCTAACCAAAAAAAAAGAAAAAGGTTCAGCGTACACACGCTAAATTTGTGCGTAATGCTACATTTAGCTAAATATTTTCTTTTTAGAAGAGGAAATTTTCATTGTACTATAATTGGAGGGACATTTCCCATATTTACAAGAAGAGCTTACAAATAAGCTCACTTTTTTACTTGTGACTCTTATTTTTGTCATTCTTGAAGTTATACACTTCATTTCAAAAAAAGGGAAAGCTAAAGGGAAGTCAGATGAAATGAAGCTTAGAATTTTGATTTCCGGAAAAGAAAAACTTAAGGTATGTATGGAAAGTTGTTGTTCGAAACATGGGTTTTTACAAGAAGGGAATAATGATTTGTCCAAAAGTGGTGTGGGACAAGGTGCGTGGATAAAATTTTCAGGTGTTTAAAAAACCTAAAGGAAAAAAGGAACAGATAGGCAAAGAAGCTCCTAATGTTAGTTCTGATTTTGATCCTTCTACTATTAGTGTAATCTTTAAGTCTGATGTACAATATAGAAATTCTTATTGTTGGCATCGCATCAACTCATTAAAACCTATCACACCTGATGCTATTCGTAAGTTTCCTTCACAGAACTTCTCAGAACATAATAATAATAACAACAATTAATAATGAGTTGAGTCCCCAAAGCTGAACAACATATTTCAGAATCTGTTCTGTCTTGGCATAATTATTACTGCTTTTGTTTGAATCTGAATTGCAAGAGTTTAGTTTTATATTCATTTGGATTCCCAGGAGCAATGCGTATCCGGGTACACATGTTTGTAGCTAAAAAGAATTACTCTAAAGTGTGGTGGAGCATCAAAATGTATTGATAGTAATGAGTGGGAGTGTTGAATTTGACGTTGAAATTATAGTTTGACTTTGACTAAGCCATACATTTAAATTTTAGTGGAAAAAGTTAAAGCAAACATATATGCCATATATTGTGTATATCACTTCACTTCATTTACTGCATTTTTTATAGGTAAATATAATTTATTTAATTGTAAGTAGATAGAATTGAGAGTGATAAATGAATAGTGCTAGTGGCTCCTACTAAATGTGGAGATAAAGAGAAGGTCTGACTAAAAGTAATAATAATAAAAAAAACCCTCTAGCTGTCGAGAAAATTCCCCGTGATTATATTTCAATCTAGTATATGGCGATTTGGATATTAAATTTACTCATGGAGTGTAAATTACTATTCATGAAAATAGTCTAGCAATAGGAAAAAGGTCTACCATGACCTTCTCGTTCTATTTTATGGGGTAATCTAAACATAATATTATTAAGCTCAAATGGATTTAGTTCAGTGTTCAAGTAGAAGTCCGGACTGCAGATCCTCTAGGCAGCTGCTTGGTCCTTTAGATGGGTTAGAAGAGATTGATTATAATTTTATGCACTTTCAAAGATGGTAAGATCCGAAGGTTATAATATCAGCAATAGGATTGATAGAGCTCCTTTATATAGACCCTCGTAGTTCTTTATGTACCATAGTTTCAAGTAGACATTAGTTTCCTACTTTGTTTTTGGCTTTATTGTATGATCTCATACTTTTTTCCTAGTGGATGGCTCGTCCACTCTTTTGGTGTTGTAATTATTTGATGATGTTATCAATAGAAAGCTTTGTTTCCTATAAAAAAAAAAAACAAAAGGGCTGGTGGGCCATGTATCATTTTGGGATGCACCCGTCTCCTATGTGCTCGTTAAATATTTTTGATTCTATTTGTTTTGTAATTATTTGGGTTTAAATCATAGAGCTGATTTCCATTGATTAGACTTGCTCGACTTGCCCCCTCCTTTGAATATTTTCTTCAAGTGCTGGCAGAAATAAGTGGAGTAGAGTAAGTTTCTTGATTGGTTCCTGCACTTCCTGCAGCAAAATGTTATAGTTCGAGCACTTTAGAGGCTGTTGGTTGATAACTCTGGCATCAGAATTGTGAAGCTTGGTCGCCAATCTATGTAGATGCATCGAATGCTTTGTGTACGGGTTTCACATTTATGAAATAGGAAACATGTAGAGATTTCATGGGCTAGAAGGTCGGTGCAGGATGCTATCAGCCTGCCAATACACGAGTCAACTATTAATGTTCTTCTTCATGTTAAAGATAACTAGGTGAAGTTTAAGGGATCTCCTTATTCCCTGGGACTGTGAAATAGTAAAATATGACAACTTTCTGCCTGGTTTTCTTTAGGCTTGTTTGGAAAGTGTTTTGAAATGATTTTGTCTAGATGTGTAGTATACAAACGAGTCTTGAAAAATTTGGTAGTACACACGGTCCTATGAAATGAGCGGTGGAAAGGTGCATTAGTACAAAGTTTTTCAACATATTTTTGTCAAGAAACAATTTCCCCAAAAACCTCTTAGTGCTGATAAAGGAATTTCTTGCTGATATCAGCATTACTATAAGTTGATGAAGAAAAAGCTACCGCTGAATATCACTGTGTTTTATCAAAAACTATGACAATCTGGCATTGGGTATCTCGAGCTTCAGGTCATAGTGCAATCCTTTACCAGCCATAGTGCTGTCGATGTATCTCTAATTCGTTGTCAAGTTTGTTAAACAGCAGGTACATTTTTGATGATGTAATTTGCAATTTTCATTATTCTTGCTAGGAGCATTACTGGCTGGTGTAATAGTATGGTGTATGCATCCCCCCTCTGGTTGTGAATCATCGCACTCTTATGATATGGAGTGCTTGCTTGGTGAAGCTATTTTTTGCTATTAAAGTGGTCAAACTTCATTTTGACCTCTCATTTTTTGTCCACCTTTTAACCAAACATTTCATGGATCACCAATTTTTATCAACTTCATTTGCTAATCCAGGCACTGAGTTGAAATAAAGAGGCAAGGCTACAATGTCATAGAAGCAAAAGGCATTGGACTTGTAGGGATACTAGTTTGCTTAATTTACTTGGTACTTGTTTTTGACAAGATGATCTCAAAATCACTTTTTCTTGCACTCAATTTCATAATTTGGAAATAATTACTTTTCAGATTCTTCATACAAGTTCTTACTTTTAACCGTACATTCAAACAGGCTGTTATATTACATAGCTGAGGATTTTGTTTTTTATTAGCCTTGTTCTAGTGCTACTAATATCCTTTTCTATAAAAGCAAATCTTGGTAGATGCTATACTTGACCAACCCGTTGCAGAGATTTCATACCATCGGGAACTAGGTATGATAGTCATCATGATACTGCACACACTTACATGGAGGACTCATTCAACTCCTTTATATGTTATGTAAAGACGCAAGCTTTTGACATAATGCTTGTCCTGACTTTTGACCCATGGCTAGTGTATGTGTGCAGCTTAAATCCCTGTATCCGTTTGCTGCCAGAACACTTTTTTCTTGGGGCATTGCATCTGGACTTTAAACTTTCGATTTCCTAAAACTCTTGATTTCTAGTTTACACATACTTTGGGCTGATATGTTGTTTATTCTTGTGCTAGACATACACTGGAAGTATTCTGATTGCTGTAAATCCATTTACCAAGCTCCCTCATCTATATAATCTGCACATGATGGAGCAGTATAAGGGAGCTCCCTTTGGTGAATTGAGCCCTCATGTATTTGCTGTGGCTGATGCATCTTACAGGTTCATGAAGTTTGAATGTTTATGTTGCCATTGAAATGTATCAAATATGCATATCAACGATCTGATTCCGTATCTACTTTTTGATGGGATAGAGCCATGATCGGTGAAGGTTGTAGCCAGTCCATTTTAGTTAGTGGAGAAAGTGGGGCAGGGAAAACTGAGACAACGAAATTGATAATGCAGTACCTTACTTACGTCGGTGGTAGCGCTATTGGTGGTAACAGAACTGTTGAACAGCAAGTTCTTGAGGTAAGCCTTTGACTTTTTAAAAAAATATTTTGTGGCTAAAGTTAGTTCTTGGATTAAACAATTAACAATGTGTAAGCATGGAATTCTCCACCTATGTGTCGAGAAGTATTTGAAGCCAGACTTCCGTTTGTTAGATTCTTCTCATCTTGAATGAGAAATTTGTTTTGACCTGTCTTTGATGATTTTAATTTGTTTATTTCTTTTTCAACTCACAGCTCTCACCATGCAGTCAAATTGTAATTAGTGCTAATACGTACTTGTTTCTATTTTAGTCGAACCCACTTTTGGAGGCATTTGGCAATGCAAGAACAGTTAGAAATGACAATTCAAGGTATTGTTATTGTTGCAACACAATCAGTTCATTTCTTTCGTACAGTAAAAAAGCTATTAGAACTCTAAGTTACTGTCTAAGATTTTTCTAATTATAAGTTATCTTCTCAATTAGAATTGATTGTGTTCCCTCTGTTATGTTTGCGTTGCTTCTTATACTCTTCCAAGTTTATAATAAATTGGTCTGTTGCAGTTTGGATTTGCAGATCAAGGGGATCTTCTAGCGTCTCCTAGCACAAGGACTTTGCTGAAGCCAAATTTTTATTATTTTTATCTAATATGTCCTTGCTGTTGATGCATATTTACACTTAGATAAATTAAAATAAAATATTAGACATCTGTTATTTTTCCTTCTCGATGGTGGCTTGTTGAGTTCTATAGAATGTATAATGTGGGCCATCAAATCAGAATAAATGCAGTAGATGCTACTACATGTAGCAGTTATGCATGTGAGGGTGTCACATCTTATATGCGGATGATAGCATCTTTTTCTTGGAGAATTGAGACGAAAGCATTGGCAATCTCGTGGAAATCTTGGACATTTTCTCAAGAAGTGTGGGTCTAAAACTAAACATGGCCAAGAGCATTGTGGTAGGACTAAGTCTAGAGGAGGAAAGGGTTGGAAACATAGGTGTGTTGGTGTAAACTTATTTTCACTGAAAAACTAAATTTTGGTATGAATAGTGGTGGGGGTATAAGATGTGTGGATAATAATGAGTGATGATTGGAAATGTGTAGTTGATATTGCTGTTTAACTTTGACTTTGAGGAGTAGATGATTTTTAGATAAAAATAAGTGGGGACGAATACATGCATAACTAATAGATTGTGGTGTGCAAAGGGGACTTAGCCAATTAATTATCTTTGACTTCTGTAAGGAGGGAATCCAAGTACAATGTCTTTTTGGGAGCCGGTGATTGAAAGAATTACGAAGAGATTAGAAGGTTGCCTGTCAAGAGGTGGGAGACTTGTGCTCTTGCAAGCGATATCGGGAGTATTCCCACATATTACATGTCTATATTTAAAATGCCTATGAAAGGGGTTAAGATGATTGAGAAGATGATGATAAACTTTTTTAGGGAAGGTCAAGAGGAGAGTCATAGTGATCACTTGGTGAATTGGAACATTGTCACGAAATTGAAGCCTTTTGGGATCAATAATTTGTATTTGTAGAATTTGGCATTATTGGGCAAGTGGCTTTGGTGTTTTCCCATTGAAATGGATTTGCTTTGGCATACGGTCATTCTTAGTTGATATGGCTTGCATTCAAATGGATGGGATGCAAATTTGGAAGTTAACTCCACTCTTCAGGCACCATGGAAGTCTATTGCAAGAGTTTGGGATAAATTTATGGAAAACACCAAGTTTGTGGTAGGTAAAGGTGATAAAATCTGGTTTTTGCAAGATAAATGGGTGCGTGATCAAACTCTCCAAGAGTTGTTCCCTCGCTTCTTTTGATTGGCAAACAATAAAGAGGCGAGATTTTTCATCTCCATCTGATCCAATTTGGAATATTGAGTTCCTTCGTAAGATAGAGATATTGACGCATTCACTTCTCTTTTGTGCATCCTTGAAACTTCCAAAATTGACCCTTTTACTCCGGACAAAAGAATTTGGAGGGGTCACTCATCTGATTTTTCTCGTCTACATCCCTCTTTAATATCCTATGTCATCCATCGGAAGAACCAAATTTTCCTCAATTCAAGTTCATTTGGAAAGGAGTGGTACCTTTAAAAGTCAAAGTTTTTGTTTTGTTGGTTTCTTTAAGGAAACATAATACTTGTGATTTGTTGCAACTAAAGAGATCTTTTTTGTTTATGTGAAAATACAAGAGAATTGTGAAAAGGTTGTATTCAATTCATTATAAAGAGACATATATATAATATATACACCTGACGTATTAGGCTAGGCCCGTACTAAACCCTAACTATATCACAATACAATCTAACACTCCCCCTCAAGCTGGAGCGTATAAATTGGAGGTTCCAAGCTTGTTACAAATGTAATTGACCCTAGGACTCCCAAATGACTTAGTAAACATGTCGGCTAGTTGATCATTTGATCTGACATGACTAGTGATGATATCTCATGAAACAATCTTCTCACGAATAAAATGACAACCAATCTCGATGTGCTTGGTTCTCTCATGAAACACATGATTGGAAGCGATGTGAAGAGCTGCTTGGTTATCACATATCAACTTCATTTGCTGGCACTTCATAAGCCTCAGCTCCTAAAGTAATTGTTTCGACCAGACGAGCTCACAAGTAGCTTTAGCCATAACTCGGTATTCTGCCTCAGCTGTGGACAAAGCAACCACTGATTGCTTCTTGCTCCTCCAAGACATTAAATTTCCTCCAACAAAGACACAATACCCAGTGGTCGAGTGTCTATCGTGTAGACTGCCTGCCCAATCAGTATTTGAATATCCAACCACCTCGGTGTGTTCTCTATCTTCATAAAGTAAACCTTTACCTGGCGTTTTCTTGATGTAGCGTAGAACACGAATGACATCATTCCAATAACTATCATACGGAGCACTTAGGAACTAACTCAAAACACTCATGGCAAATGAAATATCTGGATGAATCACAGTAAAGTAGCTGAGTTTCCCAATAAGCCTCCAGTATCTACCTGGGTCTTAAGGGCTCCCCCTGACAAGGAACAAGTTTGACATTCGGATCCATTGGAGTTTCTACAGGTTTACAATTTAACATACCTGTCTTTTCCAAAATATCGTGGGCATACTACCTTTGAGAAATAAGAATACCCTGTTGGGACTAAGCAATTTCTATTCCCAAGAAATATTTAAGCTTACCCATGTCTTTGGTCTCAAAGTGATGAAGCAGATGCTGCTTTAGCCTTTGTATGCATTCTTTGTCATTCCCATTAATAACAATATCGTCCACAAAAACCACCAGTAGATGCAATGGTCAGAAGACGAGTGATAGTAAAATACCGAATGGTCAACTTCACTACAAACCATGCCAAACTGTTGAACTACTGAGCTAAAACGCCCAAACTAAGCCTGCGGCGATTGTTTCAATCCATAGAGAGAGCGACGAAGGCGACATACCAGTCCAGACTCCCCCTGAGCAACAAAATCAAGTGGTTGCTCCATATAAACCTCTTCACGTAGATCACCATGAAGAAATGCGTTCTTAACATCCAACTGATAAAGAGGCCAGTGACGCATTGCAGCGATAGATAGGAGAAGACGAATTGAGGATAGCTTAGCAACTGGGGAGAATGTGTCACTATAATCAAGCCAGTAAATTTAGGTGTATCCTTTAGCAACAAGATGGGCTTTCAACCGATTGATATTGCCATCAGGCCCAACTTTCGCAGTGTAAACCCAACGACAACCCATTGTAGATTTACCGGGAGGAAGAGGTACGAGATCCCAAGTGCCGGTACCATGTAACGCAAACATCTCATCAACCAAAGGCTGATGTCAACCTGGGTGTGAAAGAGCCTCTGCAACAGATTTAGGAATGGATACAGACGACAGGAATGACAAAAAGGCAGTATATGATGGAGATAAGCGTTCGTAAATGACAAAAGTATATATAGGATATGGGTTACGAGTAGAATGAGTACCTTTACACTCAGCGATTGGACGATCCAAGTTAAGATCGGGATTTGGAGCTGCAATCGGAGTAGAAGATGAAGCCAACGGACCAGAGGAAGCAACGGGCTCTGGTGACGGAGACGGAGCAAGCTCAAGGGTTTGAGCAGATGTGGACACACTGAGCGGGTCTTGTGGGAGGATGTGGGAGGATGGTAAGCAGGTTGAGGTGGGCGACGATAAGTGATGAGAGGAGGCGGCGAGTTTGGAGAAGGTGCCATACGGTCAAGGGAGGAGATATTGGGTAAAGGAGCATCGGTAGAGAAGATATCTGGGAGAGGACTATGGGCAGGTAGATCATCCGAGATGAGAGAGGTATGTGTGTCAAAAGAAAAGTAGGGTGTTGTCTCAAAGAAAGTGACGTCTGCAAAAACAAGATATTGCTGAAGGTCGAGACAGAAACAACAATAACCTTTCTGCAAGCGAGAGTAACTTCAAAAAACACACTTGAGTGCTTTAGCCTATGACTTATCTTTCCCTGGGGTAAGCGGATGGACAAAATAAGTGCACCCAAACACTCGAGGAGGGACATAATATAATGGCTGATTGGGAAACAATAGAGAATGAGGAACTTGATCTTGCAAGATGGAAGAAGGCATGCGATTAATGAGACAGCATGCAGTGAGAGCAGCATGTTGCTTATAAATCCACACCGCAAGTGCACGGGTCGTCAACAAGTAATAAAGTGGAAAGTAGAGTGTCGAACCCACGAGGACTGATAGTAAATTCGTTTAATTTCTGCTAGCCTTAACCGAAACTAATCAAAGATTAGATTTTTATACTAAAACTAAACTAACAATTAAAATAAGTTAAAATTATAAAAAGTGAGAATTAGAAAATTAAATTGAACTAAACACGATGGCGAAAGTTGATAGAACGAGAAAAGACAAGCATCAAGGCTTCGAATCCACTTTTCTTTTAATTATTGTCTGGATTATTAAATTGACAACGTAATTTACTTTTGAATACCGTTTTCCAATTTTATCGAGCAATCTCTCTCGAGTAGAGCTCAACCTATTCATGCATGCAAACTACCTATATCTCTATGGTACTTATCAACACACACCAATGCATTAACAGACATTAAGAAAACGTGAGAATGTAACATAAAGCACCGGGGTACTCTCGTCCCCGATCGGACCCTATGGTTTCTAATATATTGGTCTAACTTATCAAGGATCTCTCGATTCACAAGACAAGTCACAAGTATTCAATAACTGGTGATCAAACAATTATGAATGAACAAATCAATATTAAAAACTCAACGGTAAATATACGTCGTAAAGTCAATTCAATAATCCAAAAACAACAATCAATCGAAAGCTTCATCTAACCTTTAATGCTCTGAAAATCTAGCCTAACATGTTGTAAAAGTAAGAATAAAAACAATAAAGGAAGCCATAACCCAGTAGAACTTGAGAGTTGATTTGGATCTTCAATGATGAACTTCCTCCTCAATTCTCCAAGAATTCCCCTAATTTTGCTCTCAATTTACGTGGCCTCTGCGGTTCTCTCACCTCCTCCCGAAATAGGTCGAGTTCAGATTAATAGATGTAAGAAAGCCCAAGAAAACCAGGTCCAATTCGCTTTGGAAAGTTTTCCGAAAATGCCGATATAACCATCTTTGTCGTGCGTAAACGCATGGTTATAATTTTACAAAGGCATGCGATCGTGGCGTGCGCGACGCATGGTTATGTCTCGATTTCAACTTTTGCCCGAGTTCACTTTGGTCCTCATAGTTTAATTGCGGGCAAGTCACGAACTTCCAACTTCTATCAATTGAATCCACATACTTTAATTTATCTTCACTTGAGCTTCCATTTGATTTTCTTCACTTTTCCCAACTTTGTTTGCTTCAAATTGAGTCTTTCAAAAGCCCACAATTGCAATCTTTCTTCAATTCCCGGTTTTTACTGAAATAGAAACAAATAATACTAAATTAAGCACGAACTTAATAAAAAAATAACAAAAACACATAGTTTAGAACACGCAAATAAGTGCATAAATTGCACTTATCACAGATCTCCCCAAAAGCGGAGTGGAACGTTAGAGTGGATAAGGAGGGTGAGTAGTCTCAATTAGGTGTTTATTTTTCCGTTCAGCCACTTCATTTTGTTGGGGAGTGTAAGGGCAAGACGATTGATGGAGAATACCCTGGGAAGCCATAAATGATTGGAATTGTGTAGGAAAATACTTGCGTGCATTGTCACTTCGGAGGATATGAATAGTAGTGCCAAATTGAGTTTTAATTTCAGAACAAAATGTTTGAAAGATGGAAAATAACTCGGAACGAGTTTTCATTAAAAATGACTAAGTACAACGAGAAAAGTCATCAACAAATGTAACGAAATAACTAAAACCCAAAGTGGATTGAACATGACTGGGACCCCAAACATCTGAATGAACTAAAGCAAAAGGTGATTTTTCTTGTTTATTGACACGATTCGAAAAAGAACTACAAACATTTTTTCCTAATTAACATGACTCACACTCTAAAGTATCCAGACGTGGAAGACTAGGCACCATTTGTTGTAGTTTTGATAGGCTAGGATGGCCCAAACGGTGATGATGAAGTGTAGACGGATCAACAGCAACACAAGTAATAGGTGTTGGCAGGTTAAGGTAGTATAGCCCGTGGTGTTCATGCCCTACTCCAATCGTCCTCCCAGTGTTCTGATCCTGCACAAGAATTGAATTAGCCATAAAAGTAATAGAATAAGGGAGATTTTGGGTTAACTTGCTAACATAGATAAGATTAAACGAATAGTCTGGAACAAAGAGAATAGAATCTAAAAATAAAGATTCGGAGAGTTTAACTCGACCAATGCCTTTAACCTTAGTTTGAGAACCATTGGCTAAGGTAACAGGGGACAGGTCACTTGAATAAGAAATAGTGGAAAACAAATTTTTGTTACCAGACATGTGATATGAAGCACCAGAATCAACCACCCAAGGGCTAAGAGACGATGACTGTGAGATGCAGGCAACCGACTTCTTGGTGGGATTACTTGATGTGGTAGAAGGGGACTGATTACTCTCTCGAAGTTTCAAAAGCTCAACATATTCAGCAGCAGATGCTGATACATTGTCAGGTAAAGTTTCGGATGATGACCCATATTGCGAGATGTGGGCGACCTTAGGAGGACAACCATGAAGTTGGTAGCACCGATCAACTGTATGGCCAAGCTTATTGCAATGTGAACATAGGGGGCGATTGCGACCTCCACGGCCACTACCATCATTTCGAGTAGAGACTTGGGAGGCTAGAATAGCGGAATCAATAGGAGTAGTAGTAGGATTACTGGAGATGGTGGATGTTGTAGAGATGCAGAGTAATTGTTCAAATACTGCATCCATAGTGGGGATGCCCGAGCTCGCAAGAAAGTCCCACGCTGTTCTTCTTGCTTTGCAACATCCTCAGAGAGGGGCATCATGTTATTAAATTCCTGCCGGAGAGTCTCAATTTGTCCTAGATAAGTTTGCATATCTTGGTCCTGTTGCATGAAACTCTTCATATTAGAAACCACCGTATAGAGACAATTGATATCGTTAGAATAGAGTTTCTTAGCCTTTTGCAACACATCATAACAAGAATCTGCCACACATCATAACAAGAATGATACGCCCGATACTGGCCAACGAAGGTACGATCAATAGATTGCCACAAAAGATTACAAAGGAAGCATCAACTTGCTTCGACTTTGGTTGATCTTTAGTACCGATATCCTTAAGTTGCTTCACCAAGTGATCATCAACGCCTTGACCAATAAACCACAGTTCAACAGTCGAGGACCAAGTCATATAGTTGGCTGGCTCCGTTAGTTTCTCTGTGCATATGGTGGGAGTAGACGAAAAAGTAAGCATAGACATATCTTTTGATGAATTAGATTGTGTTTCCATGAGAGTAACACGAAAACCAGACGAAGGAAGGCAATTTTGGAAAAAAGGGACTAATATATACCACAAACCGAGAGCAATATGAGCTAACTCCACAAACAGGCTGAGATATGGCCAAACCAATACCAAACGAAGGTCGAGCACGCAGGCGAGTTGACTGAGGGCAGATGGAGCTTTGTTGGAGGTGTCACGAGCTGCTGGAAGGGACTATTTGTCGCCGGAAAGTAACGCGTGTGTGGGCGCGGCTTGGAGTCCGGCGATGATTTTCCGGCAAAGAGTAGGCAACGGCGAGTCGAGCTGACCGGTGGTATCAATTTTACAATTGGATGTGTGGAGATAGGTTAGATCGAGAAAAAGGGCTGTGGCTAGGGTTTTGGCACTAGGGTTGGGTTGGAATGGAACACAACACTCGGAACCCTAGGTATTACTTATTAAGCTCTGATACCATGTGAGAATACAAGAGAATTGTAAAAAGGTTGTATTCAATTTATTATACAGAGACATATATATAATATATATACACTTGACGTATTGGTTTGGGTCCGTACTAAACCCTAACTATATCACAATACAATCTAATAGTTTATATCCCCCACATATTGCATAATGTGTCAGGAGAATGAAAGCATAGATCATGTCTTAATTAATTGTGAGTTCGCTAGAGAGATTTGGGGCGGGATTTTGCAAATGTTTGGCGTAGTAAGCCCTCTACCAAAAAGATGGGCAGAGTTGATCCTCAGGAAATGGGCTTTAGGGGAAATGGTCTTTTAGGGAACCTTTTTAGTTTTGTTCTGTCTTTCCGGGTGGAAAGCTCAATCACCTTTTTGTTGTATCTTTTTGAGGCTATTTTTCGCGATAAAATTTGTTGTTTCTTATTAAAAAAAAAAAATGGCATGACTTCTGAAGCATTTGCTGATTGGTGTTCATTTCCCTGCTTTAAGTACTCTTGTAGCAATACTGAGAATGACACAAACTAGATTGCAAAGCAACTTATTTCAACTAGTGTAATTGTGCTTACAATTTGTGATTGCTTGTTGCAGTCGCTTTGGCAAGTTTGTTGAAATCCAATTCAATGCAAGTGGTAGAATTTCTGGTGCTGCAATTAGGACATACTTACTGGAGCGATCTCGCGTTGTTCAAATAACAGACCCCGAAAGAAATTACCACTGCTTTTATCAGTTATGTGCATCAGGCAAGGTAGTTTCTTGTCTCTAGAATTGATATAGATATGCCACTACGCCAGTCTGAATTTTTCAGTAAATTAAGTTCTGTCTTGCTTTGTTGCCTGTTCACCATGTCAGTGTAAATGATCTTGTGAATAGAATTATATAACACAGGTTATTTCCTTTGAATTATGAAGGAATGGAGAAGTTACAATCGCCGTGATGTTTTGTCCATTCGGTGTCTTTTCTTCTCCCCACTATTTTTCTAAAGAACTATCCCAGCTTGAATGTCTAAGCCTAGGATCGACATTTGATTGATACATAAAATGTTGTATGATGAGGCTTAAAACTTGACCCCCAAAATCAAATTTACAAGTATACCACGCTAATCAAATCCTGAATTGTAGGACTCTTAGTGCATTCAAAGTGTAATATCCAACTCAAAGGCAGTTTTGAACCTAAGTTATTTGCTTCTGAGATGATAGCATTAAAGAATGAACTTAATGCAGCATCCACTGTTTTGATGATCTCTCATCTCTGTGTCATCAAATTCTTACTTAGTCTCTAGTGTAGTGGTAATCACTCACCTTTATGAAAGATTATGGAAATTGGATAGTTCTTAAAGAACACAGGAAGATTAGCATTGTACTATCCATTAAAAATTCATAGACTTTATGCTGTTTGAGCAACGTTGTACATGTTTGTGCACCATACTGGCAATATACATAAAATATTAATGTTTTTATGCATACTTTGAATGCCTCAAACTTAATCCCAACTGGTTTCCCAGGATGCTGAGACATACAAACTAAGCCATCCAAGAGATTTTCATTATTTGAATCAAAGTAAGATTTATGAGTTAGATGGAGTGAGCAATGCTGAAGAATACGTAAGGACTAGGAGAGCAATGGATATTGTTGGCATCAGTCATGAGGAACAGGTCCCACACACAGTTTTATGATTTTGTTTCCTGTTTTTACTTCTTGTCCATTTTCAGGGTTGTGACGTCCTTATGTCTTTCTTCTACCAGGAATCATTATTTCGGACCTTGGCTGCAATTCTACATCTTGGAAATGTAGAATTTTCTCCAGGCAAAGAACATGACTCATCAGTTATTAAGGATCAGAAGTCTAACTTTCACTTGCAGATGGCTGCTGATCTATTTATGTAGGTTACTTATGGTGATTTCTTGGACAAACGTCTCTTCGGCAGCTCAACTGCCTTGACCATATATTATAAAGTGCTGCAATTTGTAGTTCCCCCTTTTTCTTCCAATTATGTTCTCTACTTATGTCTACCTTTTTTGCAAGCTGTTATAAAATTGTATTCTTTCACTTCAGCAATTCCTTACAATCCTTTTGATAGTTTGGTGCTCATTTTTAGAGCAGCCAGTTGTCATGTTTTGATGTTTTGATAATATTCCTGGCCTTTCGTAATCACAAATTGCTTATTTACCCAGGTGTGATGTGAATCTTCTCCTCGCCACACTTTGCACGCGCTCAATTCAAACTTATGAAGGAATTATTGTCAAAGCCCTTGACTGCAGTGCAGCTGTAGCCGGTCGGGATGCTTTGGCAAAAACTGTTTATGCTGGACTATTTGATTGGTCTGCTTGTTTTAATGCATTTTTTAAACTAATTCTTGTGCTTGATTAAAATGAATTACATAACCGTAAAGTCTGTGTGATTTCTACTTATTTCAGGCTTGTTGATAAGATTAACCGGTCTGTTGGGCAAGATCATGAATCTAAGATGAAAATTGGAGTATTGGACATTTATGGATTTGAATGCTTTAAGCTTAACAGGTTATTATCATCATATGGCTTACTGGATCGTATTTATCAATTCAAGTCATTTCTTGAATTAGAAAACTTTCTGAGAATTGGCTTAAACCCAAAAAACATGTAGTATTTAGCTATGTCCTCCAGTACATCCAGGAAAGGTAAATAGCTGAAGATGCAACCCCAGGTTTCCTTGTTAATAATAGCCGAAGCCCTTATACATTTTATGTTTGCTTCAGATTTACTCAATGCTGAATTTACCTTTGACCGTCAGTTGGTCAGTTCATTGTACTTTGTAAAAGCCGAAGTGCATGTTAGCATTGAAATTTTTATGCATTTTAATTCATTTTCTTTTAAATTTGAATTTGATCAAACCAATCACATCCACATATCTTGTGGGACTTACATATACTACTTAAATCTTCATTATTCAACTCTAGTCACTATATCTCCTATTTCACATAAAAATGCATAAACATTTCAATTCTAACATGGATGAAGTTACCGACAAGTAGAATCTGAGCATTTAGAGCTTGTTTGCCACCATATTTCAAAAATCATTATCTCAAACATTACTATTAAATCACTCATTTTATTGACATGAGACAATTTTTTCATTTATTGAAACCACTTAACAATCGACATAGGACTAGATCTTTGGTAATTTTAGGCGAATGCACTGCATCAAAAATATCGACATGATCTCAATTAGCTGCTGAACAAATAAAACGTTTCTTGATTGTGTTGGCATTTTAATGTTGATTGTCTGAGGGCTTGTTCTACTCACATTAAATTTCATCAAATTGAAATAAGTTTTTCTCACTCATCCTTTTCAACCACTCATACATTGATTTGACAATTACTTTGTATGTTTTAATACTTCATCTCTAATTCTCAACCAAATAGCTAAAACTAAATTTAGTTTCATCACATTTAATGTGAATCAAACAATTCCTGACTATGTTAGACTTAAGTATTGTGGGTACAAAATATACCACAATAGACCTGAGATTTCTTGTTTCTCGAGCATGTAAGCTACTTCTGTAGTCTTCAATAAGAAATTTGACTTCGACAGCTAAGATAATATAGAGCTGTAAAAATGTGTTCTACTGAAGTTTTATTTATTTATTCATTATTATTATAATACTTGATCTTTATCAATCCTTAACTTGGTGCTTTTTGGCAACTTGTCATTGATTTTGTTCCCATTGGAACAGTTTCGAGCAATTTTGCATCAACTTCGCGAATGAAAAGCTCCAGCAACATTTTAATGAGGTGAGCAGTGACTCCATATGATGCAACAATTTCTACCAACAGTAAATATGAGATGCCAGCTCCTTTAGTATTTACATCCGGTTTCCTTGGAATTTTTTCCAGCACGTATTTAAGATGGAGCAGGAGGAATACGGCAGAGAAGAGATTAATTGGAGTTACATTGAATTTATTGACAACCAAGATGTTTTAGATCTAATCGAGAAGGTCTTACATTGCTTGCTTACCTTCAACTGCTTAATTGGACTTCCTGAATTCACTACTTGAGAAGGAAAGGAGAAAAGGGATGTGCGACTGTATTAAATTCAAATTTTATAAATTTAGACAAATATTATTCCAAAATGCATAGACAAGGGCTGCTTCTTGGAATTAGTTATACTTGGGACTCATGTTGTGCTGCGCATGCTTTTGCAGAAGCCAATAGGAATTATTGCTCTTTTGGATGAAGCTTGGTACAATTCAAGTTATCTCCTGTCATTTGGTGCGTGTTGCTCATTCATTTTTTGTTGGCTGCTTATCCTTATCCTGATTTTTTAATTTATGCAGCCTGTTCCCGAAATCAACACACAAAACATTTTCAAACAAGCTGTTCCAGAATTTCCGGTCTCACCCACGGTTAGAGAAAGCAAAATTTTCTGAAACAGATTTTACCATTTCTCACTATGCTGGCAAGGTCTGTTTATAAACTCTTTGACAATGGATAGTTTTATTCCTTTGGAATAATTCTCTATTAATTTACTTCCACACTGCATCTACTCTAGGTCACCTATCAGACAGATACATTTTTAGACAAGAACCGTGATTATGTTGTGGTTGAACACTGCAATTTGCTATCTTCTTCCAAGAGCCCTTTCATTTCTGGCATCTTCCCCCCACTGCCAGAAGAATCATCACGATCATCGTACAAGTTCTCCTCAGTTGCATCTCGGTTTAAGGTAAGAACTTTTCCTAGATTGCTTAACATGTGTGATTTGCATGTGGTGTTGCCACTTGAACTAAATACATTTTCCCAGTTCTAATACGATGTTTTTAAGACATCTGCATTTTGTGTAATGATGTGAGGTCCAGGGTTTTAGCCGCTGCCCTGTAATTATGGACTCCAAGCACTAAGAACTAAGTTGTTAGAAAGTTGGAAGTGAGAAGTCCCCTGATTCTCAGATGCAGCATGAAGCATCTTACTACATTCTGTTTTCTCTTCCTTGCACATAGTACTGATTGATAGAATCAAAATACTTTCTCTTCAGCTGTGGGACTGGTTTTGTTTCTCCCCGTATGTGGTCCCCTGCCAAAAGCGTAAAGGAAAGCTGCTTCTTTATTTGTTTGACTGAAACTATTTTCATTATATGCTTCTGATTTTACCTTGACAGAAGCACTTATATGAAAATGGGTCTAGGAAGGGCAACCTCATTACCATTCTGGTGCTGTTGTGCAGTCAATGCTAATTGTGGGCTGTAGTAGATGCTTTCCGTCCAAAATCATTAGTCATGTGAATTATGATGATTTTATGTTGAACCACTTAATCTAAACAGTAAGCTGTTAAATTGGGACCAATCTAACAACTTAAATTTTAGATCTAGTGGTTCAGAGTAACCTGACCGACTGATCTAATGGTTTAAGCTTTTAAATCTATGGGTTTTACAGGGTATCACACTTAAAAATTTGCCAGTCACATTTTAAAATGTGAAATCTAATTTATGGATAGCCGTCTGCTTATGCAGTTGCTATTTTATTATTGGTTTTGTTTTGCTTTTATGATCATATGTATGTTGAGCATTCTATTTAGTTAACAGTGTCAGCGTGTTTGTTTTATTTTTCATTTGGCTTGCAGCAACAACTTCAGGCTCTCATGGAAACTCTCAGCAAAACCGAGCCTCATTACATTAGATGTGTGAAGCCAAACTCCTTAAATCGGCCTAACAAGTTTGAAAATCAGAGCATTCTACACCAGTTACGTTGTGGGGTCAGTACTCCCATATTAATTTCATTTCAAGTCTTTCAAAAGTCATATTCTTATTCATGGTCATATTCTGCAATTTAACTAGCTAAATTCTCCTTCATGTAGTTAATATAACAGATTACCTGGAAACTTTCAGTTCAATAATGTCATGGACTGTGGGGCTAATCTTAGAAGTCGATTATAACTTTCAGCATTGTAGTCTTTTATTTTGGTAAACAATATTTTTGGAGTCTGCTTTAGCATTTTGAGAGAATAAAGTGGCTCACCCAAGAGAACAAGTACACGGAACAGATAGGTTGTTCTTTGATCTAGTGCCTATATGTTCTGTCTGTATCTTCCATGGGGTGCAACAAACACGTCACATCTTAAGCTACAAAGCAAACTTCACTTGTTTGTGAATGCTGGCCACTGCAGTGTGCATTTTGCATGCTTGCCTCATTTTAATATCTACAGATAATTTCTTCTCTTGTCTAGATGGATATACCTATCCGAAGATAAAGTTCATAACATCATTTAATAGCATTATTATTTTATTGCAATGTAAAGCCACTGGCATGTTCACTCCTTTGAGAAAGTACTCAGTGGTTTTACTATCAGGGTAAACATTTTCTACATGAAAAAAAAATATTAACTTTCTTTTATTATTATTATTATTATTATTTTTATTATTTTTTTTTAAAATTAACTTCTTTTAAGAAAATTGTAGATACTCGATAATAGCATCCATCTTTCTCTAATTTTTGCAAACTACTCAATCCTGATGTTGAATAGTTCGTGTTCTCAAGCTATACGGCCTTTTTGCCCATTGAAGGACAAGGCCTTATTGCTTGAAGTCTTGAGCCTAGCCATGATGGTATAACGATTCAAGATGGGCTTTTTTTTGGGTTGTCATGAAACACTGATTATTCTCATGAAGGATTGTTTGCAATAGGGCTGAACAACGAAACCGCAAAACAGCAAATCCGAACCGAAACTGATTTTTTGAAACCGTGGTTTGCATCCACGTGGATTCTATCAAGTCAACGTTTTGGTTTTGAATCGAACTAAACCGCTTGAAAGTGGTTTGGTTTAGGTTTAAAATTTTCCAAACCGTTTGAAACCGTCAAACCGCAAAATAATAAAAATAAAATAAAAAATAGGAAAAAATTAAGTTTGTTCAACTAAATTACGCTCAATAAAGTTCTTAATACATTATGGTTTACATTTTGGATATACATTCAATGCACCTTATTTATTTTTTAAAAAAGAGGGGAAAATGAACAATTTCATACCAAAGTCCAAATGGAGCACTCAGTGTGCCCAAATTCTCGATTCGTGCTTGGTTCATCCTTTTATTTTTAGTTTCTTCCTTCTCAAATTATTTCCTTCACCAGCTCCTAATCTTTTAGTCTGACGCCATCCTTTTTTTGGTGCCGGAGACCGATATTGATTATGATTTTTACGTGTCATGGTAAAATTTGGAACTAATATTGTAAAATTTTGTTTGTAATATTTTATTTAACATACGTTGACTCTAATATATTTTTTAATTGAATTTATAATGATATTTATGCGATGTCGGTAACTTTTAGACTAATGCTTATTTTTAACTTGCATAGTATATGTTCGTTTTACTTTTTATTTTCTAAACCGTGGTTTTAAACCGAATCAAACCGAAAAAGTGGTTTAGTTTGGAAAGTGAAGTGGTTTGGTTTGGTTTGGTTTGAAATTTTTCCAAACTGCTTTGAGTGGTTTTGCTTTGAGTGGTTTGGTTTGAAAATTTACTGGAAACCGCCCAAACCGAACCGTGTTCAAGCCTAGTTTGTAATGATGCCACGCAATTGGAAAAATGGTCTCATTTCATAGTTCTGTTAATTTTATGCAGGGTGTCTTGGAGGCTGTGCGTATAAGTTTGGCAGGTTATCCAACACGGAAGACTTACCATGAATTTGTAGATAGGTTTGGTATAATTGCCTTGGATATCGTGAGCAAAAGGTAAGTGTTTTATGTTTTTTTCATTCCTTTATTTTGTGTGTTTTTTCCGAGATAATTTGCATGCTTGATATCTTTCTAAACACTTGCACGTATAGTCAACGTCTGGAACATTAAGGTTTTTTTATTTTTAATTTTTTTTAATTTTTTAATTTTTATATTTTTATATATATATTTGGATTGTGTCACAACTCACAACTCTTTTGTTCCTCTCTTGTACCACATCTTTTAAAAGTAGGAACTGCTTCACGTGCTCACTCTTGCAGAAGTACTCTGTTGTAAATCAATTCTTTAGCAGAAGATGCCACCTTTTTTCTGTACTATGCTGATGAATATAATGATCATAACTGCGTATGAGTCATCAAATTGCAACTCTTTCATAATGTTAACTGTTTAATGACGCAATGGCTGTTGATGTTCTTGTGTCAATTTTCTTGTAGTTACATGTCCATTTCTGTAGTTCTTCATGGTTTCCTCATCTTCATTTACTCCCGTTTAATATGCTTACAGTTTTGATGATAAAATGACTACTGCAAAAATTCTGCAGAGATTGAATCTTGGGAACTTTCAGGTTTTGTTTTACTGCAGTTTTTGCTGAGTTATATTTGATTTCAGTAGTTAGTTGGATCCTGCAGGTGGACTTTTAAGGATCTTCCACATCTCTTAGACTCTTACAGTACATGATGATCTTTAAACTTCTCTGTTGCAGTTGGGGAAGACCAAAGTTTTCCTTCGGGCTGGCCAGATTGGTATGCTAGACGCACGTCGATCTGAGGTTTTGGATTCTGCGGCAAAGCGTATTCAGGGACGTCTACGGACATTTCTTGCACGCCAGGACTTTATCTCGCTCCGTGTGGCAGCAATTTCTTTGCAGTCATACTGCAGAGGTTATTTATTTTTTCCCCATAAAAATAAGATGTTTAGTTGCTATGTTGATACTTCTGCCATAATTCATTATCATGGTATTTGCATGAAAATTTTTACAAGCGCAGCGCAGTGCAGTCCATTGTTTTTCCTGTGTGATGTTTGTCTAAGTTGACTCACGTGTTAGATAGAGGAGCAGAATAAGTATTTGTCATACGGTAGGCAATTTACAATATGAAATTTTATGAAAATTTGCATGTGATGACCCTTTGAATGAAAGGAAAAAAAAAAAAGAACAGAAGTCTATCTTTATATGAAGGACAGTAAAAGTCAAGACTGACAGGATGCAATCAATGTTTATATTGACAAAGAAGCTAACATATAGATCTTGTAATCTACTCAAATTTATTTTGAGATATATCTGAGGATCTGTTCATTTAAATTTTGTATCCCGGGAGAACATCTTTTTGATGGCTTTGCACTAACACATTAATTTTAGAATTAGAAATTTGTGCTACAAACTATAGCCAGAATTAGCTCACTTGTGGCTGTTAGGTGAAGCGCCATGATTTTATGCGATATCTATCAGTAGTTACTACAAAATGGTCCCTGCAGTCCAGCCATGTGATTTGTTATGGTTGTTGAATGGAAGCTTCGCGCCACCCAAAAAGAGAACGTAAAAGAAGTATATGAAGAATGAAGAGAGGAGAAATTTGTCTTCATTGGGAGAGTACAACCTCTCGGAAGTTGGATATATTTCTCAGTCTTTTCCATTTCATACTCTTAGATTTTACTCTTGCTGTCAATCATTTGTGATACACTAAAAAGAGAAAGCAGAAATTGCAAATATTTAATTTTTCATACAGCAATGTGATTCGCAATCTGTTGTCTTGTCAATTTCATAATTTCAAGTGGCATCCTATCACTTGGTATTAGAGCATCGCCTGGGATTTGGGGGATCCAAGAAAATGGGACTCTCATCAAGGTTTTGGATTCGGGCTTGAGACGTGCACAACGTGATCATCGAAATAATGGAACAAAAGATGGGTGAAGACATGGATTTGGGAGGAGAACACAAGGAGGAACTGTCTGATGTTGATGGCAAGAATCCTAAATGGTGGATTTCTCAAGCTGAGCATAACTTCTTGCTGAATTCTTTGATGAGCATGAAAAATTGGGGGGCTGCTATGGTTAGATTTGAAGCGGGAGTAGAAGCATGGCTCCATTGGGCAGATGGCCAAATGACACAGTCGCGATTGGAAGAATAGGGTACTGAATCTGTTTCAGCCGCTGTGAGGCCATGAGATTTCTGAAGAATTCAGTTATACAGTGACAAGAGACTGCCAAGAATCAAGGCGTCAAGCAAAAGGAAAGGAGAGAAGAAAGAGAACAAGAACAAATAAGACGACACGATTGATTTAGGATTTGAAGTGATGACATGGGGTAAAGATGGTGAATTGAATAGATTGAGCTACAAACTGGATATAATCCAGAGCGAGGGGGATTACAAAGAAATTGATAACTCAGACCTAAGTCCAAAACACAGGAGAACTCAAATTCAACATCTTGAAGCTCCAAAAATTGCACCAATAGTCCCCTAGAATTGCAAAGGTGTCATAATCAGCCCAAAGCTTTTAAGGGTGTGTTTGATTGGCAAAGTTTTTCCTGGAAAATGTCAAATCAAGGAATTCATTTTCATCTTTTGCTGTTTGATTGCAAGTTGCAAAAAAGCAATCATTTTACAAAGAACAATCATTTTAAGCATAATTTTTGCCAATTCTAGGTAAACATTTTCTTAGGGGGTAGGTTGTTTCTGTTTTGCAGGCAAATATTTTCCATGTTTTGTTTTCCATTTTTGTCAATCAGGCACACCCTAAATGTGGAATATTCAGCTAAAAATATTTGCAGTAAGGGTCCCTGAAATTTTTGTTTTACAAAATTCAATCTTTAAATTTTTTCAAAGGACCTTCAACCCTTCATATATGCAAAATTCAGGTCAAAACATTCCACTGATGGTCCTCGGGGTCTGCCGAAATAAATATGCATTGAAGCCAGCAACTTGAAACTCCAATTGAAGATAGAAATTGGTTTCGGCAACGAGGAAGAATGTGAATATGGTGAGTTTTACATGATTTCATAATTGGGGGTGGCGCTGGCAATACCGACAATTGAATATGGATATGTGTGCTATCTTAGCACCATTGTCCGAATTCAAAGATTTTCAAATTCCAAGACCTGGCTATGGTGTATTAATGGGTACTATACTCGAGTCTACCCCATTTATTTGGGTTACAATGTCATTTTACCATGTGGATGATAAAAGGTGTCCTTCCAAAGAAATTATTCATTAGTTTGAATTTTATGACTGGATTGGGCTCTCACCTTGGGGACAAGATGAATGTCGAGGGCATGGTAATGAAGGTATCAATTAGTTTATGAAAAAAGGGTCCCAGCAGTCCAGCCATGTGATCTGTTATCAGTTATTAAATGGAAGATTCTAGCAACTCGAATAAAGAGAGCGTAAAAGAAATGAACGAAGAAGTAAAAGGGAGTGGAAATTGGTCGGCATTGGTGGAGCACCAACCTCTACAGAGTTGGATTCATGTTTCAGCTATTTCCATTTTGTTTCGTTTAGTTTTCACCCTCCCTGTCAATCATTTGTAATACACCAAAAGGATAGCAAAAGTAACTAATGCTAAAATGCTTTCTCTTTACTTTTTGTCCCCCAATATGATTTGCTCTCTGTTGACTTGTTAATTTCACAATTTCATGTGGTATCTATCAGTATGTTTGTCACTAAGTGTGATTTTTTTTTTTATATCTTGGCTTAGGATACTTCATGCTTTGTAGGTTATCTTGCTCGAAATATGTATGCTGCCATACGGGAGGCAACAGCTGCTGTTATATTACAGAAGTTTGTCAGGCGATGGATTTTTAGACGTGCATATATTAAACTCTGTGTGTCATCTGTACTTATACAGTGCAGCATCCGTGGGTTTTCAACCCGACAGAAGTTTTTATATAGAAAGGAACATAGAGCGGCCACTCTCATTCAGGTTTATTTCACATTTTTCAGTTATGCATTTTCATTGCTCATAGTAAGCGTAGTAGACCTGGGTTTTTAAGGCCGTTTTTGGCACTAGGTGTATATTATTCGGTTTACCTAAACCTATGGAAGATCTAGTGTCTCTTTTCAATATTGATGTGGAAACTCAAGAGAACTGTATTTTCTGGTTTTTGGTCTTCTATATGCTTAGCACCTGGAATTCCCGATATATAAAATAAGGACCTCCTGGAAATGATACGGAAGAAAAAGGCACCAGTCATCAATGCTGTGTGCTATTTGTATCGTACACTGCATCATATACTTTGATGAAGCCTGGGAAAGCTCTTGAAACCATGGAAGCTGATCTCCACTCAAAGAATACTTTGTCTATTATAGCAATTACCTTGGAGAGAAATTTTAGATTTAACTTATTGAACCTCCAAAATAGCCCTTACATTTGTCAAACTTCTGGAAGATTCTGATGCTTGTTATGATAAAAAGCTTGATGAGAAGCTAAAGTTCCTATGGTTAGCTACCTTATCAAGACATGCATGATTTCTAAATTACCTCTTACTGAGATAATCTTCCCATTTAGTAGTAATTTATGGCAACTCTGCATTAAAAAAATAAAAAGGAACATGTATGACTCCATAAGGAATGAGATTAAGCTATTCAGGTCCCAATCGGCTGCATATGGTTGCATGCTGACTTCAAAGGTTGACCATGTATGCACAAGCTTTTCTAAGGAATGCATCATTTTTTCTTCTTAGGATATTAGGTCTAATTCCTTCTAATAAAACCGGCTTATTAGGGGAGGTTTACTTGCACCTTATATATTGGAGCTTCTATATTTGATTACCCGATGTGGGATTCTAACACGCCCCCTAACGCACAGCGTGGAATATGACACACAACTGTGGAAATATATATTGGTGTACCCAACATCATAACTGGGCCTGGCTCTGATACCATATGAGAATATAGAGAATTGTGAAAAGGTGGTTGTTTTTCATTATACAGAGGCACATATATATAATATTTACAATTATCATATTGGATTAGCCCACACTAAACCCTAACTCTTACAATACAATCTAACACTCCCCCTCAAACTGGAGCGTACAAATTGTATGTTCCAAGCTTGTTACAAATGTAATTAACACGAGGATCCCCAAGTGACTTAGTAAATATATCGGCTAATTGGTCATTTGATCTGACATGACTAGTGACGATATCCCCTGAAAGAATCTTTTCTCCAATAAAATTGCAGTCAATCTCAATGTGCTTGGTCCTCTCATGAAACACAGGATTGGAAGCGATGTGAAGAGCTGCTTGATTATCACATATCAACTTCATCTGTTGACACTTCATAAATCCCAACTCCTGAATTAATTGTTTCAACCATACAAGCTCACAGGTAGCCTTAGCCATAGTTCGGTATTCTGCCTCACTGTGGACAAAGCAACCACTGATTGCTTCTTACTCCTCCAGGACACTAAATTGCCCCCAAACAAAGACACAATATCCAATAGTCGAGTGTCTATCTTGTGAACTACCTGCCCAATCAGCATCTGAATATCCGATCACTTCAGTGTGTCCTTTATCTTCATAAAGTAAACTTTTGCCAGGCGCTTTCTTGATGTAACGCAGAACACAAATGGCAGCATTCCAATGACTATCATACGGAGCACTTAGCAACTGACTCAAGACACTCATGGCGAATGAAATATCCGGACGAGTCACCGTGAGGTAGCTAAGTTTCCCAATAAGCCTCCGATGTCTACTAGGGTCTGATAAGGGCTCCTCCTCACATGGAAGAAGCTTCACATTTGGATCCATCGGGGCTTCTGCAGGTTTACAGTTTAACATTAACATACCTGTCTCTTCCAAAATATCGAGTGCATACTTCCTTTGAGAAATAAGAACACATTGTTGGGATTGAGCAACTTTTATTCCCAAAAAGTATTTGAGTTTTCCCATGTCTTTGGTCTCAAAGTGATGAAGCAGATGTTGCTTTAGCCTTTGTATGCCTTGTTGATCATTCCCTGTAATAACAATATCATCCACATAAACAACCAAGTAGATGTAACAATCAGAAGAAGAGTGAACGTAAAATACCGAATGATCAACTTCACTACGAACCATGCCAAATTGTTGAACGACAGAGCTAAACCGCCCAAACCAAGCTCGTGGTGATTGTTTCAATCCATAGAGGGAGCGACGAAGGCGACATACCAGTCTAGACTCCCCTTGAGGAACAAACCCAGGTGGTTGCTCCATATACACCTCCTCACGCAGATCACCATGAAGGATAACATCCAACTGCTAGAGAGGCCAATGACACATGGCAGCAAGAGATAAAAGAAGACGAACGGAGAGCATTTTAGCAACCGAGGAGAAGGTGTCTCCATAATCAAGCCCATAAATCTGGGTGTATCCTTTCGCAACAAGCCGGGCTTTCAACCAGTCGATATTGCCATCGGGACCAACCTTGATAGTGTAAATCCAACGGCAACCCACTGTAGATTTATCGGGAGGAAGAGGAACTAGATCCCATATGTCGGTACTATGGAGCGCAGACATCTCATCAACCATGGCCTGACGCCAACCTGGGTGCGAGAGAGCCTCTGCAATAGATCTAGGAATAGAAATAGAAGACAAAGACAACACAAAGGCACCATATGACTGAGAGAGGCGTTGGTAACTAACAAAATTATATATAGGATAAGGATTACAAGTGGAACGAGTACCTTTACGCTCAACAATGGGGCAATCCAAGTCAGGATCAGGATCTGGTGGTACAACCGGAGTAGACGATGAAGCCAGCGGGCCAGAGGGAGCAATGGGCTCGGGGGACGGTGATGGAGACGGAGACGGCGCAGGTGCCGGAGCAAATGACACACTGAGCGGGTCCCGTGGGGCTCAGTGGAAGGATGGGTAGCCGGTCGAGGTCGGCGACGATACGTGATGAGAGGAGGCGGTGAATCTGTAGTAGGTGCCATACGATCAGAGAAGAGATATCGGGTAAAGGAGGATTGGGAAAGGACATATCTGGGAGCGAAGGACCAGCGGTAGGGAAAGCATCCAACAGATGGGAGATATGTGTGATAGAAGGAAAGTGGGGTGTCGTCTCAAAGAAGGTGACATCTGCAGAAACAAGATATCGTTGAAGTTCAGAAGAAAAACAATGATAACCCTTTGCAAGCGAGTAGCCCAAAATGACACACTTGAGTGCTCTAGCCTTTAACTTATCTTTCCCGGGGCTAAGGTTATGGACAAAACATGTGCACCCAAACACACGAGGAGGGATATAATATTATGGTTGATTGGGAAACATCAGAGAATGAGGAACCTGATTCTGCAAAACGGAAGAGGGCATGCGATTAATGAGATAACATGCCGTAAGGACAGCATCGCCCCAAAATCGGAGGGGAACGTGAGAGTGTATAAGGTGGGTGCGTGTAGTCTCAATCAGATGTCTATTTTTCTGCTCAGCCACACCATTTTGTTGTGGAGTGTGGGGACAAGACGATTGATGAAGGATACCCTGGGAAGCCATAAATGATTGGAATTGTGTTGAGAAATACTCATGTCCATTATCAATTCGGAGAATACGAATAGTAGTACCAAATTGAGTTTTAATTTCAGAACAAAATGTTTGAAAGACAGAAAATAACTCGGAATGAGTTTTCATTAAAAATAATCAAGTACAACGAGAATAGTCATCAACAAATGTAATGAAATAATTAAAACCCAAAGTTGACTGAACACGACTAGAACCGCAAACATCCGAATGAACTAAAGCAAAAGGGGATTCTGCTTGTTTATTGACACGACTCGGAAAAGAACTACGAACATGTTTTCCTAACTGACATGACTCACACTCCAAAGTAGACAGGCATGAAGACCGGGCACCATTTGTTGAAGTTTGGATAGGCTAGGATGTGCTAAACGGTGATGATGAAACGGTAGATGGATCAGCAACAGCACATGTGATAGGTGATGGTAGGCTAAGGTAGTATAACCCGTGGCGTTCATGCCCTACTCCAATCGTCCTCCCAGTGTTCCGATCCTGCACAAGAACCGAATGAGCCGTGAAAGAAATAGAATAAGGTAGATTCTAGGATAACTTACTGACAGAGATAAGATTAAATGGACAATCTGGTACAAAGAGAACAGAATCTAAAAATAAAGACTCAAGAGAGTTTGCCCGACCAATACCTTTAGCCTTAATTTGGGAACCATTGGCCAAGGTAACAGGGATAGGATGCTGGAATAAGTAATAGTGGAAAACAAATATTTATTACGAACATGTGATAGGAAGCACCAGAATCAAGCACCCGAGGGCCAAGAGACGATGACTATGAGATGCAGGCAACAGAGTTCTCGGTGGGATTATCAGATGTGGCAGAAGAGGACTGCTTACTCTCCCGGAGTTTCAAAAGCTCAACATATTCAGCGGCGGAGACTGATACACTATCTGGTAAAGTCTCAGATGAGGACCCATATTGTGTGACATTAGCAAACTTAGGAGGACGACCATGAGTTGGTAGCACCGATCAACGATATGGCCAAGCTTATTACAATGGGAACATTGGGGGCGATTGCGACCTCCACGGCCCCTCTTACCATCATTCCGACTAGAAGCGTGAGAAGCTAAAATGGCCGAATCAAAGGGAATAGCAACGGGAGTACTGGAGATGGTGGATGCTGTAGAGATACGGAGTAATTATTCAAACACTGCATCCATAGTGGGAATTCCCGAGCTCGTAAGAATTTGGTTACGAATAGATTCCAGTTTAGGGCGGAGACCAGCTTAGGCAAGAACCATAAAGAAAGTTCCACGCTGCTCTTCTTGTTTTGCAACATCCTCTGAGAAGGGCATCATGTCATTAAATTCTTGTCAAAGAGTTTCAATTTGCCCTAAATAAGTTTGCATATCGTGATCTTGTTGCATAACTTTCTTCATATTCGAAACCACATTATAAAGACGATTGATATCGTTAGAATAGAGTTTCTTAGCCTTCTGCCACACATCATAACAGGAACGATGCACCCGATATTGGCCAACTAGAGTACCATCAATAGTTTACCACAAAAGATTACAAAGAAAGGCATCAACTTGCTTCCACTTTGGTTGATCTTTAGTACCAATATCCTTGAGTTGTGTGACCAAATGAGCGTCGACGCCTTGACCAATAAACCACAATTCAACGGTTGATGACCAAGTCATATAGTTGGTTGAACCGGTCAACTTCTCCGTACAAATTATGGAGTAGATGAAAAAGTAAGCATAGACACATCTTTTGATGAAGTAGTTTCGCCAGCCATGAGAAGAATAATAATCTGCAAAACAAGAGATATAGCAAAACAATAGAAAAGGCAGGCCACAACAGCAAACCAAATACCAGACGAAGGAAGAACAATAGCAAACCGAGAGCAATCTGAGGCAATAGTCACAATCGGACAAAGATATGGCAAAACAGACACCAGACGAAGGTCACAAAGGTTGAGGCGAGTCGACCGGTGGTGGGCGGAAGGTTGCCGGCGAAGTTGGCGCCTACATGCACCAACGGAAGCGACTGGTTGCAGATCGCTGGGGCTGCGCGATGGGGCAGTGGCGGGCGACATGATTCCGGCGGCTGAGAGGCGAGTGACAGGCGACCTGAATGGTGGTGCGAGTTTTCCGATTGGATGCGTGGAGATGGTGCAGATCGAGAAAAAAGGGCTGCGGCTAGGGTTTGAAGATTAGGGTTGGAATGATGCACAACCAATAGGAAACCCTAGGTGCTTTTCTCACTTATTATGCTCTAATACCATCTTAGGATATTAAGCTTAACTCCTCATAATAAAACCGGCTTATTAGGGGAGGTTTACCTGACCTTATATATTGGAGCTTATATATTTGATTACCCGATGTGGGATTCTAACATTTCTCAAAGTCGCTTGAGCTGTCACGTGATGATTGCAATCATGGCATCATCCTGGATCAGCATTTGAAAATTATGATACTATAAGAGCACTTTAGATGTGTCAGCATTAACCACTGTTTCCATACAATCTATGTGTAAAAAAGACTAAGACTGATATTCAGGTATTTCACTCTGTCACTAAGGCATAAATCTTAACACAAACCAAGAACTTGCTGTGGATTTTAGTGTCCCGTTAGGAGGCCTAAGCAAAAGAAGCCTTACCAGGCAATTACCATTTGCCATGGATGATTGGAATTCATTTCGTTACAATATTTGAAATTTTGAATCAGTTGATGAGATTCAAATTTTCGTTTGTACTCTTCTATTTGTACTCTACTATTTGTGAAATATGAAGTATTTTTGTGGCGGAAGTTATTTAGTATTTATTCTATTTGTAATATTTTAGCTGCAGTGCTAAGTTTGTAGATAACATCTAACAATGTTACAATGGACCACAAACAATTTTACAGCTAAAACAAAAACTTCATTTTAGGATTTGTTAATTTACCTCCTATACATCGTTTTACTTTTGATAGGCTCACTGGAGAATGTTCAGGATCCGTTCTGTTTATCGTAACCGTCAAGCAAATATCATCAAAATACAGTGCCTTTGGAGGCAGAAGTTGGCAAAAAGAGAACTCAGGAGGCTTAGAAAAGTGAGGATCATATTCAATCAGTCTCGTTGCCTATTATGTTTCTTGTTTGACTCCATACTGAATGTTTGATTTATAATCATTATTTGGCACATTTGAATTTCTCAGATGCTCAAAGAGTCACTTGACACAACGTTACTTTTAGGCTCTCCCCCTTTAAAATAGTTGGCTTCTGTTTTATACTTATCGTGGGCATGAGTTTGCCAGCAATTTCTTTCCTGTATAATAAATGTTGTGTTTACAAACTGTCCATACACAAACTGATTAATTTTGGTTTATATCTATATGTTGAAATTACATTTAAAAAATATACCACCCTTTTGTATGAACTTGAGTGTTTAGATCCAAATGGTTCAACGTTATACTTATGTGGATTAGTGCTAGAATGACGATAATTCTTTGGTTTTTGAAAGATGCCTTGTGCATCTTCCTTCAAACAATCCATAGCAAACTTGTTTGCCAGTGGCACCCGACTAGCTGTTCTAGGAATTCCAAAAGATGTACCATCCATACAGTATTTTGTTTGTTCTAACTTACCTTTTGTGGTGGATTGAATCCATTTATCCATTGTACTACATAACAGATGAACCTTACATTTTATTTTTTGTACAGGAGGCTAACGAGGCTGGTGCTTTGCGTTTAGCAAAAAGCAAGCTTGAAAAGCAGTTGGAAGATCTCACATGGAGATTGCATCTAGAGAAAAAACTAAGGGTACCAATCTCTATCGGTGATATTTATTGCGGAAGAGGAAGTTGTATGCGTGATTAATTTTCTGTTTGTCGTCGCTTAGGTGCAAAAAGAATTTTTTTTTTCTTGTTGCAAAATCCCCTATGCTTGAACCGTAAGTCATAAGCCCTGCAAGCTAATGCTTTGAATGTCATTGGCTGTGGCCTCCAACTTGGCTTATTAAGGTGCACTTTGGGGTGACTTTTGTTTACACTTTATTTGGTGATTGTTTGGAATAAAGCAAGCTCCACTAAGAAGCTGGCCAAACTGTCGGTGTCAACCATTCATTTCATTCCACCTTTTTAACCACGTATTTCATGGTACCCAAAACTTGTATCTTTTCTGCCAAAAACCTATATTAAATAAAGAATCAAATCTTACTAGTTTTGGTATTTTGGGTAGTTTTTCGATAGCCTTGACATTTTTTGTCCGTGTGTGTGACTTTCTCCGTTTCTTAAAAACCCCATTAACTACCCAACCCAAAAAACTGCTAAGAAGATTGTATAAAAAAGAGAAGAACAAGTGAAGCAGGTGTGTATGGACTGCTTGATTATTTGGCAGTTGCTCTTGGAACAAATATCTACAGAAGTGATAAGTTTGGGCAAAAAGAGAAAATTCTCTTTATGGTCAGTATGTGCATTTCAAATTTGGCAACAATGTTAGTTAACTTGTATCAGTGTTGTCCTATATTTTCTTGCTGGTGGTTGTTTTTAAATTACTTAAAAAGAAATTCATTTCCATTCAGTTTTAGATTTCACCTCTTTTATATTCCTGGCTTAACAATTTAAGGGTAATTTGACACAGCTATCAAATGAAGAGGCTAAACTAGTGGAGATCTCAAAACTTCAGAAGTCTGTTGAATCGTTGAGACTTGAATTAGATGCTGCTAAACTTGCAAGCCTTAATGAGTTCAATAAAAATGTAGTGCTGCAAAGACAACTTGAGGCATCGGTCGAGGAAAAATCTGCTTTGGAAAAAGATGTTATTTCTGTGGCTGAATTAAGGAACGAAAATTTGGTATTGAAGGTAATTTAGCATTCCAGCACATATTTATTTCAGGTTGATCCATCTCTTCTCAATCAGTGTTACCCAATTTAGCATTCAGTTTTAGTACTTGAGATATTTGAATGATTGATGCATTGGATATTTAAATTCGGGCTCTTAATTTTTTACTTTTCATTCAAATGCTATTCAATATGTCATAACAAGTTAGAAATGTTGAAACTTCATTAGAAATTCAGGGTGTGTGTGAGTTCCATAAAAAATGACCTAAGTTTTGCAATCAAACACACCCTTACAGCTCAAATAATATCAAATCCATCTAATTTATAGTTTATATTTGACGAGATAGCAATTTGACGAGATAGCATGGAGCTGGTTAATGGATTTTTATCATGATGCGTAATATTATGATCTCGAAATTTTGTTTCCAGAGTTCTTTGAGTGCACTAGAGCAGAAAAATTCAAGCCTAGAGCGCGAACTTGCGAAGGCCAAAGAAGATGCAAGTACTACCATTCAAAAGCTGAGGGAAGTTGAGAAAACATGTTTGCAACTTCAACAGAATATGCAAAGGTATAATTGTACTCTCTACAGATTAAGTGCAAGGGCACTTTTTCCTATTGGAGTATATGTCTGTCTCATTTGTATCGCTACTCCTTGACAACATTGATAAAAAAAGAATAATATTTTAAATGTGCACAAAGCTCGTCCCTTGAGGTGCACCTCACTCGAAGCTTTCACAAATAGCCATCAAGCTTTTGCTTTGGGTGCCTATTTGTCAGGGCTTAAGCATTCATTTCTTCTGTGGATTGTGAACTTGCATTTTCTTTCAACTCTTGAAATGCTTTTTTATTTCTGTTTCACTGCTGTGACTTGTCTTTATCAGTATGAAAGAAAAGCTGTTGAATTTGGAGGACGAGAATCATATCTTACGGCAAAAAACTTTAAATGTGTCCCCTAAGAGCAACCACACTGGGGTTATGAAGCCCTTCTTGGAGGTAAGGAGTCGCTTGCCATTTTTTCTTCATCTCTGATAAAAGGATTGTATAAGATGCGTTGTGTGAATGCACATCTGTCAGATAATTGAGTATCTAACTTGAATTTATTAGAATAGGCTTCAAGAAAAACTGAGATGTACTGTTTTATGGTCACTGTGAGAGAAATTAAATAAACTACTCAGTGTTCTGCTCGCTCACATATCAGGACCAAACATTCTTGATAGTTATCAAAATAGCATAGCTATAGGAGTGCGCGAACACGCACACTGAATTCCTTCAAGCTAAAATATTGCATAAAACATTATTTTAACCACCAGAATACAGCTTTGAAATCCAATGCCAACACCATGCTGCATTATTAGATCATTGCCCGATACTGGAGAAGTTAGGTAATGCAAGAAAAAAGCACTTGATATTTGGATCTTCAATTTGGTTTAAGATACAGGGCAGAGTGTGGAACACACAACAAACCCCCAACACCCCCTCAACCCCGGGTGCTCTCTCTGTCTCTGTCTGTGTGTGTGTGTTTGTTCACAACAATCTACTTGGAAACAAAGTAATGAGTCTATATCGATTACAAAAGGGCCATAGTGATCTGTTTTCTCTTGAAACAGAAATTCTCCGATGCACTTGCAACACCTGCTCCTGAACGGAAACCTTCATTTGTAAGTCAGCATTATTAACTAAACTTGGTTGACACCTATTTTCCTATTTGGAATTCTTATGCTTTTATGTAGGAATTGCCGTATTAAATGTGTCAATCATGTGATTGACACCTATTTTCCTCTTTGGAATTCTTATTCTCAAATGTGATTGACAACTATTATGTTTGATATAGGAATCGCCGACTCCTTCCAAAATCATAGCACCTTTCTCGCAAGGTTTTTCTGATTCCCGGAGAACAAAGTTAACTGCCGATAGACCTCAGGTTCTTTTCCTTAGTAAATGTGATGATTTTGAACTCGATGGATGGAATCTTTAGTAACTGATTAAGAGCGTGTTTGGTTGAGATTTTAACAAAAATCATTTTCAACCACAAGTGTTATTAATATATCATGCTTTTTAAAATGTTGTCTTTGTTACCACACATTCAAAATTCATTTCTCCAAAGTTCTCCAAATCAAATACTGATTATTCTTTACTTAGTGACACATTATTATTTCGTTCATCTTTCTGATAAAACTTGAAACTTTTTGCAGGAAAATTATGAAGTTATTTCACGGTGCATTAAAGAGAATTTGGACTTTAAAGATGGAAAACCAGTGGCTGCTTGTGTAATCTTTAGGTGCCTCCTCCATTGGCGTGCCTTTGAGTCTGAAAGAACTAATATTTTTGACTTCATAATTGAGGGCATCAATGATGTTATGAAGGTAATTTTCTTAATTAAATCCAAGTAAATTTTCATGTTCCTTTAGATGGTTTTGCTAGTCTTACGTTATTTTTGTAATTTATGGTATTACTTTTGGAATTGCTACATTAACTATTCTCTAGAGTTGAATAACGGAGATAAGCATAATGCTTCTGTTATGATTATTCCCTTTTGTTCTAGGAAGGTGATGAGGATGCTACCTTGCCTTACTGGTTATCTAATACATCAGCACTTCTATGCCTCCTTCAAAGGAATCTACGCTCCAACGGTTTCGTGACTGCAAATTCTCAGCGTTCTGCTGGGTCTACTGGTTTAAATGGGAGGGTTGCACTGGTAAGTTTATGTTGCGTATAGGCAATTTAATTGTTAATGTTGCTCACACGATTTCTTTGTTTATCCATGACATATACTATGTTGGGCCACATTCTATTTTTCACTTTGCAACTAATACTCCTGCCCCAGTTTACTCTTCAATGATCAGACAATTTACATATAATTCTTTGCATAACATTAAGAAAACATTAAGAATAAAATTGAACATCTTCAAGCAAATTTGTTGATAATCTCACTGTGCTTAAATAAAAAGTAAAAGGAAATCTCAGCTTCCTTTCTTAAGCTTATTTTGATGTACTTGGATTTGAAACAGTTGATCATAGGATTCTGCTTCTTGTATTCCGTTATTCTTTAATATTACTATTTGCTTTGCCATTAAAATTTCCCAAGTATTGCTTTTTGCTTGCTGAGAGCCGAACTTACTTCCGCCTTTTTCTTGTCTTAGGGTGCTAAATCGCCTTTTAGATTTATTGGATTGGAGGATGGTTTATCACATATGGAAGCAAGATTCCCGGCTATGTTGTTTAAACAACAATTAACTGCTTGTGTGGAGAAGATATTTGGCTTGATTCGTGATAATTTGAAGAAGGAAATATCTCCCTTATTGGGACAATGCATTCAGGTGGAAATATTTACTCTTATTGGTTTTATGGGATTCCCTTTATCATTGTGTTTTCTTCATTTGCATATTCATTGCATATGGTTTCAGCTGTACAATTTTTCTTCCCCTGATTTTAGTAGTCGGTTTGGCATGACTCGTACAAAGTGGCTTCTGAGTCTAAGAAGTTTCTTTTGAGCGTATTTGGGCAAGTATTTGAGAATTCTCTGTATGGTTATAACTTAGTGGGGCCTTTAGAGGAAGTTGAACAAGGTTATTCCTTAGGAAACTGTTATAAAAGAAGGATAAGTTAATCGAAGGAGGCTCTAAATATGATTGTCAGGCATTATATCTCTTCAATTGAGAGACATTTTTCTCATATCCTGTCATTTTATTGGTATTCCTTGGTCTTCGCATCTTTCACATTTTCTACAATTCTTATGCTGGGGAAATTTTATGAGCTTACATTCTTTGTCAACACAACAACAATTATTCAATTGAGATAACATTTTAACATCTCAACAGTTTAATCTGAAATCCAGTAAAACAATTTGAGCGTTTTTCTGTTTTAGTGTCCTCATTACTTTTGTCAAGTTTTACACTTGGAATCCTTGGTGTGGAGTGGATATTTCCCCTAATTTGGAGGTGCTTGACAATCTCAAATGATTTCTGTACATGCCCTAAATATATACTTGTGCTAATAAATTTTAGAGATTCTACTAATTTGTTGAGCTATTTTTGCTGAGATGTCTCAAGGCACCAAAAAATCAACGAGTTCATGGGGGGAAATCATCTAGATCGCCCGGAGGTATTCCTCAGCAGTCACCAAGCAGCGAATGGGATGAGATCATCAAATTCTTGGATTCTCTTATGAGTCGTCTACATGCAAATCATGTAAGCCCTGTACTTATTCTTGTGTCATTTAATTTTATTTTTAGGTTGTAGGACCCAAACTACCTAATCATTTTATACCTGGTCCAAGTTTTGGTATTGCTGCACAACAATTTACCCTAGATTGCTCTCCACGTAACGCAAACTTTGAATGACTAGATTTGTCCCCTTTGACAACTTAGATTGGTTGGTTCTATGTTACCAGACATGTAAATGACCTTCATTCATACCCCCATTACAGAGACTGCATATTCAAGTCATATTTTCATGACGGGGTATTTGCATGAAGTTGTCTAAAACATGTAGTTGATTCTGTTATGTGAAAGTAAGATTAAATTTAGATTGTTTTTCAATTTTCCTTTGTGTAAATTATGTTTTTCTCTTAACATGTCTGGTTTTTTCTCGTCACGCTTCTTTGGTTTATCAGTTGAGAGGATGACTGTATTTGATTTTTAAGATATATTGATTTTGAAATTAATCCGTAAACGCACTGTTCTTCGTCCCCTGCATTTATTTATTTATTTCTGTGAAATAATCCACGAGGCAGTTCTCATTTATATCTGAATTTATCCTTTTCCAGGTTCCCTCATTTTTCATCCGGAAACTCACCACCCAAGTATTCTCTTTCATCAATATATCACTATTTAACAGGCATGTTACATATATTCCCCAATTTTGTTACCTCAAAAAATCCCCATCCATCTCCCACACCAACACTGCATTACAAATAAAACATTCCCTCAATTTTTTTTTTTCTTATTTTGGTGTCAGCCTTCTGCTTCGACGAGAATGCTGCACATTTTCAAATGGAGAATATGTTAAATCAGGACTGGCAGAACTAGAAAAATGGATAGTTAATGCAAAGGAGGAGGTATTTACAAATCTACATTTTCCTTTAATGAAATCATTTCAGTAGTGCAACTGTACTTGTACGGTTTCTGAGTTATTGTTCAATGCAGTTTGCTGGAACCTCTTGGCATGAGCTAAATTATATTCGTCAAGCTGTTGGGTTTCTGGTATAATGGATAATGCTGCTTTATTTTCCTGTAGAGTGCAAATATTTAATTTGTTGTTTACTGAACTCTCTCCTATCCATTTAGGTAATACATCAAAAGAGGAAAAAAACTTTAGAGGAGATAAGGCAGGATTTATGCCCGGTATGGTCCTCTTAAGTAGCTTCAGCTATTCACTTAAAGTTTCGTCTACATTATGTGATTTATAGCTATGCACGATTTTTCTCCTCCAAAATTTGGCAGGCATTGACAGTTAGACAAATCTATCGCATAAGTACCATGTATTGGGATGATAAATACGGGACTCAAAGCGTTTCAAACGAGGCAAGTGGTTATTGCTTACTCACAATTTCACCCTTTAGGACTATAACTCATCAGCCTTCATGTGGATTCTGAAATGCTTAATTACCATTTTTGTCCTGCGATACATAGATAATGATGGATGATTTCTTGCCATTTTATTTCAAATTTTGTGTTGAAACTTTTTTCTTTCAATTTTTGCTGTCAGGTTGTTTCCCAGATGAGGGAGATTGTAAATAAGGACTCCCAAAATATCTCATCAAATTCGTTTCTACTCGATGATGATCTCAGGTAAGAAGCTTATATTATCATCTCTTTCGCAACTATTTACAGTTGTCTGTCACAACTTACGACTAATACCATGAGAATTGGGAAGATGTCTATTGTAATAATGAAATTCAATTCATGGTCATCACTCATTGCTCCAAGTAATGCGCCAAATGTGGCTCATTGCTCCAAGTATTGCGCCAAATGTGAGCAATCATAAAATTTTCTAAACTTCCAATCTCTTTTGCAGCATTCCGTTCTTAACCGAAGATGTTTACATGGCAATTCCTGGGATAGATCCTTCAGATATCGATGTTCCAAAGTTTTTGTCAGAATATCCTTCAGCTCAGTTTCTGGTGCAACAAAAAATGTGAAAAAACTGTGAGAAATTGTAATTGGTAAATTGTAAGAAGTTTGTTCGTTTAGCCAAATTGACGTTAGCTCCTAGAGGTGATAGGTACAGCTAGGATGAACACTGTTGATTGTACAACCACAAGCTACAATTTACTCAAAAAGGCTAAGCAGAATTTTCCCAAGCTTGCCCTTTTGAGCTCTGTACAATATTTTATCTTGTTTGAAATGCACTTAGTTGTATCATACCGTCTTTTGTTTCGATGAAACCATGGGGTCCAAAGTTATATAGCCCCTGTTAGTGTGTGTATTTATGAGTATTTATGAGTTTTGATGTGAAATAGGGGAGAGAATGAGTGGGATTGAGTGGTGGAGATTTATGTAGTACAGTGAGTCCCAGAAAATATGTGGATGTAATTGGTTTGACTTTTGATGTGAATGTGTTAAAATGTGTAAAAATTTGTTAAAAGTTGTAAAAGAACGGGTTGTTAAATCTCTCACTATGTTTACGTCATTGTAATGCGCTCCCGTTGTGGGTTGTGGGCATTAGAGTGCTAGGACATTATAATACATGATACGTCAACTAATTGTAAAGTTGGTACAATTGGTATGACTCTATTGAATAGGGTGTACATGCAGATGGATAATGATATTTGTAATTATATTTTATCATAAAATATCAATTAATTCTATTCTAGTTTTGGGACTTTGTTTTAAGGTAACAAAATACAGGATTATCACTCCTCAAACAACCAATCCAAAGTTTCTATAAGGGTGAGGTTAAATGCAACAACATATTTTACTTAATGTATCCCACATCAAATTTATTTTAATTTTGCCCTCTTATTTATTTATTTTGGTAGGGTGTTTGGCCTGCGCCGGCCGAACACCTGCAATATTTTTAAAAAAAAAAAAAAAAAGAAGTTTTTAAAAAGAAAAAAGAAAAAAGAGAAGAAGAAGCTGCCATTTCTGGCATCAAGTACTGTTAGAAATGCCAGTTTGTTGCTGTTGGATTTTTGTTGGCTTTCAAGTTGCCATGCGGGCAACTTGAAGAAGCTGCCATGGTGGCTTCTTCTTCTTTTTCCCTGTTTTTCTCTTTTTTTATTTATTTATCAAGATAAAATGGAAAGTGGTTGGATGGAGTGTACTAAGTAAAAAAATAAAAAATAAAAAATGGGAGCATTTAGCCTCACCCATCAAAACCATGAAATTGGAACTCAATTCTCGAAAAGACGTATTAAGATAATAGGCATAATACTAATTACATCGAAAACATTATTGGATCGTGAATTTTTCAAGATCTTGATCAAGCACAAGCACATGGATTATCAGCCACCACCACAGCCTCCCCATCGCCACCACTTCTAAACAACAAATACCCAACGGCCAGTCCCAACACCACCGCAATAAACACCCCACCATTAAAAGACATAATTGCCAGCATCAGAAAGTAGCCAATTGCTGAGTTCACTCCAAACAGAATGGCCCCTGCAAATCGAGATGGGCTCAATATGCCACCACCAGGCTTTGAGTAAACTAAAGGGCTGCTGACGCCGCCGCCGCCGTTACCGGTGGTGGACGGCGAGCTCTTGGCGGAGGAAAATAGGAGCTTCAATTTCAGCCGCCGGTCCTCCATGTACTGGTAGAAGAGGGAGAAAAGAAAGCATGCAAGAAGGGAAAGAATATAGCTGATCCATGAATCTGTTTTCCAAGAATCAAACAAGATCGTCACTTTTCTTCCCCAGTAGAAGGTCATATGCATCATTTTGATTCAATATCTTTTCTCTTCTTTTGATCCAAGAAGGGTGGGTTTGTTGACTGATTTCTTGTTTTTTTGGGATAAAGGAGAAGGAAATTGTTTGAGGAATTAGCTGATGCGTGTTTGTACAATTGTACTACAGCCTGTTATATATCGTACGGACATTATACGCGAAATATCATTTTCGAATAATTTCTTTTATTTTTACTACTACCTAAAATGCGGAATATAATGTTTGACAATGAAATGGATAAGAAAGTCATGGAACATAGTTGTTTAAAATTTATGAGTCATTTATTCAAAAGAAAAAACAAAATTGTGAGTCAAAAGTTACAAATAGATATATTTTCCTTTAAGCCTAACTATTTTTTTTGGCCGGTTAAGCCTAACTATTTTAATTAATCGTGACTTTAAAGTAAGCCGAATATGCACAATTCTATTAAATAGTTGTACTCCTAATGCCTCATAGATTAGAAAATTCTATCTTGAGTAGTATTTTTTTTTAAGTAATCCAAATTTCATCCCTCATACGCTCATAGTGTCATACAACATACTAGTTCAGTTTACGTCACTAACCAATAAAAATTTTAAAGTTCAACATTCAGATCAATTAACTCAGTTAAATATTCACTATTTAGAGTAATGATCTCCTATCCACCGTAATGGGAAGGGTTATGTCGCGCGAGGATCATAGGGATCAGTGAGGCGCTTCACCATCGCGATTATGTATTATTTATCTGATTTAACGTAGATACCAAAAAAAATTTTTTTAATTAATCGATAACGTGGCGCCACATCAGCGTGGGTTTCTTGTTGTCCACTGTGGGCAACTGAACATTTTCCTAACTATTTAAAAGAGGTTACAACTGACTGAATGTACTCCTCCCTTACGTGAGAGACCAGCATTGATAGGTTCAAAATACTGAAAATTTTCGAAATGGAGTGCATGTTTGGGCTTCAGTTTGAGCAACGGAATAGCATCAACAAAACTTAAAGATAAGAGGAAGGGTACCTGTACTTTCAAAACCAAGAAATGGAATATATCCGGTCAAAAATAAAAAGGGCACCAAAAAAAAAAAGGTGGGGAAAGGACGTTGTCATAGAATCTCCAAAAAAAGATCGAAATTGTATTAAAAAAAAATTGTTGATAAAGAATTTTTCTACTGAAAAAGTGGTAAATCGAATATTGAAGATCAAATATGTGAATAACAAGTAATAATTGTGAAATTAAAATTAAAAATTATGTTCAATTCTATTATAAAAGTAAAATGGTAGTCCTATTTCACAAAAATTCAATATTTTTACATAGCGTTAGGTAAATTATATTCAGTACTGATCACTTCAATATTATTAGGAGTGGTATTATTTTACAAGTCAAATATCACACGTTTAACGTTGCAATTTATACAGAACTACCAATGCGTAATTTATGTGACTTCTTAAGTTGATATGGATTCCTTATTGCTTGCATTTTGATCACACAATTTGTGTTCCCTAAAACTAACAGTCTTCCATTGTCAAACGCGTTCCTTTTGGAAATGAAACTCTTACTCAAGGCAGTCTTTTGGGGCTCTTACGTTGTGAATGATGGGTATTTGTTGGGCCAACGGAAGCCTTTTGAACGGGATCCATCATCTGGGTCAATTCTACTGGATCGAAACTAATTAGCACGTGTTGCGTAAAGTTTTTGAAGTTTTGTTTTGTTACTAAATACTAACTAGTCTATAGCATATGCTTCGCACGTGATTTTTAGTGTGTTTAGAAGTAATTTATAAATAAAAATAGTCTAAAAACTACTACGTAACATCGTTTCATTTGCATGCTTTTTTTCAAAAGTTAAAAAAAGTAAAATTCAAACTATAATCTTTTACTTTAAAAAAGAATCCAATGAAATGATGGCACATCGCATTTTATAATTCAATATATATACTAGTGGCTTTCTAAACGGTTGCTAAAAAACATACGGTTTCAATTGGGGTTATTAAACAGTGTGGGTATAGAATTATTAAGTTAGCAACTTTAAAAAAAGAAGTAATATATAGGGAACAAACTTTTTTTTTAGAAGGATTTTAGAAACTATAGCAATATTTGAAAGTATAATGGAGTCAATTAGAAAATTTACGATTAGAACTTATTCTGAAGTAGTTCTTGAAATCTAAAATTATTTTCACAAATAAGGTCCAATTTTGTACTCTAGATCTTAGGAATTGTGATTGTATTTTTATTTTTTGAAAAATTAAATAAACTAACACTTGAAAATATTGTTAAGTAAAGTAAAGTTTACATTCCTTATTATACAATCACAATGTAAGTGAAATTTATAACTTAAAAAATATATAATTGAGATAAATAAATTTAAATGAAAAATGAAAATTTTAATTTTTCTCAAGATTAGGATGCAAAAATAATTACAACGTATTTTAACTTCTTTAGTAAAGTAGAGATATTAATTTAATTATAAATTAAAAAAACATCAAACTAAAATAAATTATCAGGGACTAAAGTGAAACAAATTAATGAATGACAAATACAATAGAGTCAAAGTCGATTGAATGAAATATTAGGGATTAGGTTGGTGGTGAAAAATATAAAATGCAAATTCTAAAACGTTTACAAATATTCTTTGAAAACTATGGTGGGATGCATTCATAACTAGCTATTGAAAGTTAATTCTTATTAAACTTCAATGTGAAATCTTTGATTTAAAATTCATATTGCAGATTTTTGTACTTAAATATGACATCAATTTTTTGTAACACAAACGAATGAAAGTATGAATTGAAAAAAAAGAAAGAAAGAAAGAAAACGAAGAGTTTTTCTAGTTAATAGGCTAAGGGTGAATGTGGTATTTAAAAGATATGTAAGGGTAAAATAGGAAAATAAAAAGTTTTCAATCATCCACCATTTTAGTGATTAGTGAGGATAGTGATAAATCTTTTTAGTTTTTCTAAAAAAAATAAAATAAAATATGCTTTTTTAAGTTCAAAAGTGGTGAAAATCATAAGATAAAGATATAAATAATGAGCTCTAGGTGATAAATATTAATTAATTAATAGAATGCTGATGGTAAGAAGGGTTAAAACAGTCTTTTCGCTATTGGGTACATCATGGTCTATTGTAGAAATTTATGGACAAAATTATATCGTTTAAAATCACGTTTGTAACTCTTCTTGCATCCCTTATTTGGCAATGCATGTAACATTATTCTTTGGACGTTAACACGGGATTTGTGAGAAAAATTTATATAATTAATTAACAATATGCAGACTCTCGTCAATACGATTGAATATGCGCATTTGGGACCCTCATCCATCCCCCACTAGTAAGGTGAACGATGTGTCTATTGCAATATTTTATGAATACATACAATATATTGAAAAATAATCAATTCACGAGTACCGAAAACCTGGGGAGAAATATCTGTTTACTTTAAATGATTCTTAATGCTGTGAAATTTCCATCACGGCAGTGCCAGCGCCCATGAAAGTGATTTAATTAAAAATATATTTTGAGAAATCTAGCTGATAGTTCTATGTTTCAATTTTCGTCACTATATATTCCCTTTCAGTCACAGCTTCTTAACTGTTCCATTTGTGAAGGAATATACCATGGCTTATGCAAGTTGGATGCTTGTATCGTGTGTGGGCAAATATGTTATAGTTGTCACGTAGGGTGAATCATACTTCAAGGACGCAGCATTGTAATAATATTACAATGTTGCGTCCTCGATTTGGAATACGGTGTTGACAATACAATGAACAAAGATGAATAGTCGAGCAATAATTGCTACATGCTGACTTGACAAAGTGTACTGATGAACGTGAGTCATGACACGCTTCCTTTACCTATATTGCTCTTCGCTTTTATTTTTAATGATTTAAAAATAAATATCATTACCTCCGAATAAAATTTGTTCTATTAAAATTTGAATAGCATTATTATGTACCGTGGAATCGACATGACATGGATAACAAACATGATGGAATATGAAACTCTCATTCTGTCACGTTTTCTATTTACAAGAATCCTCTACATTTCAAACTACACCTAAGATCTGGCAGCATGTGATGTGAGTTGGAAAATTCTCATCTAAGCAAACAAATCGGCTGGGATTCTTGGTGTGCCAAACACATAAACTTCAAAATCTTCTTTATCAAAAGCAAAATTCAAATGCTCTAAAAAAGTTAAAAAAGTTACGGAGTCTAAAAAGTTCGTCTAAAACGCCAATCTTAAACACCATGTGGTCTAAAGGCTAATGATCTAAGATGCTCACATGTGGCCGATGACTACCACGTGTCTCCCACCCCCCACAATCATCAGCCCACAAGATACCCATGTGTGGGTATCGGATCTTTGGCCGTGGTCTAAAACATCTTAATCGGAATAGGCTCGCTAGGCGGTTGCATCCAGTATTCACTAATCTAACTTATCAAATATGTCTTGATGTTTAACAATTTCCTCAATTCAACCTTCAAATTCTCTGGAGTTTCCTCTAAAGAAATCATCTTCAAGACAGATAGCTAGCACAGATTATTTATTCAGTCTAATAATTGTGAATACAACATTCTAACATTATAGGACAACAACATTTTTATGTAGGAGCTAAATCTCAAACAATCAAACATCTTGATGCCCCCTTTCAAGGTTTGAGCATCATTTATTCAATAAGACAACTAAACAACAACATTACATACTAAGATACTATCTTATTCATTCAATTCAATCCATATCAGAACAACAACTTTCAGATCGAACTAAACCTGTCTTCTTCACCGGGCTAGACCGAGGCGAGTCCAAGCTCCTCAGAAGCAGCTGCTTCACAGCAGAGATGAGTTCCTCCGTTGGATTCTTAGGTGGCCTTAAAGTCCGAAATTTCTTGCAAAAGCTCATGTGCTGATTTAAAGCTTCTTCAATTCCAATCATTTTCTCTGATCTCACGATCTCATCCTTCACTGCCTCTGCGCACAGCCCGCAGATCCAACGCCCCTGGTAGCGCTCGCAAACGCGGGCCACGTACGCCTCCGTGCACTCCTCTGTCAGCCCACAGCACTCGCATATTGCAAACTCAAGGTCACTTCTTTTCATCATTGTTGATGATTTTTGAGGAATCTCAACTCCAGACATTGCAGCAGTTATCATTTGTTGCCTGTTAATGATTCTTCTATTAACATATATACATAAACATGATGTTTCAGTCGGGCATTTTATCGAACACTTGAACTGCGTGTTAAAGATTGTATAGATCTTGGATCAGAAACAGAAAAGAACAAAGATGAGGGAAATTTACCTGATGGATTGAATCAAACAGATGTATAATTAACAGATCTTCGTAAGGGGATTCTTATCTTTCCTTTTCCCACTCGCCTTCGTCTTCAACAATCTCTCCGCCAATGATCAATCGCTTGAATATCATATACATTTCAGAGAGCCCTGAATGGCTCTTGTCGATTCTTGATTCTGCTTTCTTGAATGAACCGACTAAAATTGAGAGGAAGAAATTAAGGAAGTTTGAAGAATTTCAGTTCATTTTTGTTGAGAGTTCATGAACTGGAAATGATAAGAACAGAGGGGGATAATAATATAATATATAAACTGTGAAGAAAGATAGATTTTGTGATCTCTTTTTCCGACTCGAAATTCCATCAACAATGATTGGCGGTTCTTAGCAGCAGTAAAACTAGTCCACGTCAAATTTTTTTATTTTTCACATGCTGTCGTAATCTGCTGCTTTGTGGACCAGCGTAATACAGTGGTCCATTTTTTGAGGGAAGATATTGATGAGATATTTTTCTTTTCTTTTTTTTTTTTTGTCTAAATTATAGATTGATGCCAAATATTTGTATCTTCACTTTTGGTGCAAATAGTTCTTAGTTTTGTTTTCATGCTCAATTTTTTGTTACAAGAATAATGATATTCGTGAAACGCTTACCAATCATTAGTGATGATCTTTAAAAGGTAATAATTGATTAATTATCTTAAATATAAAATTTAAGATAGTAAATCAATTAATTCTACGTCATTATTTACTTGTTAGCACCGTTTATGAATAACATTAATTAGTTAAAGCTATAAATGCTCTAATCTCTTATTTTTCGCTCATGCATCAAGTTTAAGGTTTTTTTGAGTGCTTTGCTCTCAGCTTTGAAAATAATAATGATGTGGCGGTGGATTAATCGCAATTAATTAGCCATGTTAAATACTATATTAAATATATTATTTTAAATAACAAATTAATTAATGTTGTGTCACCATTTGTAGATGATAACATCGCCTTATCTAAGAATTCCTCTCTTTCATTTCATAAGTATATTATAATCCAATTTGCTTTGTACAGTGAGTTTGAGGGAGGTCCCTGCTCTCCTTGCCCACTGTGTGGGTAGGAGCCATTCCCACATGATGACATGGTGTCTTCACGGGATACCATATCATCAATTTTTTTTTAACATTTATGTTAAGTGAGATGAATAATACATACCCCTGATGGTGAGGGACTCATGTGGGCCCATAATTTTTTTCCCCCAAAGTTTGCAAATGTGGGCATCTCCTCTACCCACACAGTAGGCAGGGGAGCAGGAGCAGTTCGAGGGATTTTTGATAAAGTGATAGATTGTTTATGCTTTTAGTAAATAAAAGAAATTGAATGTTTTCTTGTTATAATTTTAGAATATGTTAGAACTATTTGTGAGTGAAGTTCTTCCGTGAATTGTAATTTGTAATATTCGTTGTCAACGTGATTGATCTCTAGCAACATTTGAGTTTTATCCTTTAATAGATTTTCAAAATCGGATATAAATATTCGATAGTGATTGTCGAACATCTAGAGACGTTAAACTCAAAATGAATACCATATTTTTATAATTCATTCTATTATTTTATATACTCTGAAGATGACATAATATTTAAATTTTAGCATATTCATGTAACGTGACTTTTCTTTTAATTGGAGTAGCGACGAATTTGAAAATTCGTCCCGCAGTATGTAAGCCTCGACATTTTACCAAACCATAATGGAATATTAATTTACACTAATAAGTCTTTGAAAATCATGATGGTTAAGAATAAAGAATAAGTTCACCGTACGATTCAAACTTAATAATAATTTGACTAAAATTAGAAGGACTCCACCATATATCTTTTCTAGCTTCTACGTGTTTAATTCCTAGTAATTCATAACTCCATAATTTGTTTTGTTTTTTTTTTTTAATTTGGGCGATTAGCTCATAATGCTGTCTGTGGAAAAAGGTAAATAGAAATAGAAATATACGAAAACCAATAGTCTCATACAAGAGAACAATTAAAAGCCTGATTGGGAATATTTTTTCTCAAATTTTTCTATTTTTTTCAATTTTTTTTCTCTCTTAAATCAATCACATCCACACATCTCATCACATCCATAAATCTCAACCACTCAACACCACTCATTCTCCCTCATCCTTTACATTAAAAACCATTAAAAAACACTCCCAATCACCCTTTAATACTTTTTTTTTTTGAAAGAAGAAAACAATTAGTTATATTTAGGTCTTGTTCTACTCAACACAAATCAACAAAATTTTATCAATTTTTTTTCTCTCGTCATTTACAACTACTCATTTAATTATTTAATATACTTTCCACAAATTTCAACCACACATTCAATACGTACATTAAGAAAATTAATTTTATCACCAATCAAATATACTCTTAGATAATGACGAAAACAATTAGTTATATTTAGCAGTGTTCTAAAAAGCGCGAAGCGTGGAAAAGCGTTGAGCTCAACTTCGAGCCTAAGCGCACTTAAGCGTGATGATGCGCGGTAAAAGCGTGGTCAATGAGCGATAAAGCGTAGCGTAATGAAGCGTGGGCGCCAGCGCCGAGCAAGCGTCTTGGCGAGTATTAGCTTTTTAGAACAGAGATATTTAGATAATGATGCCATGTCGATGGGCAATAATGGTGTCTACCACTAATTTATGTGGCAAGGAAGGCTATTATCTATAATTATTAATTGGTTGAGATTTAAAAGGAAATAGTAAAATACTAAGCAAGTGCTAAGTACGATTAAATTAATTTCACTCTACAATGTTTTTCTTCTTGTTGGACGGAGGTGTTACCTTGTTGGCAATATCTGTTGCATTTCTCCTATGATGATTTACAAGTGAAATTTTTTCGTACTATTCCATCAGAATCATTAATCGTAACAATACAGTAAAAAATGTTATTACTATCATATAATAATACAATTTATGATCCCACAACCATCTAAATTAAAATTAAAATGTCTTTCTCTCGGCGTTTAATTTTTCAATTTTCAATTTTAAATCATTTTAGAATTTTCCATTTTAGAGTAGAGAAAGAAGATAATTAATTACGTGATTTCTTAAGTTTTATATTTTAAATATTTTGTTATATATATATATATATATATATTCACTGAGAACACTTAAAACGATAAGATTCATCTTGAGTTTTCTTTAAAACTTTTTTTTTTTTGGCTTAAAAAATTATAAAAATGAACAAATTTTCAATATTTGAAAAACAAGAGGGTTCTGGTGTCTTTCCAACTAGACCAGACAGGGCAAAAGAAATTGGGCGCACGCAATCATAGTGTGTTGGGTGAAATAGGTGATAAAACCCGATAGTTGGGTGTGACAGCTGTCTAGACGGCGACGTTTTGGCATGAAGAAAGGACGGCCACATGCAAATTGCAGGGTGGGTCACTGGTGTTTGAATGCGGCCATAAATATCATTTTCTACCAAGGTCTCGATGTATCTTCTCAAATCCAATAATTTCCACGCATTTCTCTTGCTTCCCTCATCCTCTTCTCTATATGATTATATTGAATCGACATTTGACAGATGGAATAGATTAAAAATGGAAAAGAGCAATCTTTAACGTTGTTTAATGCTAAAGGGCTCTCCTTTGTCAAAAGATTTTCTTAAAAAAAATAATAATAATAATAATATCCCCATCCTTTAAATTGTTATTATGGTTTTAAAAAATATAATATGTAAAAAAATATCGACATTAACCATTGAGTTTAGGAGTGTTTTAAGTGTACCAATTCAAGCATAGGCGAAGTTGAAACGGACTTTTTAGAATACTATTTCAAACACATTACTCCAAAACTACCACTCTCGTTTTCCTTTTATGTGAGGAGACGAGATTCTTTCTATTACTAACTTGACACTTAAATATTGATTTTAAGTATATAGGGTTTTCCTGCATTGAGAGATCTTAATTATCGATTTACATTAGTAATGAGGAAAATAACGTCTCTCTATATGAAAAAAAGAATAGAATGATCGAAACCCATCATAATTTGACAATTTAAAAAAAAATGAACTCCATTTTACTATATAAATCACTCAAAATATTTTCGCACTTAAAAAAAAATAAATTTCAGCATTGTCAAACAAGCCCATTTAATTACTTTCAAATTTTTTGGGTTTGAAATCACCATTCAACTCAGCTTGTTGCCATGTTACGTAGTGACATCTTTCTTGTGTTACCATTTTGTAAAGTTTTTTTTTTTTTTCCAAGTATTATAAAGTAGGTAGTGTTTCTCAAATTCTTTTGGTCCTATTTGCCCTTTCTTTCTCGAACGGAGAGGAATAATCTGGACACTAAACTGACTTTCAACAAGTATACACTTATCTTCTTTTAATGAACTTGACCAGATATTAGTGGAATTTAGATAATCATATAATATATTAACCTTTGTTAGGATACAAACAAAATGTGATGTCATTATCATCGACATGTGGTGAAATGTACTCTAAAAGGATTATTTATTTTTTAAAACTGCTGATATTAAAGAAATGAACTCAACGACCATTCTATTTAAGGATAATTTATTTTTTATTGCGTTACGATAAATAGTTTTAACACGGTACGTAGAAAAATCCAGTGCTCGAATTATTAAAGTAATATTTTTATTGATTGATTATCGACATACGTGCAGAAAAATATTAACTAAAAAAGACAATTAAATAATGACTAATTAATTCAGTGATTCGAATGGATAGATTCCGTTGATCTTGTCCAGGATCTGTTGGTTTTTATGTTCCCCTTACTTCTAGTAATAATAAATTAAATTAAATTTTCAATCAAATAATATTTCATATTTAAATTTTTGAATCACTTTATTGCAGAACTAAAATAATAGTTAAAAAAATTGTAGGGGTGCGTCCATAAAAAAATCCGCGATATGTTCTACGATTAATAAGATATTTATATATACTCTTTAATTAGACGAATGATCATATTAAAAAAAAAAAAAAAAAACTTTTCGTTTCTTCTTCTTCTTTTCTTTTTTTCTTTCTTTCTTTCTTTTCCTTTCTTTCTTTTCTTTTTAAATAGATACGTATGATTTTCACATAATTTAAGAAATTACAATTAAAATTATTGAAAAAATAAATTTTAGGTGTATTTTTTCAAATATACCCTTACATTAAATAATGCTAACTAATAACAATATATATTAAATAAGGGTACAATTGGAGAATGGAAGAAATTAAATGCAAACAAAATAGAAAGTAATATATATTTTGGGACGGATCAAAAATGGAATCAGCCTATCTTTGTGGGATGGAAATAGTATGTTACAGTAAACAGTGTTTGAGCCAGGCTTTATTATTTGGATATGCACAGTGTAATTCGCAATAAAAATTTAAAAATAAACAGTGGTTGAAATAACTCTAGTAGTTTATTACGATTATACCCTGTATATATATATTGACAGAGTACCGTACATATTTTCATACTATATAACTTTGTAAAATCCCTTTGCTAACAATACGGTTAAAAACACGCTTCTCGAAAAAATTTTTAAAAAAATGATAATAGCATTCAACAGCAAATGGAAAATAGACGACCGACTGTAAGTTGGTAAGAGACAAAATTAAAATGCAGACCTCCTTACCCACGCCGGATGCTAGACGATTGACGAGTGAAATTGGCCTTTGCATATATATATATATATATATATATATATATATATATATATATATATATATTTTGTTTCACCAAGTCACACAACGTCACATCATCATCATTTCATAACAACAATAACAAAAAACTTAGTCTTATTTCCTACCAGTAAAGATCGACTATGTGGAACTATACGAGAAAATCATGCTGGATTGCCAATATAAATTTTATTACACCATGCATTCACGCATCATCATATCATGATGATGAAAAAGTAAGAAATTTATCTTCCGTTTGATCAAAACTCTGAGATATTTAAGTTTCACCGTCATCAAATCTTTAAAGCACGCACACGATTCTAAAACTGAAAAAAATAAAAATAAAAATAAAAATTTGTCGGGTAAAAAATAATCACATAATTCTTATAAAAGAGTATGAACTCTTGTTCATAAGAGTATTCTTAATATTGGAGGAAAAATATAAAAATAAAAATAAAATAAAGGGTGAAAAATATAAAAGAGGGACCGAATTTAGCCGGTCTTTTATATTAAAATTAGGTGAGATGAGTTAAAGTTATACGTATATTATGTTATGTGTCATGTTTATAATGAGTGATAATTATGACTAGCAATACAAAAAGTGCCAAATTGTGGGCCAATGGGAGAAGAACGAGTGGCGAGAAGAAAAAGATAAGGAAACAAAAGTTGAGAGGAAGATGAAGATGAGTACGTGCAAGAGCAGACAAGACATTAGTACTGCGTCTGATAATGTGTGCTTCTTATCAATATCGCCACCTTTGTTCCTATTCCTTAAATTTCACAATCACCGTATATAAGACGCGCCTCTCATGATTGTGACACTTGGACACGGGGTTTCATTTTTCTTCGTGAATTTGATCATAAAAATTCTCTTTCGGATTTGTAAAAGGTTGCTGTTAAAATGATTGACATTTTCCACCAAATAAAGTGTGACTGCGTTGTTTATATATGACTAAACAGTCACCGGTACCTTCTTTTGGAATAGCTAGCTAAGCTGATTTCTTATGTGAAAGAAGTGATTCTTTGCGAATGTTTTTCTTAATATAACTCACTGCTGTAGTGCTTTGTGATCTAATTAATGAAAGAGCGAGGTAACTATTGGGTTGGTGAGATACATGCATAGATTGGTTGAGTGTGGGAGTATCAAAATCATATTATCAGAGTGGTAACTTGATATAGACTCAATAAGCTGTCCCTTAGAGCCTTGATTTGCTTGAGAGCCCCTTTTTAAATTAATTTACTGGTTCTCAGTACATAACATAAAGATTTAAACTACTAATGTTAATCTCTATTGAAAGTCATTGAAGTGATCAATTGAGACGGTTAAAGAGAAACTAAAATTGGTAAAAGAAAATTTTTTTATGAATAAACCTTATATAAATTATAGATATTTAATTGGGGGGTTTTTTTTTTAATTTTAGAAAAAAAAATTTTTTTTTCTTGGTGATGAATTTCTAAGTTGCTACTTTAAGTTTATCCAAAAAGTATAAAATTTAGCCAATATGGTATTAAGAACTCATGCATGTTATAAGCTAAATGACAATTTTAACCATTTAATACTTTAGTTAAACATATTAATACTCAATCTTCTGCCAAGTTAGTTCATTCAAACATCTACTCCATAAAAAATAATTTTCCCACTAAGATTAGTAATATATATTTGAGTTTTTTAAATGTGATACCAACCAAATTTTCAAATTAAAAAAATGATATCTTAATTAAAAAGTTATAAAAGATTTTATAGGAAAACAAAATTACGTTATATGCATCGAATTAATGAAACTACATTATATATTAGAATATTTATAGTTTAACTAAATTAAAATTATTTAAAAAGTCACTTGAAAATTAGTTATTTAAATATATTTTTTAAACTACGAGTATTGTGGGCTAAACAATGTATAAACATAATTGTAAATCAAAACATGATCATATAATTAAAATTTGTGATTTTTATTTATTTATTTTTGTTTAACGAAAACTTATTGATAATCATTGTAATGCATATGTATGGAATAAAATGACATTATATTAGAATATTTATAGCTTAATTTTATCAATATAATATGAAGAATTAATCTATCACTCATCAATTATTTATATAAACATTATTTTTCAAAACTATGAGCATCATGGAATAAATTAAAAAAAAAAGTAAAAACCAAAAATATTTTCATACATTTCCACTTTTATATAATAGTGATGATAGTAAATAGTGATTAGTGACAATGTAAGAGTGATATGTGATTAGTGATGATATTCTCTTTTGAAATAAAATTTTAAGCTTAATTTTATACTTGGTTGATTGTACTTGTGGGGCTCAATTTATACGATTTACTTTTGGACTATGTAGTGGTGGGGTTCAACTCCTGCATAAAGTGGCTACAAAGGTTAAAATAAAAAATAAGAAACTTACATTTCTACTAACATATCATTTCCTTAATATATACAAAAATCAGCTCAGATAGACTATTTGCGCAACATGCCTAGACGCGCTAGTGTTCAGTTGCCCACATGTTGGCAACTTATGTTGCCAACATGTGTGACGTGGCGCCCTGTGAGGGTGCCACATCACCGGGGCAAAATTAAAAAAATTTTTTTTTTTTTAATCTACGTCAAGTGAGATGAATAATACATAACTGTCCCCCTGATGGGGAGTTCGTGTGGGCCCCATCTTTTTTTTTGGGACCAAAAAAGGGGTGTTGGCATCTAGTTGGCAATGGAACGGGACTATGCCTAGACGATGACATAGTTTTGAACTAGGAGGTTGCCTAGTGTAAGTCTGGGAGATCACCTAGCTCAAACTGCTCAATTATTGGGTGATCGCCCAGCACAATTTTTTATTTTTATTTTTTCCAAAATGCAAAGAAAAAGGAAAGAACTGTTGAAAACTAACAAAATGCAAATTAAAATGCCTAGAAAGCCAGATATTAGCGGTGGAAAAGCGAGTTGTTGGATTTGGCTTATTTAGAAATGTGAAAAGCATAATAGCATATATTATAGGTCCAAAACTGATACCCCATGTGAATTCTATGCTTAAAGCACTCAAAACTCACTATCTGTCAATCACACTTTGTGTAATGTATTATGCACTGTGTAATGCATTACAACACCATTACATCTTCCGTCTAATGCATTACAACACCCTTACACGGTTGTATAATGTATTACAATAGAGTGTGCGTAAGACATTACAATGCCCTTACACACACTATAATGTGTTACAACCATTACACATGCAGTGTAATTGGGTTTAAAGTTGAGAAATTATATTTTTTTAAAAAAAGTTCTTTAGCTGTGTGATCACTAACACAAAATCAAGGTGTCGCACTCGAGTTAATTTAAGCAAATATGTTTATTTGACCTAATTTTTTTTTTTAAATACCAAACTGAAAACTTTAATATAGTTTCCTCATAAAAACTAAAAATTGTTGCACAAAGAATGAAAATCATGGGAGAATCCCCAAGGACCCCAACTCAGCTGCATTTTACTTTTGCAGTCTGGTGGGGATTCATCTGGGACTTTTTTCGCTCGGTAAAATGCAATCCTGCTATAGTAGAACTCGATTTTTGGAGTTCCATTGTCGCAATGAAGTTCGGTGATGACTCATTTTTCCTTTTTTTTTTCCAATTATTATATAAAGTGTAATTTTGTATTAAAGTTTATTTCCATGTGTTTCTCTTATCATGTTTAATTGTGTTTAGTTGACTGTCGAAATTCTATTATTCTGGTTAATAAAATGTATTTATTTTAACTATCTAATATTTAACAATAAATTATGTTGTTTCTAGCAATAAAATGTATCATGAATATTATATATAATGTATTTTTTAGTTTTAATTCTAGCAAATATTTATAAGACGTAAAATATGATATCTCAATTAAATTTAATTAGTTAGAATATTTAATAACATAATTTTCTATAAATTAGTTGTTTCTTTAAAAAAAATAGAAAAAACATGTTACTGTGGTGTAAATTGTAGAATTTTGGGTTGGAGATGAGTGTGTAGGATATAGTTTCTAAGGACATTTAGACAACCTCGTTTATGTTAGAAATTAGATTTTTACCCTAGTAAAAATAATTAAAATTTCAAATACGCACTAGGAGCCCGCTCAAGTCATTGAAAAAGCCTGGGTGATCGCTCAGGTTTCACCTCTGCATTCGCCCAGTATTGACCTGGACGATGGTGTAGAACAAAAATACAATTTTATATATATATTTTTAAAAGAAACATATTTTAAAAAGTGACAATGGGTTCCAAAAAAGTCATAAAGGGATTTTAAAAAATCATACACAAAAAATAAAACAAAAGTCAAATATGAATTAAGAAGGTCACAACATGTACTTATAAAGTGATAATTGGATTCAAAAGTCACATTACAAGTCTCAAACAGATTTTAAAAAATTACACATGAATGAAAAAAAGTCTCAAAATATAGTTAAAAAGTGACAAATAGTTTAACAAGTTACGATAGAAAAATTACAAGAGATTTTAAAAAGTCACAAAAAAAAAAGAAATTAAGGATTAAAAAAGTCACAAGATGTACCTAAAAGTGACAAATTGTTCAAAAAGTCACAAACGGGTTTAGAAAAGTTGTGAATGATTTTAAAAAGTGACTCGAAAAATCACAAACATATTAAAAAAAAGTCACCAACCGAGTATTAAAAAAGTCAAACACAAAGAAAAAGGTCAAAGAAAACAAAGGAAAAAATTTTATAACTAGGTGATCACCTAAGCAAAAGTAGGTTTTCCCCAACTTTTGCCCGGGATAGTCGATCTGGTGGTCTCGCGCGAGCATGTATTTTTGGGGAAAAAAAGAAGCTTATAATTGACGGTATGTTTTTCAAAACTTAAGTAGAATATGTAGCCTAATTTTTCCTAGTTTCTAAAACTGCAGAACAGCAAAATAGGGTTTTGAAACTATGAGTTTTATGGTTGGGATGCTCTGAGTCAAGTTTCAAGAAGAAAAATTGGGAGTTTTGAAGTAAATTTTGGTAAGATATTTCACACACCGTTTGCGAAAATATATCGATACAATAAATCAATCGTATGAAAACCCTGACTATTGCAACACAAAAACCCCCGTTAGTGTATGTGCATTTATGAGTATTTATGAGTTTTGATGTGAAATAGGAGAGAGAATGAGTGAGATTGAGTGGTGGAGATTTATGTAGTACAGTGGGTCCCAGAAAATATGTGGATGTAATTAGTTTGACTTTTGATGTTAATGTGTTAAAATGTGTAAAAATTTGTTAAAAGTTGTAAAAGAACGAGCTGTTTCAGCTATTAATCAACCAATTATAGTGCAACAAGTATAAATCTCCTATATAAACTCAAAGAATTTTGTCTCTTGTAGAGCTTGCATTTTGATAGAGAATTAGAGATTAGAGCATCTCCAATGATTAGTGTGTATTTCTATTTATGCGCTAATGAAATACATAATTTACTCCACCTGGTATAATGTTTAAAGAATAGACATTCAAGCTTAGAAACCATCGCCGATGTTCCTTCTACTCTCTATATACAATTAATAAATCTCACCCCTCTCTTATTTTTTAAATTAAAATTTAATAATCATTTACCATGTATTAAAAGTATGTTTGGTAAACACAATAAACTAATTTATAGTTTATTTGGTGAACTTATAAACTCCTTATATTCAAATAAGCTCTGTTTGATTGGAAGAGTTTATTTGAAAAGTTAGAGTTGATTTGAAAATTTTTTTACTAACTTTTTAAATAAGTTTATGAGCTTTTATTTTTTATTTCATTTTTACCGTTTTCTTTTTGTTAAAAAATGTACTTATTTTAAACATGTCATTTTCGGTAATTTTGTATTTTTGACATAGCTTTTCACTAATTTTTCCAAACAGAAATATTTAAATCAGCCAGCTTTTTAACTATCACTTATAAGTTATAAAAGCTATAAGCTCTCAGTTGACTTATTAACTATCAGCTTGCTTATTAAACATTCTATCAAATATTCCATAAATGATTGATGGGAGAAGATTAATTTTTACCCAATTTATCTTTCCTTGTGCCATGAGAAATTGAAATTTCTATGGGAAAATAGAATAAATTGATGAGAGACAATGTGAGGAGGGTGAAATCGATCCTCACAATGTGAGTTTTTTCAATTTTTATTTTTTAATTTAATTTAATTTATTTATTGTGGACTTCTTAGAGGTAGGTCTTATCTAGGAGGCAAAATAATGATTGGACTCCTTAGAGGTTCTTCTCTCTCTCTCTCTTTTTTTTTATTTTTTTTTTTTTTTATTTTCTCCTTCCTTCAAGCTTAGAGCATTTCTAATGTTGAACAAACACTGTAGAGAGGAAACAGTAAATATAGTTGAATAAAAATCTTAAAAGAGTGGCCAAATGTAACACATCTTTACACTAATTTTTCCTCCTTTTTGAGAATTCTCGCATTGGTAGAAAATGACATTTCCCCATTACACAACGTATTTATATCTAAAATTTTCCCATATATATTATTTGGCAATATGCCGTTTCCCCCCTTTTTTTTTTCCTAGGCTTTTTCCCCCTAAATTAGGTATGCTCTTACCAATAAAAACGTGACATAGGGCGTATTTGGGACGCCATAATGAACAGTACGAGCATGCCCAGTTATCTTCTCTAGCTGATGCTCTGAAGAACCAAATTCCTTTCCCTCCACACTTCATCATCTTTATCAAGTTTTCAGTTTTCACCCCTTTCAAGCTGGAGTATATCTCTTTAATTTCAAGCTTGTCTTTCGTACAAATTAACCTTGAACATAACACAAACCGCCCGTTTTTTTATAACTTTTAACAAATTTTTACACATTTTAACACATTCACATCAAAAGTCAAACCAATTACATCCACATATTTTCTGGGACCCACTGTACTACATAAATCTCCACCACTCAATCCCACTCATTCTCTCTCCTATTTCACATCAAAACTCATAAATACTCATAAATACACATACACTAACAAGGTGAAAAAGTTAGTTAATAGATCAGTTCTATGCATTTAGCAGACTTGTCATTCCTTTTCAGCACTTTATCTCGTAACATGTGACCATCGAGTACCATATCCTTTCTTTTGTATGATAAACTAGATTACTAGCTAAGCCATAGCATTAACGTTATCACACGACAATGTTGGAAAGTGAAATTGGAATTGGAAAGAGAGTAAAATTTTAGTTCTACAAGTAATGATAATCCAAGCAGTTTCAACGACTATGTATATCACAACTCCATACTCACATTGTGTACTGGATTTATTAAGTGTTAGTCCTCCATGCTCACAAGTGGGCATTGGAGTGGTATTATATTAAGTGTTACTTCTTTAATGACTAGGGAGTCACTCAAATGTACACAATACCTTGTTATAGACCTCATATCATCTGTGCAAGATGGCAATCTAGATTTAGCAAAACGGATGCTGCCCAACCTGTCATCTCCATCAATGCAAATGTGGATTGCGAGATAATGTGGAGGAAAGAGATAAGGAGAAAATGATTATTTTGTTTGAATATGAATGGAAAGAAGTGTAGGAAAAAAGAGAGAAAAGTGAAAAAGATAACAGAGGTAGAAATAAATTCAAAAATAATAATAAAATAGTGGTGGAAGAATTCTAGATGGATGTCTATTTCTAGACATGGCAAGAGAATTTATAAAGAAAAAGTGGGGAAAATAAAAGAAAAGTGATTAAAGAAAAGAAAAAATATGGGACCCTCTCACATTCTTGTGTTTTTCTTTCTCTAAAATGAAAATTTACAGTTGATGTTTGTATTGAAGATGACGTTAAAGACTAGCAGTCTTCCTTGTATTTTCCCATTCAAGACTATAAAAACCATTTTTAACTACTTTCTAGTGTTCAACAGTTGTTGGCCCAGGGCGTAGCCAGGAGTTGTTAAAGGGGGAGCCGAACTAAAGTTACACTCGAGTTTATATTAGCCTATACTTTTTTATAATTTTTTACATATTTTCATATCTTCTTTTTCAAATTTAAATTTGGTCAAACTAATGATATCTACATATTTCGTGGGACTTATATGTCTTTCACAAATCTTCACCATTCAACTCCACTTATTTTCTCTCTTATTTCATATCAAAATCAATAAAAAATCCATAAAAATTTATATTCTTACACACGTTGGTCTTCAAATAATTCATAATTTTCAAAAATGAATTATTTGAGAATAAACTTGAAATAATGGTTCAAAAATCGTGAAGTTGGACCAGATTTTTTTCATAATGATACAGTGTTTGTGGTCAAATAATGGACCTAGCTAGTGAGGACCATTCTCTATTGGCCATTATTTGATGACCATTGTCCAAAGGCGGCTCAATACGTATTAATTGGACCTGATTTGGGGTGGGCCAGGACCCAGCTTGGCCCACCCCCAGATAAGCCTCTGCAGTTTGTTGCCTATAGAAATTGGTTGAGTTTGTAAAGTGTGAATGTTATGTATATTGAAAATTTGAATGGAAAATTAACTATGAATTTATTAGTGTAAATACTTGGAAATTAAAAAATAGAATATTTTAGATATTCTACAATTATTGGTGAAAAATTGAAACTTTTTGAATAAGCTTTTTCTAATGAGACATGTCTTTGCAGATATGATTTTCCATTAGGATAGTGTCTTTTGGAACACAACCATTGATTCACTATATATTGATCTTCATGATTGAAAATTATTCATTTTTTCATTCAATCTCACTTCATCTTATCATCCATTTTTTCTTTACGTCCACATCCACTGGAAATATTACTTCGCATTTGTTGAATTCTTGTTTTCCATATGAGGAGAGCTTGAAACAATAGTAAATTGCATTGGTCCACGCAATTTGGAGTGTTCATATTGCAAGATGTGGTGATTGTATTTTGGGAGGCGAATGCCGTAAACTGTTAACACTTATGTGAGACATTATCGTCGGTTTGGTAACTCGTGTGTCGTAAACTGTTAGCACTCTTTCACAGCGAATGCTATGTAAGAGCACTCTTTACAACGAAAAGAGTTGAACTCTTGCTTCGACCAATCATTTTATGCATTTTTATGAGTACGTTTCTTCGGTTTGGTAACTCGTATTTATGTTGAAATTCCCGCACGTTAAAGATATATTTTTGGAATATAATTTGCGCCTATATTTTGAAATTTTCCTAGCAATACCTAGCTTTGTATGCACAAGATATGGTAATCCAACAATAACCTTTCCCATAAGCTGTTGGGTTAATCACAGCTTCATCTGAGAATAAGGTTCTTCCTAGTGGCATAGGAGTAGCCGAGTAGGGCATGACTTTAGATTCTTTAGTGTGTGTAAAAATGAATTTTGATGGATTTTGATGTAATATAGGAGAAAGAATGAGTGGAGTTGAATGGTGGAGATTTGTGTAGCATATGTAGGTTCAACAATATATATGAATGTGAAATAAGAGAGAGAATAAGTGAAATTAAAATGATGAAAATAATATATAAAAATATATAAAAAAAACTAAAAATTTGTTAAAATACATACACTAACACGCGCTTAAACTTGTACTTTTTTGAGTAGATCCTTTGTATGCTTGGTTCGTGTAAGATGCAATCAACATGGGTTGATCATCTTTTATTTATTATTATTATTATTATTATTATTATTATTATTATTATTTGTTAATAGCAATCCGCAAATCATTGTATACTTGGTTCTGGGTTGTGTGTGGAGCAAAAAATACATGAGATTAAGTGATACTCACTCTGAAGTGGGATCCTTCAACTGAAACTTCGAAAGAGAATAATTAGAGGAGCGTTTATCTAACACAAGTAACAACGGGAAAATGGGATTACGGGGAATATGATCTGTTTACAATTTGGGTACCATTTCGGCATTTCCTATATCAAGATCCTCGTACCCGTTAGCTTGGGGATTCGCCCTCTAGTGTTTCTTTGGTTGATGCCTGGCATTTTTCTTCGTGAGCTCATTGTTGACGTTTCTCCTTGCAAATTTTCACGTTTTATCGAGGATTTTCTACCTTTTTTATTGATGTTTGAACTCTAGGCTAATGCTCACAATGTGTTCGATGAAATGTCGCTTTTGAATTGCTGGAGTTGAATATCAATTTAGAATCCCATTTACTGCTTCGTTTAATCCTTGTGCAAGAATTTGAGAAGGAAGCTTAAAATGGCTTCAAAATTTCTGCAAAATCTTCTGTTGGGAACAAAACATTTTCAGAATAAGCGAACCCTGGGGACGAATTTACGACCGGGATATTATTACTCCTCACAAGAAAGATCCCATGGAGGAGAAGAAGAAGAGGCTTTGCCTTCTGAATGGTATGAGAAGGCTTTCTCAAAGCTAACAAAACTGATTCCCTTGTTGAAGAATGTGGATATGATTGATGGAAGATTAATTAATCTCAACGACCATTCAAGAATTTATGATCATAAGGTGGAACGCCAATTGCAAACATTCAAGTCCCTTGTAAAATCATTTATTGGGCATTCATCGGTTCAAGAAACAATGAGGAAGAACCTGATCACGTCGTTTGCTGATGATCCTCGACTCAGAGAATTTCAGCTCTTTAGCAAGTCAACCGAAAGGGACCCCATTACTCTGAGTTCATTAACGAAGGTGGCCGACATTTTGAACGTTTCTGCTCAGCAGAGGAAGACAGTGAGGCATACAATATGCCCACAAGTGACACAGCACCAGATATGGACTGGTGCACTTGAGGAGTTGCTGAAAGGATTGAAAGCTGAGATTGATTTTCTCAGTCAACACTGCACAAGCAAAGAGATTAACTTGGCTCACCAAATAGTTGTCACTTGTTTGAAGTTGTTAGATTCTGCTGTATCGCCTGATCCCGAGTCAACATCATGGATGCGCCTTGGGCCCACAAAAGGCGATGACTCGTCTACTTCTCACAAATGGGAAGAGGTTCTTGAGATGTTTGTAGATCTTATTAACTGCTTAAGCGAAGAAAAAAGATTAACTTTGCACACTACAAAGCTTGCGGTGATGAAAGAAGGGTTATATCAGATTAGGGATGTGTTGATGGATAAGAATAGTGGATACCGGGAGGTTCGTTATCAAGAAAATTTGGTACAAAAGAAATTGACCAAGGCGTTAGGTCATTCATCGCGATGTTTGTTTACCCTTTTGTTGTACTATCTTTACGGTCACGTGATTGACATTGAAGTGGAGGTTAGAGGGGGAGTTCATAAACTTAATGGTGAGAATAAGTTTTGCTTGTACATGGGGAAGATTTTGACATCGGACGAAGAAAAAGCTGTTCGGATTGGAGTGAAGCAATTGGATAGGGCTCTTGGGGTTTTCAAATTTGTGATGGAAACAGTGGGGATGAAAGGAGATTTGGTGCTGCAAGGCCATTTGTGGTGTGTTGGAGCTGCAAATAAGGTGCTGCCTTATAGAGGGAATACATACTTGTTACATGGGATTCACCTTTGATTTGGATGCAAAGTTAAGTTAAAAATCATTGCTGTCTGAATTTTGACACATAGTGCTTGTTTTATATGTCCATCTGCTTACTAGCCTTGTATACATGAACTCATTTTTTATGGCCCAAAATATTGTTTCAATTACTGTCTCATTGACTGTTCAATTCAATCAAAACACTGAAAATAGTCCTTATACACAATCGACTGTACTACTTTAATTATGTAAGTTGTTTTAATTGAATAAGCAGCCAACGTGACATGAATTAGGATAGCAAACTTGAACTCTTGATTTTCAACTGCACATTCTATAAGATTCATAATATTTCACCATTTTCAAAAATAGCTGAACCAAACAAATACAGAAATTTCTAAACTTAAAACTTTATGACAACTATGTTAAATATAATCATACTCTCTGCATAATTATATTTTACCATAATGCGTTGAATTAAGTTGAATTACCATTCCCTCCTATATATATATATATATATATATATATATATATATATATATATATATTATAACGAATGTTAAATCAACCTAACTACTCCTATTATAAAAACAACATATACATGCATCAAGTCATTCTCATCCCTCCTGCTATATAATAAAATAAGGTGGTGTGTTACACTATCACATTAACCCCTCATATACTATAAACACAATGTTTGCATACTTGGATAAATTTTAAGTTTGTTTAGAGGTCTCTTTTTAACGAGCTAGATGAGGAATTGCTTGCCACATTGGATCTAAGGAACTTGTTGCGATTTGTTGAGTTCATAGTATCATAAAGATAAGATAAGAAGGTAGAAACGTATCAACGTTGTTAAGTGGATAAATATTTTTTTTTCTTTAAGATTTCTGTTAACCAACTCATTAAAAATTCTTTGAGGAAACTCCAAATGACTGGAAGAGTCCTAATGGGCTTATCCACCACACACGGAGGTAATTTCTAGCTAAAAATGAAAATCTTGTTTGACCAACTTTTTTCAATGGAAAATTGAATTTTTAAGGAGATATATTATATACGGAAATGTTCACCTCCCCACTGTGGGGAGGTTATCCTCCCCACAATGAGGAGGTGTCCCCCCCTGATTGGTGGGGCGAGGTGGTCATCCTCCCCACCAATTAAAAGGTGGCACCTCCTCATTGTGGGGAGGATAACCTCCCCACGGTGGGGAGGTGAACATCACTGATATTATATATGTGCAGTTCATAAGATGTGGGAGTCTAGGAGAAAACATAAATAATCATATTTTTTATATTGTATACATATAATTTAAAATAAATGTAAATATATTAAAAAAGTGTTATCAAACAAGGACAAAATATTAAGAAAGCGTGAAACGTTGTAATATAGATTGGTAACACGAAATTATTTTCATTTTCACGTATTTCCTCTGTCCCATTAAGATAGGAACCCATCATTTTTCATATATATTAATGAAATATCTTAAATATGGTTGGAATTACAAAATATTTCTATATTGTTCCTATTTTATCATTGTATTAATTGACAAAAAAGTATTTTGAACATTGTTAATATCTTTTGGAGATGGAATGGCTAGTTGATTTTTAATATTCCAATAATATTAATTAGGGATATTTTAATTAACTAAAAAATAAATCATATTTTTAATGAAGAAAATGAATTATAATTTAAAATAAACGAAAATAGAATACAAAGCTACTTTAGGAGACAAAGCGAGTAAATAAAAGCGGGTGAGAAACAAAACCAATCTTGACCTCAAAACGGGTTTATTTGTAATATTGAAGAAATCCAGGCCCATTTTGAGAGCAGGAGGCTATGTCAAAAGAGAAAAAATAAAAAATAAAAAAAGTGAAAATGATCCACCGACAGCTACATAATTTGTCGAAAGAGGAATAACCGGCAACAACCGGTAACCACAAAGTACAGCCTGGTCACAGGATGGAGCCTTACGTCAAGATACAACTTGCGAGAGCTGTACGATCTATTTGTCACGTCACACGTATCATATTAGAGTGAAGTGCGAATTGGGTACTTGTTATATTATGATTGGATGGTTTTCAATTTTTAATCCACTTAATTGCACCACATAACAAGTATTTGCAAATTATATAAGTATTAGGATGTGTGTAAAAATAAATTTTTATATATTTTTATATAAAATATGAGAGAGAATGAATGGAGTTAAAAAATATACAAAAATGTGTAGAATAACATCCGCTATATATGTTCATAATATTAATTTTTTGAAAATGCCTATGATAGGATACATTTTTTTATTTATTTTCATTAATTTTTTTAAAATTTGAATATGATCAAACCAATTATATTTTTATATTTTATAGGATCTATATGCACTATACAAATTTTCATCATTCAACTACACTAATTTTCTCTATTTTTTCTCATAAAAATCATAAAAAATTCAATCTTATCATGAGCTATATTCATTTTAATTTAAAATTTAATGCTTATTATTGAGTTAAAATTAAAAATTATATAATTTAATTTCAAACACGTATTTTAAAATACTATTTATTATTATCCACATATCTCATAGTTTTTATCATTATTAACCTAAATAGTTAGCCCTCAGAAAAATAAAGTTTTATTCGTACACACTCTTATATTTTGTAATGCTAATGATGCGAGATCAATTGCTTTCATGCAATTTTGGTTTTCATATATTTTTTAGCTATTTAATTCATAAAATAATACAAGTTTACTTATTTAATTCATAGACAATTTTGTCGTTTTATGCTAATTTAATACAAGATTTAAAGAAAATTCACCATTAGAATGATACCAATGTTGGGAGGAAGAATTTAAAATTGGATTTTTTTCTCCACTTAAATCTCCTACGGGTAAATAATATTGGAAAAAAACTATGAAATAACCTATTTTCAACTTTCGAGGGTTGAAAATATAAAAAAGAGGCCAAATTTATAAAATTATTCTCCTAGCATTGAGAATGCTATAATTACTATTTATCATCGATTTTGGAAAGTTTTCTCCCGAAATTCAGAAAAAATAATATTATATATGTCTGCTCCTAAAAATAGAGGCTTTCCAAATTTTATGAAATTCCTTTAATTTCTTAGGCAAATATCCATCTTCCTTTTTGCCACTCTTCACAATCGACCACAAGTAAGCTTTCTTCTGCTGTCGAATTCGACCGTCTAAAAGCAGCATACTAGTAAAATTATTATTATTATTATTATTATAAAATTAATTAATGTTAAATTAAACAATGTATAAAATTTAAGACAAGGCACTGACAGAAACCACATAAGCATTTCCAGAGAGAGGGTCAAAGCCAAGCGAAACCGAAGCCACACGGGTGCACCGACTACCGGGTCATCCAGTAAACAGTCGTTACGTTAATATTAAAAAATAAAATGGTTAACTAAAATATATGCCTGAAGAGACAAAGCCTGTAATGAAATCGAAGGGAGGAGAGGAAGGGAAAGAGATAGCTAACGGAACGAGGCGAAGAATTATGCCAATGCCCCTCTTTTTCTCATTCTCAAACCACCGCTAAATCTTTTTCAAGATTTTTGTTCTGATAAAATAAACCCACTCTATTAATTACAGATCTTGATTCTATACTGATAGTAATTTCATCAAAACTAGTGTGGGAGTTTATAGAAAAATGGAGGCGAATGCTGGTATGGTGGCTGGATCTTACAAGAGGAATGAGCTCGTTAGAATTCGTCACGATTCTGATAGTGCGGTATGCTCTTAGTGAAAACCCCAATTTCTATATTTAGTACAGTGAGTGGGTTTTTTGTTAGATCTGAGGGGAAGTGAATTTTGGACTAAAGTTTTAATCTTTATTTGGGATTTTAATTGTAGGTTTATTTGGTTTCACATTTCGCATTTTGATTCTGCTGATTTGGGTACAGTGCTGAAATTTAAAGTGGGTTCTAGTTGATTTGATTTTTTGAGGTTTCGTATTTTTGTTTCCTTCGACCTTTGAATTTGTCGGCTGGATCTGTTCTTTGTAGACTACGATCAATCAATCTTCGGATCTGCTGTCTCTTTTCTTTTTTTTTTCCTGATGATGTGTAAGGGTCGATAAAATTAATGTTGGATTCAGTGAATAAATAAATTATGTTGTTTTCGTGATTATATCGATCTGGGCACTTGATGATTCAGATCAGTGATTGACTAAATTAGTAAATTTGCTTCTCTTTTTGACTAGATTATCACATTCTTGTACCCCTGTGATAATACTGGTTGTCACTGTGTATGATCTAGTTTGCAGAATGGCAATGTTTTCACATTTGTGTGTACATTGAGACTCTGAATGAAGCAAATTGTGTTAATTAGTTGGTTTTCAAAAGATTAACTTATTGATTGCCATAAATACAGCCAAAGCCCTTGAAGAATTTGAATGGTCAGTTATGTCAGATCTGTGGGGATACAGTTGGATTAACCGCCGATGGTGATGTCTTTGTTGCTTGCAATGAGTGTGCTTTTCCGGTTTGCCGCTTATGCTATGAGTATGAACGTAAAGATGGAAATCAGTCATGCCCCCAGTGCAAGACTAGATACAAAAGACTCAAAGGTCAGTTTGCTTATTTTATTTTGATCCTATTATGCCTTTTCCCCATAACTCTTGGAGGTTTGAGCAATATTAATTAGTTCTCTGTTTTTAGGGAGTCCACGAGTTGAAGGTGATGATGATGAGGACGACGTTGATGATTTAGACAATGAGTTCAGTTATTCTCAGGGGAAGAGCAAGACTCGATCACAGTGGCAGGGTGATGATGTTGATCTCTCTTCATCTTCTAGACGCGAGTCTCAGCAACCAATTCCTCTTCTCACTAATGGGCAACCGGCAAGTTCTATCATGTACATAATATGCGTTCGTGTGTGTGTGAAGGTGACAATGTATGTGTTTTCTGACAAGCATGTACATGATTGACAGGTGTCCGGCGAAGTTCCCAGCTCGATACAAGATACTCACTCTGTGAGAAGCACATCAGGCCCATTGGGCCCTGGTGACCGGCATGTTCACTCTCTTCCCTGTATTGATCCGAGGCAGCCCGGTAAACTACCTATCTATATATTTGAGTATTCTAAGATCTGTTTGATATGCATAAACAACTAAAGTAATTTCTTCATGCAGTTCCCGTGAGAATTGTGGACCCTTCAAAGGACTTGAATTCTTATGGGCTTGGAAATGTCGACTGGAAGGAGAGAGTCGAAGGTTGGAAACTAAAACAGGAGAAAAACATGGTGCACATGAACAACAGATACAGTGAAGGGAAAGGAGGAGACATTGAAGGCACTGGGTCAAATGGAGAAGAATTGCAAATGTTAGAATCTTACTAGGTTCACACAGTGAATGTTTGATCATTACATTTCACCCTATTAAACTATTAATTGTCTGTTTCTCTGACAGGGCCGATGATGCTCGCCAACCTATGAGTCGTGTTGTGCCTATTGCTTCTCATCATCTCACCCCTTATCGTGTTGTAATAATTCTTCGGCTGATTATTTTGGGCTTCTTCTTGCAATACCGTTTGACTCATCCGGTAAAGGATGCTTATCCTCTGTGGCTGACATCAGTTATCTGTGAGGTTTGGTTTGCCCTCTCTTGGCTTCTTGATCAGTTTCCGAAGTGGTGCCCGGTCAACCGTGAGACGTACTTGGACAGACTCACATTAAGGTTTGTCATTGTCGTACAATTGTTGAAATTAAATCATAAATTCCCTTTTAAGGAACGTTGTATTTAATGATTTGTGATTTTGTCTCTCAGATACGACAGGGACGGTGAACCATCCCAGTTAGCTCCGGTCGACATCTTTGTCAGTACAGTGGACCCCATGAAAGAGCCTCCTCTTGTTACTGCCAATACTGTGTTGTCCATCCTTTCAGTGGATTACCCTGTGGACAAAGTCTCTTGTTATGTCTCAGACGATGGTTCAGCAATGCTAACCTTCGAAGCCCTGTCTGAAACTGCAGAGTTTGCTAGGAAATGGGTGCCTTTCTGCAAGAAACACAGTATTGAGCCAAGGGCTCCCGAGTTCTATTTTGCTCAGAAGATAGATTACCTTAAGGACAAAATTCAACCTTCCTTCGTAAAGAACGCCAGAGCAATGAAGGTAGGTTACAACATAAAGCTTTAAGCGCAACCCTCAAAAAATCGCCCATTAGGGCTGAAAATATAGTACAATGAGGATAAATGATAATTATGTGTAAAAATTGATTTGCAGAGAGAATATGAAGAGTTCAAGGTACGCATCAATGCACTTGTTGCCAAGGCTCAAAAGATGCCTGAAGAAGGATGGACAATGCAAGATGGAACTGCTTGGCCTGGAAATAACCCTCGTGATCATCCTGGAATGATTCAGGTTACTTAGTTTTGTTGTGAAGTATTTAAATTTACACATTAGTCCTTAATCCCGTATTGACACTCAGATAACTTTATGGATTATCAGGTCTTTTTGGGGCACAGCGGAGGCCTTGATACGGATGGAAACGAACTTCCACGACTGGTTTATGTTTCTCGTGAGAAGCGTCCAGGATTTCAGCATCACAAGAAAGCTGGAGCTATGAATGCTTTGGTACGTGATGGGGTCGTCAATCCTTTTCTTCTTTTTGCTGTTTTAATATTTCTCTGTGAACTAAATTCTTCGGTATTTTGTGTAGATTCGCGTCTCTGCTGTACTTACAAATGGAGCATATCTTCTGAATGTGGATTGTGATCACTACTTTAACAACAGTAAAGCTCTCAAAGAAGCTATGTGTTTCATGATGGACCCCGTTCTGGGAAAGAAGACTTGCTATGTTCAATTCCCACAACGTTTTGATGGCATCGACTGGCACGATCGATATGCTAACCGAAATATTGTCTTCTTTGACGTACGTGTGGCTCAAAAGTCTTCGCCTTTTCAAAATTATAAGCCATTATCTTGTCTGTCATGCATTATTAATCTTGTTAACTTCTCATGCTATAGATCAACTTGAAAGGGCTTGACGGGATTCAAGGTCCAGTGTATGTGGGAACGGGATGTTGCTTTAATAGGCAAGCTTTGTACGGTTATGATCCAGTTTTAACCGAAGAAGATTTGCAACCAAACATTATTGTGAAGAGCTGTTGTGGCTCTAGAAAGAAGGGAAGGCATGCTGATAAGAAATACATCGACAAGAAGAGAGCCGCAAAAAGAACTGAATCCACTATTCCAATCTTTAACATGGAGGACATTGAAGAGGGTGTCGAAGGCAAGTCTTCTTACACTTCAGACAATATCTAATTTCATCTTAGCAAAAATTAAGGTGTCTCGGTCGTCTCTTCATTTCGGTTTTCAATATTCAGTTTTAGCTTGTAATACAGGATATGAAGATGAGAAGTCGCTATTTTTATCTCAAAAGAGATTGGAGAAACGGTTTGGCCAATCACCCGTTTTCATTGCCGCCACTTTCATGGAACAGGGCGGCATTCCGCCATCAACTAATCCGGCTACTCTTTTGAAAGAAGCAATCCATGTTATTAGCTGTGGGTACGAGGACAAAACCGAGTGGGGCAAAGAGGTAATTTTCGCTAGTCTTCTTCAAATATCAGCTAAGTAGAAACAAGGCATCTTGAGATTAACTCTTTTCTTTCAGATTGGGTGGATATATGGCTCTGTGACGGAAGATATTCTAACGGGGTTCAAAATGCATGCACGAGGATGGATTTCAATCTACTGCATGCCATCTCGCCCGGCTTTCAAGGGGTCTGCTCCCATCAATCTCTCAGATCGTTTGAATCAAGTCCTTCGGTGGGCTTTGGGGTCAGTCGAAATTCTTCTGAGTCGACATTGCCCTATATGGTATGGTTACAACGGACGCCTAAAGCTCTTGGAGAGATTGGCTTATATTAACACCATCGTCTATCCCATCACCTCTATTCCACTGCTTGCTTATTGCATTCTCCCCGCTATATGTCTTCTCACTAACAAGTTTATCATCCCCGAGGTAACCCACAAATTTAACTTAGAAGATGAAGATCAAATGATTAATTGCTAAGGGTATGTTTGGCTAAGCTTAAATTATGTTCTGCAGATTAGCAATTTTGCTAGCATGTGGTTTATTCTCCTCTTCGTGTCGATTTTCGCTACTGGGATTCTTGAAATGAGGTGGAGTGGTGTGAGTGTCGAGGACTGGTGGAGAAACGAGCAATTTTGGGTCATTGGTGGAACATCGGCTCATCTCTTTGCTGTTTTTCAAGGTCTCCTCAAAGTTCTTGCTGGAATCGATACAAATTTCACTGTCACTTCAAAGGCATCCGACGAAGATGGAGACTTTGCTGAGCTATATGTCTTCAAGTGGACGTCGCTACTCATTCCTCCGACCACCGTCCTTATTGTCAACTTGGTAGGAATCGTTGCTGGTGTTTCGTACGCTATCAACAGTGGATACCAGTCGTGGGGTCCACTGTTTGGGAAGTTGTTCTTTGCTATTTGGGTTATTGTCCATCTTTACCCCTTCCTTAAAGGTTTGTTGGGCCGACAAAACCGCACGCCTACCATTGTCATCGTCTGGTCAATTCTCCTTGCGTCCATTTTCTCCCTTCTTTGGGTTCGGATCGACCCGTTTACCTCGGAGGCGACGAAGAGAGCTGCACAAGGTCAATGTGGAGTCAACTGTTAAGTTATTTCAAAGCCATTTATTATCCTCTTTTGTGTCATTGGGCGATCCTTAGTGTATATAGGCAAAGAAACCGATGGAGCCTTTGGTAAGATCGATTGGATAGTATTTGATAGTATTAATGAAGAAAGCGTCGTCAAATTCTTGAAATTGTTTTGTCTGGTCCAATCGATCGAGTACTCTAGTGCAGTATTGTGCACCAAACATGTCTGCATGTCGTCACATGAAAAGTAAATTATGTTGTACTATTGAGACGAACATGTGTTTGTAAGACGAGTTTTGTCATTTTCATTTTAGTCCATACTTGTTGTATACTTGGTATATCTTTCATTAAATGTTCACATTTTATGATTGTGCCTTGGAACGTCAGATTTGGTACTTCCTTGTAAGTTTCTCTCGTCCATTTATTTTCAGTCACATGCACTATAAAATGATATTGTTATTTATTATATGTATAAAATGATGTTATTCATTATATATGTGTATTTACATTTTAGATACATGAATTTGTCACTTAGATTCATTCATTTTCATTTATTTAGTACCTTTGGAAATTACTTAGCAGGTGTTAGGATGTGTGTTTTTATGTGATTTGATGTGATATAGGAGAGAGAATGAATGGAATTGAATGGTGGAGATTTGTGTAGTACAGGTAGGTCTCACGAGATTTGTGTGTAAAAATGTGTAAAAATATGTTAAAACTTGTAGGAGAATATGCGCTTAATCTTGGAGGGTTGTTCCAAGTCTCTAATATAAAAGATGTACGCATCTTGTAAGCCTCCGATTCAATTAAGTTTGAGTTAAAATTCTAGTTCATTTGAGAAGTGTTAATCTTTATCTTCTTGACTCTGTATCTCTTTGGTTAATTCCAAGATTGGTGAGTTATTTTAGCCCAGTATCCCTTGTCGAATCCCTTTGGATGGTTGTAATCTATATCTTGAAGGCATTTGCGTGGGTGGTGAGCTATTCAATCACTTTCAACTTATTTCTCTCATTCTTTGTTCTTTCAACCTGGCATCGCAGAAGTGAAATAATCAATCCAGTAATGGGTAAATGACGTTACTTCACAACCACACATCTAAAGAGCAAATTAAATTTAATGGGATTTAATTTGGAATCAAACAAGCCCGAAAACTATAAACTGGAGTCGATTTTCAACTCACCATAAACAAAAACAATAGAAACTGATTAAATAAACCAACAGATAATGAAAGTCAAGAGATTTTACTGGCCAATTGTTCTGGGTTGAACTTGCATAATTCCACAACGTTAATCCGATTATGAGGTAGCTGCCAAGTAATGCAAGATGAGTTCAGCATGAGTAAGGTTAAAACTATAAATATGAATTGGGATTTGAAGTTGAGAAATTCGAGACATCTGTGGGGATTGTTAAGTTGTAAGTGTGTTGCATGGTTCGGTTATCTGGGACTGCAGTGATGATGGAATTATTTTCCATAATTTGGTCTTTCATTAGTTAAACTTCTAATGGGTATGAAAGTTGGAGTTTGATTATTGGGTTTTGACGGGTTTAAGAATCATTTTTCGATATGAATCAAGAAAACATAATACTGTAATTGAAGATCAGCCTCTCTTTTTATTCATATTCGATATGGTTTAAAATTGATTTATTTTTCGGGGAGGAAATAAATATATTAATTAAACATGTGAAAAAATTATCAAATTAAAGAAAATAATAATAAGAAAGAAAAAAGTAAAGTTAATTCAATTTATATCAAACAAGCCCAGGATACATAGTTCTTTTCTTCTTCTTCTTTTTTCTTTTTTTTTTTTTTTTTTTTGAATGAAACATATCATTAGTGAATAACTTTACAATAGAAGTTCAAATAATCGACAATGAAATTAGGTACATCAAAAAATGTGATTGGACTAACTCAAAATCGCACCTCCCTTGCAAGGATATGGGTGACGGCGTTAGCTTTCCTTTGCACATATTGGATCGAAAACTCGTCTTCCATCTTGAGCAGGTTCTTACACTCCAAAACCAAAGAGCCAAATTCCGAGACGTCGTCCTCATTTCTCCTAATAGCCACAACAACCGTTGGTGCGTCCATCTCAAATATAACTTTCTTTAACCCCAAATTTCGAACCCACTTAATCGCATGCACCAACCCCAGAGCTTCAACTTCCTTAATAGGTAGAGAACCAGCAATGGGGACCTGCTGACATACCAAGAAAACCCCAATTAGCATCCCTATAGATCATCCCTATCCCAACAACCCGAGGCGAGACGGAGGCATCAATATTACACTTGACAAATCCAGTCGGAGGTTTGTGCCATTTAGAACAAGGCTTATCTTGAGAACGCCATTGAGCATCGACCGAGGCAACCCTTCTTGCTTGAAGCCACTCATAAAGGCTCTCAACAGCCAAGAAACAGGTTTGCGAAGCCGGAATGATCGTGTTACGCCAAAGCTTCTCATTTCTCGCCTTCCAAATACCCCACATAATCATGGCAATTTTACTTTGTATCTCCACCTGTGCTTTCTTAACAATATGAAACCAACATTCCACAAAACTCTCAGACATATTCATGCAATCCTCCAAAAAGAAATTAAAATCCACATGGCTCCAACAATGTCTAGCAAAAGCACAATCTAGAAACAGATGCCATTCATTCTCAATTTACCTTTCACAAAGGATGCATAGAGAGGAAAAATTCAAACCTCTAGATTGCAGAGCACTTGTGGTTGGAAGGAAGACATCCCTTGCACGCTCGCCAAATAAAGGTCTTTACTCTGGGTGGAATTCGAAGCCTCCATATGCAATTCCAATCTCCAGGTTGTTGTTGGTTTTCAATCAACAAAACCGTTGCCATAATTAACTTATAGGCATTAGCAACTACAAAATAACAAGAGTTTAATAAAAAGGCATTAGCAACTACAAAATACTTGCCTTGAGTGGTGATATTCTCCCCATGTGCAGAGAAAGTCCACGTCACATGTCAAATTTTTTTTTTTTTTTCTTTTAAGAGTTTAATAAAAAAGACTTTTCCTTTAGTAAAAAGACTCTAGCAACTACAAAATGCAAACTTCAGAATAGTCGCTAGTCAGTAAACGCGAGTTCCTTCCACTAGAACCATCACAAAATCCCTATATGAAAACCCAAGTAAACCCTTCAGATTGAGGCTTGTGATTTTTAACTTACAAAGCTTGAAACCCAACAAATTTGACGAAAATGGACGCCGTAACAGAGGGAGTTCAAAATGTCAATATTTCTTCATCTGAATCGCAGAAGAAGAACAGAATCCAAGTCTCCAACACTAAGAAATCCCTCTTCTTCTATGTCAATCTCTCTAAGGTCTCTTTTTCTTTTCCCCTTTCTTTTTAGTGTCTGGGTGTAAATTTTAGATGGATTTTTCGGGTTGTTATTATTATTATTATCACTGTGCATTCATTGTTTTCTTTGTTCTTTTCGTCCGTCGGGGGTTTCTGGGTTTTGTCAAAGACTCATTGTTTTATTATTATTATTATTATATTATTATTATTATTATTATTATTATTATTATTATTAATTTACTTCTTCTGTTTCCCGAGCTGAGACTCTGAGGAAAATACAGGGGAAAGTTTTGGGCCTGTGCTTTCAATAGCTTTGCAGATTTACACACAGACACGGGGTTTAGTGTGTTTTAGGGTTTAGCGGAAGCTAAAGATTTTTTGAAGAAAATCTTGTGTTGGATTTAATTTTGTTTCCTCTTTACAACTATTTAAGGCCGAGCATTTCTGGCTTCAGCCAGAGAGTGAGTTTTTATATACCTCATCAACGCACCCCACGTCCCCACCTTCTCAACACACACACACACACACACACACACACACACAGAGACAGAGACACAGAGACACACTATCTTGAGTTGCTTGGGGAGAAGCTGAAAAAGATCTACAAATATATGGATGCATGTTCTATGGTTCTTTATTTTTTTGTTCTATTCTTGCCTTCTACTTACAGTACCATACTTGTATTTTACTCAGTCGTTTTTATGTATATTTATTTAATCTGAGAGAGTTTTGCATTTGAGGGTTTATGTAAAGATTTGATATGTTATGCACTTGATTTGTTTTTATGAGTGACTGGGGATAAGCAGTTAACAAGATGTGTTATGGCTGTTATACTTATTTGAACACAAGGTATGTAAACAAAGGGACAGAGGAAGATCTATAAATTAAAATGCGATCCATTTTATTTAATAATATCTAATCCATTTAGTAGCCATTGCTTGTAATTTGAACGTGGCTGACAATATTTAGTTGCCTGTTTTATTTTTAGTTTGGTGTCTCTGATAATTGTTCAATTTCCTATATTTTTTAGTTATATAATTTTGTTTAGAAGTGGAAACATATTAGAAATTAGGGGCTTATGGTAATTTTGTTTCTTTCGATTTTTTGTCTTTGACGCTGGTGATTGCTTCAAGTGCACCGATGAACAGTATAAATGCTCCTCAAAAGATTTACAATTCCATTTTCCCTTTCTGTTCCCTAACTATAGCATAAGTTTGTGTGGGATAGCTGATAGGTTATCTGAATTTGAAGTCATGGTTAATAGTTTGTGTCTTGGGGGATAAAAATGAGGATAATTGGTAATAGTGAAGATAAGTAATCTAAGAATTTCCTACCATGTGCCACTGCTAGTAAAAACGATAATATAATTTTACAGTCATACTCGCATGGGATGTGTTTCCCTGCAAGTGCTCCTCGTGTTGTTATCATGTTATGTACTTAGTTTATGATAATGTTTGCAGAGGTACATGCAGCAATACAATGAAGTGGAACTCTGTGGTCTTGGCATGGGTATTTCTTTTCTTCACCGACTTTGATTTTTCAGTTTTTTACTGTTACGTGAAATAAACACAGTAACTGTGATTTCCTTATTTGGTGAATGGAACCTTATTGCATTGTCATTTTTGCCTTCAGCTATCTCCACAGTGGTCAGTATTGCTGAAATTTTGAAGAACAACGGGTTTGCAGTTGAAAGGAGTAAGTCTTGTTTTACCTTTTGCTATAGTTTTTCTCATCACGGACCTTGACTGCCTTTTGTTCCTAGTTCTGATCTTTGTCGTACTTTTTAGTCCGATTTTACCCTCGATTGAAGGTCTATTGAGGTGATCATGACAGTAGAGACAATACCAAAAAGAAACAGAGAATAGAATCCTGTACATTGGAATCTCCTGTTTGGCTTAGTGTTACATACTAAACTGGCACTGAGTATGTTTTTTACGTGTGCAGAAATCAGGACGTTGACTGTAGACATGAGGGACGAACCAGGTGCAAGACCAATCCCTAAGGCAAAGGTAACTTAACAAAATAACATATGCAATAGTTACTCACCCCGTGTCTTTTTTTTTTGTGTATCTAAAATTTAACGTCTAGTGGTGACTCAAATTCAAACTTGAATAACCACACAACTTAAATCACTGTTGATCATAATCCAAACATCTCGTGGTCTCCCACTATTCAAAGTGAGTTTTTAGCTAAGTAAAAGTTTATGAAAACTGACGTTTACTATCTTGTTTACGTGTGATTGGACAGTTTGCATCGAGACAATATCGTCTTGGTGCATTGATTGGTGGTATTTTATCCATTGACCACTGTTCCTCCTTCCTAATCAAAGCTTGTCTTTTCTGTAGATTGAGATATTACTAGGGAAGACGGACAACTTTGATGAACTGATGGCTGCTGAAGCAGAGGAAAGAGACTATGGTGGAGAAGAAGAAAATTGATGCGACCCTTTTACAGTCCCGTCCAGGCCGTAGCCTTTTATATGTTTGAATTCAGTACTGAGTGTCGAGTAGTAGTTAGGCAGATAGCTTACCAGATTTGTTTTACTCTGGGAGTTCATATGTTCAGACCATTGTTTGACTATGAAGTGCATTCTTGGTTAGATGTGTTGTTATACTTCTGTTATGAAAAGTTTGTTGGCAAAGACTCTCGTCCAGCTTGCCCTTTAAGCTTAGTTTCAGTTCATGCTCTCCTCTATTTGGGTGCCTAGGATTGACAGATGATGTTGCTTAGTCATGCTTTATTATTATACTTGTACTGTCGTTACCATGTTGGCACCTCAAATTTATGGTGATCTAGCATGTGGGGTCGTTCAGAAATTCTGGTCTAGAGCTTGTTCAATGGTAGTTTTGAATTTAAAAAAAAAAAAAAAAACTATATAAAAAAAAAGGATTTTTTAGAGTGAAAATTTGATTTTTGTAAACATCAATTTTTGAGTGACCGTATGACTTAGAGGGTGTTAGCATGAGGTCCAAAATGTATTTTAATGCATTTTTTCAAAATTCAAATTTGGGTCAAATAAATCACATCCATATATCTCACCACTTATTAAATCTCCACCATTCAATTCCACCAATTCTCTCGCTTCCTACTCATAAAAATACATTAAAACTCATCCGCTAACACCCTCTAAAAAGTCAAATGTTAAAGAGAAACGTGAATAATAATTTTTAAAAAATAAAAGCATGTTAGCTTCATTTTTTCTTTTTACTTTTGACCATACATTTAAAAGCCATTTTCAAATATACCCAAAAACTTAAGCAGAAACATAAAAAAAGTGATAATCAAACTCCAGGGCCTTGTTCAAGTACCCGTCTCGGGTATATACCCGAGAGAGAGGGGTGCCCCCGAAAACCCAAAAAAACCCCACGCCCGGTTTGGGGGCAGGGTGGGTGGGAGGGAGGCTTGGCTAGGTGCCCGGCACCAGAACAAGAGTGTCAAACTCTAAACATGAGACGATATTCTGTTCACATAAGATTGGTCATTTCCTAGCACGTCAAAATGTAAACCAAAATGGCTCAAAAGCTTCAAAAAAATACATCAGTTCTCACCTCAAAATCCAAGTCTCAAACAAAATCCAAAGCAAAATTTTCAAGTGTGAGTAAAATGATGAAACATAAAACAACCCAAAATCTAACAAATCTGTATGTAATCCTTAATCTAAATTTCGTTTATTCATTTGTAATAACCTCGCTATGCATTATCTTCATCCTCGACCAAAATCCTCTTACACGCCTCGTAGCACATGAACGATATCCCAGCAGCAGGCACCAACTTCATACAACTCGGACCGAGCCCTTTGTACAACCCCTGAATCCCTTCTTGCTCAAGTATGCACGCAAGAGCATGAAGAACATTCTTGTACACTTGGCGCCCACTCAGCGCTCCAACTTGCATGTGCTTACGAGCCACCTCAAGTGGGAATGTCGCACTACTTGATATAGCACCAGCTGCAGAGCCTATCAGAAGTGTCTCAATATTGCCAATCTTCTCTTGTTTGAAAATCTTACGGTATGCCTTTCTTAGTGTGTCGTATGCACAGTAATTGGCGGCCGCATAGGGGACCACCCCTATGAGACTCGGTGTTAGGCCTCGGTATAGCTCCCCGGGCCCACCTTCACGGAGAATTTTGACAAATGCGTCGAGCAAGCCATTGTAGACTCCTCTCTGCATGTTGGAATGAGAAGTGAGTTAGATAATGCCGTGTTTGGATCTTCTTCACTGTTCTTGAAAATTAAGTGTTGAATTACCTGAATGGTTAGGCGAGTCTTGAGTAACTCGAGGGGGTATGTCACCAAAGTTGAGCTAACTCCAGCACAGGCTCCAGCAATGAGTGAAGGAGGTATGCGTAATTTGGGTTGTTCCACGAGCTTTGGCGTCAAATTTTTGTTGACAGTATCGTAAACAAATAACTGCAAGGTAATAGATTATATGCTTTTAGGATCAGGTAAAAACAGAATCAAAGGTTAGATAATATGCTTAAAGCAACTGTATAGAAGAATGAAAGTTAGACATCTGATATGACAGTGAATCAATATAACTCAAGACAGCTCTCAAGATAACTTAAAATAAATAAAAAAAAAAAAAGAGGAAGATGAAGAAGGAAAAGGAACAGGTAAGTTATGGTGAATTTTTCCTTTATCAATCTGTTTCTTTCTTGAAGTAAGTTACCTTTATGGATGCCCTCAGATTTTCCAAAACGATGTAGAGTTCTGTGTGGATGACTCGGACTCTAGAAAACGGGGCAGCAATGCATTGAGTGCTTGTTTGGTAAAACCACAAAACTAATTTGGCGATCACTTGTTTTGCTCTCATTTTCAACCACACCAAAAAAGAATATTATCTTTCACATTTTTCAATGAATTTCCTTACTTTCTAACAACAACTTCTCGTAGAGAATACTTTTTCTTCCCAAAAGAAAGCTTTGTCGAGCAACCTCTAACAAAGAAAAAAGAAGCCGTCCTATCTAGTTTTCTTACCAAAGTTACCTTGTTTAAGGATGGATGTACTAGATGATTGTCTTTATTAAGTTCTTAGGTAAAATAAAACTGAAAAAATGAATATACTTAGTTTCCAGTTTTGGGAAAAAGAAATTTCTAGTTATCAGAAAAGGTCGAACTTTATCATATCATAACTCTTATGCTCGTTAGCCATTCTTGTATAGGTAATTGGTTTATAGAGGAAAAGAATAAAGTATTCCAGACGAAGCACATGGCCCACTTTGTTAACGTGTATAGCATAAGAAAATTCTTTCAAACAGAAGGAAGTTCCACTTCATTCCAGAATGGATTGATAGCGTAAAAAGAAACCAAACCCCTATACCAACAAATGTTTGGATAACTATATGAATCCCTTTTCAGAAGTCATGATATAAGATTTGACAATAAACCATTTTGGAAAAATCAGTGTAGTAGTTTCAACATGTTTGGTACAGAATTTAGGACAAGACTGTAACAACGAAAAGATTCAGCCTATCTCTTTGGCCAAGTACCACAGCATCTGAGTTACACAAGCTATTATAGCATTCTACATGAAGCAATGTATGATCCTCAAGCTCATTACACAAGTGATGCACATTTGGTATCATCAGAAACCATAGACAAACATTCTTAAAAAATAACACTAACGGAACAAACATACAACCAGACAATCCACAGACCAGAGAGGTTAGTAAGTAATAACCACATAAAGCTCCGAGAATCAAGATAACCAATAAAGAGTATCATGTAGGCAAAAAACTTAATCAACCAAGACGGAGACCAAAAGAAAACTCAATAAATAACATAATATGGTCATTTCCTTCTCTTGTTTCTGATTTTTCTTTTACTTACCTCTATGGCTTTGCTTGGTGCAACTCGAATAACGTTAACGAAATTGCCCCTAAACAATCCTGACCATCCATCAGTCTTCATAATATTATTGAAGACTTCCATAGTAGAATGGCCACTACTCCCTACCATCAAATGAGTCCTTATCGTCTCCAACGGAGCCACAGCAGTCCTCGAAACAGCCCCCGCAATCGCGCCACTAATCAGCCTCCTTAATGAAGGATTTTCAATCTTAACCTTAAGCCTAAGCCCATTTTTCTTCTTCTTAACTACCCCCTTTTCCTCCTCTTGGCCACCCCAAATGTTAAACTTCTCAGGAGATGACAAGTACTTTGCAAAAAAATCGACATTTGGAAACTTGAAACTTCCATCTCCATTGTTGTCCATTTGACCTATAGAGGCAAATAACCCACCACCTGGATACAAGTTGGAATCTTGGGGACTCCATTGGAGTCTCAATTGAGAATTTGAGACGACCCCATTGTTTTTACACTCCAAAGCTTGCATTTTTCCTCTCTTACCCATAATTCAAAATTCAAAAAAGGAAAAGTTAACAAAAAATTACCCAAGTGCCAAAGCAATAAGCCCCCTTCTGATAAAATCTCAAAACACACACCACCCCTGCAGATTCATGTTTCCAGGCAATTTGAGAATAGTGAAGGATTACAGTTTTCGATTTTAAGAAAATGGGGGCACAGCAAATTCATTCTTCTCAATTGCGTGGGTGTAAAAAAGTAAAAAAAAAAGATTCAATTGTCCCACTAGAAACGTTCAAAATGATAATTAATCTGACATGGGTGCATATATGGGGCATGAGTGTGTGCGTGTCGAAAATTTGGGAGGCTGAGAGAGGTTGAGGGTGGCGGAGGAAGCAAGAGAGGGTTCTTTTCCAGGGGAAGAGCAGGCGAGCTGTAGGATTCGTTTCCCCTCCAGTCTCCGGTTCTACCCCAAATTACCCAGGCCAAATATAAATCTTACCAAATAAATTGAAAAAAGAAAATGACATAAAAAGAAAAAAAAGAAAAATGATTTTATTATATTATATTATAATAATATCACAAAAAGAAAAAAAAGAAAAAATCTGAAAAATAGAACGGAAGAAAAAAAATGTTCACATCAAAAAATGCAAAAAAAAATTTCATATTTCCATAACGGCAATATTTCGTAGTGAAGTGCTGAAAACGTCCTCGTGTCCTCAAATCTAAATTTCCACAAGTGATATTGTATAACCTGATATACAATTTTCTAATAAAAGATTGGATCTAACTAATACAAAAGGGGTACACGTAGTATTTTTTTAGGCATTTTATTATAGGGCTGTGTAATATCTGATTATACAAACTAGCAATAACACCAGTGCGTTGCACGGGGAGCCCGATATATTGATACGTAATTCCTATTAATATGTATAAATAATTAGTATTGAAAACGATTACAAAAAATAGCACTATAATCTAAAACATCACACAATTTAAATAAAATATATTCACTTTTAACAAACAAATTCGTTTGTATTTTGGTCAATTCCAACCATATGAATATTGATATAACTTTTAACGATCAATATTTCGAAAATCTCCATGAACAACATAATTTTACATTTGTATCCAACAATAATAATATTTATTAATTATCCACAAAATTATATTAGACAATAATACTAAGCACATTATAAAATCCATAAATACATCAATTTTGAATGCGCAATAGACAATATGTTGTAGCTTTTCCTTCATGGCTTTCTTGTCACGCAATGCGTAACAAATGGATGTATGATCGATACACATGGTCAGTCGAACTGAACCATTTAAGGCCCAAAGCAAACTTTTTTTTTGGGCCCTAAATTGGTCATGACAAAATATAAAAACTATTTTTTTTTTGGAAATTAACTAAAAATTTAATAGACCGACAAACCAAAATTTCAATAACTAAAAAATAATATGCTGGCAAAGCCACAACAATCTAACAATTTAAAATCAATATATGTTTTCTTTTTAACTTTTGAACAAAAAAAGGAGCTAAAATGCTGAAGACAACTAAAATAAAAAATAAAAAATAAAAATAAATTGTAGCACCATAATGGACCCCCTGCCCCACTTAAAATTTTGGCCCCAAGCAAGAGCTTGCTCAGCTTATAGCTGAGTCTGGCTTTGCACATGGTAACCTATAATAGCACAAGTAAGAACAAATCTCATTAATATTGAAAAATACAAAAATAATCCATAAGACTCGATGATAATAAAGTAAATAATTGGCCACAACAATAAACTTAATTAATATGGCCAATAAAATAATTTTATAAAAATTTTGATAGGATTTCGCCTGCATTTCATACTAATCCATCCTACAAACACCAAAGGCGAAACTTACCAAAAAGAACAAAACATAATTTACAACAAATAAAGATTTTAATAAATATTAATAGTATAAAAATAAAACAACAAAAAATATAAACTGAATATTGGTCAGAGCACTAAACTTCATTAATATAATAGTGAAAGAATTCTATAAAAATTTTGCTAAGGTTACCCATGTATTTAATGGGATAATAATTTGTGATAGAGATTGTGATAATATAAATGCAAAATAAAATACTATGAAATTAAATGCTACAATTATTAAAATAACCAAAATAAAAAACTCTATTAACTTTTTCCGAGCTTATAGGTTTTTTTAAAATTATTTTACATTCTATTATATTCGAATACAAATTCATGGGATATCAACTATACACCTGTGTGATATATGGTATTGACAATCAATATATGAATAATAATTTCTAAAATTTTATTGTGAGATATAATTGTGGAATATAATCAACACATAAATATATTATAGAAATGACAACGTAGTAGATATAGTTTGGCAGAACAAGTATCTCGGTCTGGTCCTTATCTTTGTCTTAACCATATATTCATTTAGCCGAAGTCGAGTGAAAATGAAATAAGAGGGTACTTCCCATTCTTCGCCCACCACCTCCGCTAGAAAATTCTTGTTCCCATCCATGTAGTATCACGGTGGTGTTATCGGAATAAATTAATTAACTGTAGTATAATTTATTAAAATAAAAGATATCTTTCATTTTTTAGGAGAAATCTTGCCAACAGATTGCAATATAATTAATTTGCAATTATTTTTAAATTAATACTATTTTTCCAATTTTAGAAATATAATTGATTTTGATTAATTTTCATCCAAAAAAACTTCATAAATTTCCATCTAATGAAACTGAAACAAATTAACTCATCATAGAATTAATTTTAATTTTTATCTAATTATGCCGAAAAAGATTTAATTATTTCTAAAATGATTAGCTTTAAATCTATACTTCTAAGAATTATATAAATCTAATTTCAAAGATATTTTGTAATTTAAAAGGCATTTTATAATGTAAAAAATCTATTTCAATTTTAGAAAAAATCTGGCTATCTGTAGCAATCTCATAAATTTAAATGAATTTTGATTAATCTTTGTCCATTGAAATGATGTCCAATTAAATGTTAGTAATATAATTAATAATAATTAATTTCAATATAAATAATTGTAAATAATTTTTATTTTTAAACTAATTATTTCTAAAAAGAATTAATTATTTCCAAAATAATTAGCCTAGTAGCGGAAATTTTAAGAATTATACAAATCTAACTTTAAAAATATCTTATAATGTAAAAGAAATCTTGCAATATAAAAGATATAGATACAAATATAGATATAGATATATGTTCAAGTAATTAGAAAATTTGATATTACATATTTCATTTATCATACTAAAATTAAATCACTCATTTTAATTAATGTTAATTTTTTAACTATTTCTATTTTTAAAAATAATTAATTATTTATGAAACTAATAAAAAGGTTCTATCTAATTTTTTAATTTTCATGTTGCACATTTATTTTAATTTTCATGTAAAAATATAATGAATTATAATTTTGTATCCCCACAAAATTAAATTTTATCGAAATTGCTAATAATAATTAAATTTCATTTTGTAGCTTATTATTCATAAAAATAATTATTTATTTCTAAAATAAATTAATGAGCCTAGCATAATTTTTAAATTTTAATGGTACATTTAAAAAAAAAAAATTTGTGCCAAAATTTAATGAATGCTAATTTTGTATCATGAAAAAATTAAATCTTCAAAAATTATTAATTTTAATTAATTTTATTTGTAAGAATTATTTTTCGATTCTTAGTAATTTTCCCAAGAAATGAGGAGTGAATTTAGCGGAATATCTAATAAATTACATTATGTCTAACTTTTATTAAAAATTTATGTCTACGTCTGTTTATAATTTATACTTACTTTATTTATAAATAAACTATTTTAGTACTCACATGATGATAAGTTAAAGACAATAAGACGGATATCGGATTCCTAATATATAGTCAATGTTAATATCGGATAAAAACGGAAGCAATGAAAGAATCAGACTCCTAATATATATGATTAATCATTATTAATCTATATGTAAATATATATTCTATATATCTATTGTAAAATATAATTAATGTGTTGTGAGCGGGAAAACTAAATTCAAAAAATGCTAAAATATAAGCGGAAAATGTTCCTCCAAAATTGGTCTCTGTTTATTAATATATATATATATATATATATATATATATATATAAACAAAAAAAGTGAATGTAAGTAAATTTTTTATAGATATAGATATACAATATAAAATTATAGAATGAAGATAATTATTATGGTAGGATAATCATGGTTATTTGAGGATAATATGATGAAATAATGATATGTGTTATTTTATGAGTGGGAAAATCGTTTCCAAAAAATTCAAAATAGCTAACATAAGTGAAATTCAAAAAATGTGCCTCTCTTTATTAATATATAGATTAGTTGTATATCTAACATTATTTCTTTCCCACTTCTCACAGTGACCAAAAATTTAAACACCAACATCGCGACTAGTTTTTATACTAACCATTAGATCTAGTGGTTTCAACCTTCAGATGGCTAGTCGTGCAAATAAAAAATGGAGGTTTGCTCAGTGGTTGGTGGAGCTAGCAAGGGAGAAAATGGTGCGGATGGGGTGGGGGTTGGAGGTCGAAAAAGAGGATCAAGCTAAACAATTTGAACAGTTCATAATTTTATGCAATTTTTATTGTGTTATTGTATCAAAGACATAAATGTTTTTAAAAAGAATTATTTGCTATTTTCGCAATTAAATGAAGTTTTTGTTATTTTTGCAATTAATGTATTTTTTTTTGGGACGAATTTAGAAATTTTAATTACACAGATGGTAATAAATAAAAAAATTAATTATTATTTATAAATTAATTTTGTTCTATGTAAATTTTTAAATATTTTTTTGGGTTGACACGAGCTACACCCTATGCCTGCGCGTCCCAAAAATCCGTCCATGTTTCTTGTCATTTCTCCAATTAGCTCATATGGAAAAGATAAATGCCAATTAAAGGTAACCAAAATTTTGAGAAATATAGAAAAGATGTTATTAATAAAGTATCATTGTGTCAAGCGTAATTAATAGAGAAGTTTGACATAAACAGTAACTTGTACAATTCGAAATACCAGTAACGCGTGTGTCTCGCGTGAAATCGGCAGATTGGGAACTTTTAAATCACACCAATGGTCCCTAACCTATGACAACTGTGCAATATCAGTCCCCAGAATTCATCACGTTCTCAACCGATAGTCTAGGCCACGTCTGCACGTGTTTGGAGCTGTTGCTCTTCGTTCAAAAGTATTATTATAAGTGCACGTGTGATCTTAAACTCGCTTTTTGTATGTTTCTTCTCAATTAAATCCTTATTCCCTTTCTTCAAATTTAATAATAATAATAATAATAATAATCTATATCTATATATTAATAAAATGAGATCATTTTCCCGCTAAAAGTTTTATTTTTATGAATTAAAAAAATAAAATTTAATTGTAAAAGGATAATCACAAGTTTACAACTCAATCTTTTCTTCCTCTTCTAGAATTCGAACTCTTATATATCTCCCATATAATATGAGGTCATTTTTCCGGGAAAAGTTTCATTTTCTGAATTAAAAAAATAAAATTTAATTATAAAATTACGCTTCGAATAATCACAAATCTGCAACTCAAACTCTTATATATCTCCTCGTGCAACGCACGGGAGAAAATACTAGTAATAATAATAATAATAATAATAAAAAAGAAGTTCCCCATTCCTTATTCACCACTATACATAAATACTTTTATTTTATAGACTATACTTTTATTAAAACCAGTCAAACATACTCAAAGCTTGTTTATTCAAAAATAAAAAATAAAAATTCAAAGCTTGTTTGCTTGGGATTAAAACAAAACTCATTCTTTGTTTTTTTTTTAAAAAAATCATTTTTTCAATTATCATTTTCAACAAATTATTTGATTGATTTAACAAATTTTTTATATCATTTTTCTTTACTTTTGAACAGCACATTTAAAAGTCATTTCTTCAATAATTTCTATCAAATATACCCAAAGCTAAAAATATAATAGGGACTATTTGTGGAAAAATATCTCAATCTTTACATTTGGCAGAAAATCGTTGTTTGAGTGACACCTAAAATTCTCTGAATGCTTTAATTAACCCTTTTGTCCTTTCGATGCTTAAAATCAAATTCCATTCTTTTATTTATTTATTTATTTATTTATTATTATTATTATTATTATTATTTGTTACAAACAAATAATAATTATAAGAGATTTTTTTTTGAATGTAATTATAAGAGATGTTGTAACATGGTAAAGTTCTAATGCCATGGAAAACTTAAAACATATTCAACCTATGCATTCATTTATACTTTCATTCTTCATAAGAGGTTCACAATCTTTGGGAAATAAATATCATTCATCTCAATGACATACTCTCTAATAATATTTCTAAAATTAATAAAGTAATATCTAAATAAACCAAAGGCATATACTAGTAACATTATACACACAAAAAAAAAAAAAAAACCCTAAAAGAAAATTTTCTTCTCCAAGAATCTCACACTTATCACCATCGGAGCTGTTGAATTGGTACCCACGCCATTCCATTAAAATGATTAAATATAAAATTTATCTTTTTGGGACATATTCACTTGTGATAAATTTTTTTAGTTGAACAAGTGTACATGTATCATCAATGATGGAGTTCTAGAAGAAGAAACTTTTATTCTTTTCTTTTTCTTTTTTATATATAAATTCTGTACTTCGGATTATTTAGAATTCAAGAACAATTATCCCATTTGAGAAATATTATTTGAAATTTTATTATTTGGATGAAACTCAGCTATTTTTTAAAAGTTGGGAAGTTGGAGTCCCCATCATTCAAAAAATAGATTGATGATGAAGATACAAAGTACAATTGTGTTAATCACGTTTTATATGACTGGGCCCTTATTTAATGGAGTAACTAAAAAGAATAATGGGGACCAGAAATACTAGTACCGAATAGTTTTTAATGCAATATATTACAATTAACGTTTAATTTCGGCCCTTATTTAATTTAATGGAGTAACTAAAAAGAATAGTGAGGGACCAGAAATACCAGTAACTCGTAGTTTTTAATGCAATATTAAAATTGACGTTTAATTTCGAAAACAAGTTAAGACTAGTGGCGTTACAGCTTCTGCCATAAGGTATCTCAACACAAAAGATTCTTCCTTTTCAAGGTTAATTAATGTATTTTATTAAAAACAAACTTTAATAATTTCTTTATTTAACTTTTCTAGAGCAGCTCTGTATGTAAAATAGAATGCTTCTACCTCCGTTCCAAAAATATAATCCACTATTCTTTTTTGCCGTCCCAAAATATAAATCACATTTATTTTAAAGATGTAATTAAAATATTACTTATCTTTTATATCCCCATTTAATGTATATTATTATCATCCAAATATAATAGTTGAAATAAAACATCTAATAAATGAGAGGGTATATTAGGAAAATAATTTTAAATTTTACTTTTCCAATACCATTAATTACATTTTTCTTATTCTTTGTAAAAATAGAAATGAGCTAAAATTTTAAGTAAATAATAATAATTATACTAACAAAAAAACTAAATAATAATAGTTCCCAAAAGGCCCAAACATGCATTTCGATGTTCTACCAAGCGATGCCATGGTTTATGTTAAAGCACCACCAATGACACAAGACATCTACAAACATACAAATATGCATTGCAATACAAATTTAGAAAAGTTCAAGGTGCACATTTGTAAATGGTGTGAAAACCTCAACCTCTCATTTCTCTAGTTTGTCATAATCTTTAACGAATCATTATGGAGAAACCTTATCGTTAAGAAGGGATCAAGGGATGTAAGAAGCGCAACATATTAGGCTTCACCGTGGTTCTATTATTGAAAGGCATTTGCGCTCAAGACCTCAGGAGTTTGTTTCCGACTCTCGAAATAAGGATGAAGGTTTCGAACTCCTTCAAGGTACAGAGGAGTTTGCATTTCAATCAAACGGGAAACCTGCATAAAGTATTCGTCCATTAAATGAAATCTCCTACTTACAGGTACATAAAGTCGTTTAATATTTTACCAGTTACCAGGCTACATCATCTCACATTCAAACTTCGAGTACTCACACCATCATCCTAACAGAATACTCACGTCCCTTGAAATATCTACTCATAGCTGATAGTTACTATCAAACCCAAGTTGCAATTTCGAAGGTGCATACAGTAAACTTGCTAATCAAGAATTTTGAGACATACACATACTATATCCAAGCAAAGTCAGAAAGTACCTTGCGATGAAACTAGGAACTTTATCTTTACCAGTTATTTGCACATATTTACCAAGTTCTTGATAAAAACCAATCATTTTATATGTCACACACAGAACAAGTTTCAAACTACTGGGATTTTAACTTGTCTCTCTTGCCATCTGATGCACACATTAAAGAAACGTTGGAACATGTTGGAGTTAAAAGGGAAACTCACAGCTCGTCGAAATGCAAAGATCTCCTCTTGACCGGAAAGCAGGGAAATGATTCCTGCTGGTGTACCTCCTGAACTCACATTGCCTTCTGCTAAGACATCTCGCCGGAGCTTCCCACCTTCTATTTCAGTTTCAAATTGAAAGCTGTAAAAAGAAACCTCAGTCCATGGAATGCAATAATGTTTACAGTTTCCAAAAACTAAACAGATGATCACTTAATTCATTTGAGATTGTACTAAATTCTACAAACATATATAGGAATTAAAAACTTCAATCATATTTTTTAATCACGTATGTTATTTGCTTCTCACGTGATATCATTGCTTGCTTAATGGCTCCCATATGGTCATAGCAGTGGTTGCATTAAGTCTTAAATGATCCAAGAAGATGAAAAAATCATAAGCTGTCAGTCACTTAAGGTCTTGCTTGTTACATAGTAATTGCAACAGAAACTGTAGCACTAATAAATTTTTGAAGTACTAAAGAGTGTGTGGCAATAGAAGGATTTCAAGGAGCATTGTGCGGTAAGAGAGTTTCATATGACGATAGGTTCAAAACACCTAAATTAATCAATAAAGTAAGAAAAGGAAAATAAGAAATGCATCACATACTGCCTAAGCTGGATACTTACCTCTCTAAATCAAACAACTTTCCCTCTTCAGTTCCTTGAAACAGATCATCGATGGATGATGCAGCAGAACAGAATAGGCAGCAATGATGATTGTACAGTTCGTCCACAAGAGTGATAAACCTCCTAGCCTGAGATGGAAACATACCATGACCATCACTGATGACGAGAAAATAAGATGCAGAAAGAACTAGAAAATGGCTGGAAAGAATGATGAAAAATTCAGATCATCTCGTGTAGCTGAAGAAAATAAGGTTTGGTGGCAGAAATCCTAAATCAAGCCATCCCTGCTCGATATCAAATGTAGCACACTAAGAATGGACGTTCATATGGACAATCATATGAAACAATAAAGAAACAAAATTACGAAAATTAAAAACCTGTATGGCCACCAACTTTAAAAAGAAGATCACAGAAAAATAGAAACTCTGGAAGCTTCTCTAGCCAGTTTGATTACTGGGATAAACAGTTTTAATCTTGAATGTCTTATCAATGTTATTGAGACAGGTGGTGCTATTATGGTGTACCTTATCACGGATACGCATGCTCATAACGGGGATATTTGATATAAAGACCGTGTGATAGTTTTTAGCTACCGCAATATAATCAGCTGCCCCAACCTGCATATATTTAAAGTTGAGTTGCAAGAACATCATGTTGGTACAGATGAATAACAAGGCCAAGAAATGGTGGAACATGAAGACTTCACGAGAAACTAACAAAATACAATTTCTTTAACCCTTCTCACATGATATTTATAGCATGAAGAACAAGGAGTTTGCACACCAAATAATCTTTTCACAGCGTTTATTTTTATTAAAATCTGAAGTAAAATTTGAAAGAGTAAATGAGTGGAGAAACTCTGGCCACTAAGGTATATGTAAACAACATACACAATTGAGATATATTAATCATCTCATTCAAAGGAAGCAGTATACCGGCTGGGCGCATAGGTATTCGAATGTGAACCGCGCCACTCCATTGCAGCTTTCAGGAACTCCCAGTGTCCTAATTACAGTGTTGACATTATTATTGCAAACCAGATATGGAATTATCACGTTCTTAGTAATTCATACCTCCCAAACATCACTGGAAGAGTCTGAGTAGTGACCTGCCCTCCAAACTGACGTATAGTCATGTCCCACATGTTCTCGAATTCTTTTATTTTGACACTGTCAAGGGGCCAAAAGTAGTGAACCTAAAGATACACAAGGACATCCTGTATCAGAGTAATCAATCATGCTTGCAGCTTGCATTTAACTACTAAACTACAGAGACGCGATTGTTAAGGAAAAAGGACTATGGGAAATTGAATAAGCTCTAGTTAAATGAACCAATGACATAGTTTTAGCAATAAATCAATGAGATATAGTGGACATTGTGCCTTAGATTCATTTTGCACCCTGAGAAGAGACTGCCTGCTGTAATGAGGGTACCTCGTGAGTGAATAAATACGGTACATATAAAAGAACAAATAGATACTTGCTGACCATAAAAAGTAACATGATAAAGGACAGCTTTAAAATTATAGAGAACAGACTGATCGATGTAGCGGGTGATTTGAAGGAAAGCTAGCATGAGTAATAGATTTATGCTAAACAAGGAAGAGATAAAGAAAGAAGAAAGTGAAAATAAATAGTACATAAATTAAGTTAAAATCAAACACTCACGGAAACCATGATTTTATAACTATATAGCTCATTATCATCTGCATATCATGTGGGATTTCAAGTCTCAAACATACTATTCCTCTATAAACCATGTAAAAATTTGCAAAATGGATTAGTAAATAAAAGGGAAAAGGGCAGCATACGTATAACCGTCAAAATAAATCAAATCCATATATTTGACAGAACCACTGGAGTCTAAGCCCAGCTATCAAACACATTTGAATTTATCCAAATTTGAAATTGAATTTGGTCAAACAAATCACATCCACATATTTCATAGGACCCATGTGTACCATGCAAATCTCCACCACTTATTTTCACAAAATTTCTTTCTATTTCCAATTTGAATTGGAATGCTAACACAACTTGAGATTAAAAAATCTACCGAAGAAATAGATAAACACTTGCCTGATCTGTTGATCTCTGCGCTATGTAACGACGATAATCAATTTCATTTCCAATTAGAACATTTTCACAGTGCTGCTCTAGACTGTCTACTAGCTTTAGAAAGATCTCCTTTTGCATGCCATCCTGAAGAAAAGAGAAGTTGGAGTTTCAGACTTCAGTATTTCTTATTTGCATACCCTAAAAATCTATGTTAGAAATCTAAATCAGCTATGCCAATGAAAGACTGAAAAACATAACAAGATAGTAAACAAATCAGGGGGAAAAACTGTTCCTTTTTAATTTTTTTATTAAAAAGGATTCTAGAAAGTGGCTTTCGTGCCCTGATTAAATTAACTTTATGTTTACCTGATTCAAATCCCTCGGTGCACGATTACTGGTAGCAACTAGAATGGTACCTGTACTCAGCAATCTGCTCAGAATTCCAGATAAGGCCACAATAGCAAATACATCAACTGTCTGGAATAGAAAGCCAGTATTATGAGTCGTAGATTAAGTACACAAGAGCATTTGACATCAGGGAAACTGGCGTGCATAGAAATTAATTCTCTGGGTAGTGGACATTGGGATAAATTTATGACTACAATTTATAGATATAAGGCAATACGGAACAAGCAAAGGACAGCAGGGCACTCATAAGTTCAAAGCAAGAATTACTAAACAATTATAAGAGGACACAATTATTTATTCAACACCACCTAGCTAATCAGGTTGGCAGCAGTTATATGCCTTTATCTAACATAATATCAATTTTCAGAAGTAAAGTATGAATATCAAATGAACTAACATTTCCAGGATTTTTGTTTCTCTATTTGGAAAGTAATAAATGATTCTGAACCTTCAATGAACTCAGTTGTTACTAATCTGGAATGTTAAGGACCTTCGCATTGAAGCTACAAGACTGAGATAAGAAAATGAGACTATTTTGAAACTTTACGGACTTGAATGTAATCCCCCTTTTATGTAAAAGATGCACAAATATCAAAGCTGTGAGTGCATTCATTTCTTTCATCATGTAAGGATTTTATTCAAAGCTTGCCTTTGGAGAAGTTGTCACTTCCAACACTGAGAATTTGAGGTTGGCTAGAAGCCTATAACTGTCAATATATAACTGAAATAAAAGGCTCAAAGAAATCAACTGCTGACCTGTATTTCATCAAAGCACAAAACTCTAGCTCCTCTTTGAAGACCGTGTTCATCGACAAGAAACTTATCTGCTACAACTGGAAGAATATTTTTCATTTGCATTTCCTGTTGATATCTTTCTTCTGCAGCTAACCATTCCTTGATTTTTGAATCAAAAGGGAGATTCATAACCCAATTGGATATACTTGACTGGAGAGACTTCTCCTCCTCTTGACTCTTCCATACCTTGTGCATCAGGTCATGCACTTGAAGCATAGCCTGCAACATTCCATTTTAAACAATTAGAAAGACATAAAACGAAGTTGGAATTTGCCAAACTAAGGGTATGTTTGATCGAGATTATTGGAAAAATGATATTTCGATGTGTGATTGATAAGTAAAAACCACTATTGAAAAGATAGTAAAATATCGTCAAATCAATGTAATGAGTGTTTGAAAATGATGGTAGAAAAAAAATGATTTTTTTGAACATGTTGTATTAGACAAGCTCTAAATTATAGATTGCAGGCTTGATTGCATGAATCCTGTGTCTCTTTACTTTCCTTTTAGAAATGAATTTTTCATTTTCTTTTCTTTCTCTATTTTTTTTTTTTTTTTTTTTGGGAATATCAGATATTCAAGGTTTATGAGTTTAACTGTTTAACAAGCAACCATATCAAGACACATACTCTAACACATGAAGGTTACTTTTCTCCGAATATATTCATTAGTTCTTCTTGGCGTCATTAGGGAGAACATTTATTTACTAACCCAGGACTAGCTGAGCACGTGGGGTAAATAATTCCGCCTACTTTAACAACCCAGCAATCAATTTGGATTATCCACAAAGCAAACATGCTTTCCTCCCTAAGTTTGATAAACCATCATGTCTGATGAAAAACATATTTTAGGAAATGAGAGCGTAAGAGTATTGCCAGAGGCTCATGTTAAATGTTTGCATGAGACTTAGAAGGAGGTATCATCCTGCAAGTGATATGCTCCAAACCTAGTGCCAGCTTTGACATGTGAGTGCAAAAAAGCATAGTTTTCTTTTCTAAAAGACATAACAAACAGCACCAAGGAAACAAAATCATATGCTGTTCAAATCTAATTACAGAAGTAACAACCTTTCATGCTGTTTGAACTTTGAAAAATATGCACCATCGACAGCGATTCTTTTAACAGGATGACATCAAGGCATCATAAAATCCAGCAGTAAGTTCTTACCTCGTGAAAGTGAAACCTACTTCGGTGTTTAACAATTCCTTCAGTTGCGCTGTAGAACATGTCCATCAGCATTGTCTTCCCTTAAAGATTCAGAAAAGTTACAATTGCACAAGTCAGACATGTAAATTGAAAGAATGCAGACAAAAAGTAGGAAGCCAAGTCAAGCACAAACAATATGAGTGTAAGATATGTGAAAGAAAGGGAGAGTTAATGTGTCATGATGTTCAAAATTAACGCAGAATGATATTGTGCATTTATGACCATCAAAGAGGATAAGTACATGCAGCAGCTAACCACTTCCCACATTCCCATATAAATATAGCCCTTTTGGGGCTGGAGGTGCAGTAGGTCGCTGGCTAACCAGCGCATCTAACTTCCTCTCTCTGTTGAGATATGAAACCCATTTACCAACACCTGGTTCCACATTTTCAGGTTGATTCCTGAGAAAAAGAAAATTCTATTACGAGGTGGAGTGAAGAGTGGCAGGTGAAGGAGGCTACAGAATTAGTTTCAAATAATTTTAACTATCATGAAGTACATACACTAGTCATGAATGTTGAGTATGACAGGCACATGAATCAGAGTTCGTTTACTTGAGGTATTTGGGGGTAAAAATTGACTCGTGGGAGAAAGTATGGTTGAAAAATGTCAAAAGTAGGTCATAGCACTTGCCAACCCAAAAAATTTAAAAGTTTTACATAGAAAAAAAATATTTTTTATACATAATCTTAGTCGAATTAATTTTTTTAATTTATTACAGCCTTATTAAAATTTCTAGATCAGTCCCTACTCAAAAGTTATTGCTCCACAAAATGAGGTTGAAAATGAATTTAAGGTAAAATGGATCTGCACTACCTAGACGAAAAAAGCTCTAAAAGAGCCAAGTGGGTTGTTAGCAATTGTAAAACTGTAATTTTACTGAAATCTGGCATTAAAACTAAAAAATGACCAAGTTCTAAAAGGTAGTCATTATAAATGTTTCAAAGCGTAATAAGTAATTAGAAGAACAAGAGTAAAGGGCCGCCATTAGCAATGAAGAGATACACAAAGGAGAATCTTGCAGTTTGGGAGCGAGTATAAGATACGAGATTAAGAGGCATAATCATTGCTCGATGTGTTCATCTCAACATTTTAGCCTCTAAATATTCACTTTTAAAAGTTAAAAAACTTTAAGTTTAAGCACATACTCAGAACCACTAGCCATTATTATCTAGGCATTTCATGGTGTCCACCACGACTCAACCTTTTCAGTTTACTTCTTTTAACAAAAAAAAAAAGTTCATCCCAACACAAACATAGTTGACTTCCAGCACAATTTCGTGTTGGACATTGAGCTTCATTCTGTTTAAAGTTCAGCTACTTAACTTAAACATTGTTACAGTTGGGTCATTTGACTTATATGTTTGACACAATTTGGTCATTCCATTTATTTATGTTAGTTTGGCCAACAAAAAAGCTGAAGTGGAGGTCATCTAGTGGCATCTAATTTGGAAAATTGCTAGATTGGTAAGTTTTGTTTGGATCACATACGGATAACCCATGCTGTAAGGTACGCTGCATAAAGCAGCATCACATATGCACCAGAATACCCGCAAATTATGCAGATCTGTTAGCCTCACCGAGTTATCCATCTGCTAAAGAAAGATCTACGCTTGTTCACGGTTTTGGAAACACCTCTCTGCTTTGCGTCAGCTTCTTCCATCAAAAGTCTCCGCCGCTCATTTTCCCTGTTCTCTTCCCATTTTGCAAGGTTTGCCTGCAGAAATGAGAATAGAGACACAAGTATAAGAAAAGCATGGACTAGACAACTTTAGAGCTCAGGAACACAAATAAATGTCCTAGATGTAAGTCCCACATGGTATTCTTCCATATCTTTCTCATATCTTTCCAACCTTCCCAGCAATTTGTCCAGTTCAAAAACAACCTTTTCCTGGTAAGGATCATGTGTTAACTTTCCCTGACTCACGAGACCATTATAATATGCAAGGGGTCCTGTAAGGAAATGAGTAAAATGAGAACTAAGAAGATGCTTAAATGAGGACTGAGAAAATTTGAACAGGCAAAAGCTATCAAAATAGAGTACTAAAATTCCACAGCAGCCCATCATAATTGACAGTAGAAATCTTTAGTAAAGCTCATAAGTGGATTTATTCAATATAAAACACATATACAAACCTAATTTATGTTTGTTTAAGGCTAACGAGACCACACCATGAAATAGTACCCTGCTAACAAGTCCACGGCAAAATTTTTCCTTAAGATTTCATAATTACTACAGAATGAAAACTGATGTGTTTTCACCTTGTCACACTCTTCTGAGCGGAATAATTTTATTAAAAAAATAAATTAAAAAAAAAGAAAAAAGAAAAAGAACTCTTTAGGAAGTCTTTGAGTGACTTTTTTTTTTGGTTAAAAAGTTGCTTTTTAGTATAAATGGTGGCTAAGAACACGAAACGTGTAGATGATAATGAGTAGTAGTTTTGAATTAGTCAAAAATAGATTTAGATTTTGACTTTGACTAAGCAGTAAAAGCTACTATATTGAGAGAATATGTGGATAAAGTCAGCCGATGCCACAAGGTGCCCGCTTATCATGAGCTCATTGGAACTGGTCAAAAGACCACTCGGTATTCTGAGCAACTTTCTGAGTTCAAGATTTCACTCACATCATCTAGGGCATAATCGTTCCATTTAATGCCTTGGTTAAGCTATTATTGTATGCGCGTATATATTATGCCTTCTCTAGGTTCCCACAGTCACTAGCACAAAATCCATAGTGAGAAAAGAAAGGAGGAGAAATTGTTAAATCGTTAGAATATGTCCAAATTAAAGTTTAACCCCAGCATTATGTAGAATAATTGAAAGATCTTGTTGTTACCTCCTCCTACTATTGTATTTATGTCATCAACAAAAAACATTTAGTTTTGCGAAACCTGAAATGTACTTCGTGCAATATGGTGTCAAAAGCTATTGTAAGATTGATGTGATATTAATTTTATTATTTATTTATTTATTTTTTGGGTTTCATCACACTATTGCTTCAAGATTCCTATCCTTCTTGATGTAGGCTACATTTTCCCCACTTGAATATTACGGGGAAAGAATAGAACTAGTTCTCAGATTGACGTAAATTTTACAACTTGGAGACCAAGCCTTGCACCTCCCAGTACCAATAAGACCTTAGGTAAGAAAATGTAAAATTATTCTCTTTTAATTCATTTTTATATATATGGCTTCAGTTTTGACTTTTAAGCAACTTTTTGCTTCTACTAGAGTTACCTTTTCCTCCCTTAACCAAGGAAATAAAAAAATCACTAGATTCACAGATGCCGTCAAAACAAGCAACTTCTACCTATTTAACTTTGATCAATCCAAATAAACCTTTTAAGCTGGCCAACAAGCATTCAAAAATTAAAAACTGAAGTATGTAAGCAAAGTTCGATCATTCCAGCATCAAATCACCAGAAACAGAACAGAATATCCAGCAAACAGAATCATGAAAATACCAATCACACCAAAAATTAAACAAGTTCGACAACGACTCAAATTCAACTACCAAAAAACAAACACACCCACCACGCATATAAAAATTACCAGGACGCCTGGAGAGCGAAGACTGGGAGCGATCGGAGTAAAATCGCGGAGAGTAGACACTGATTTTAGATGGTCCGTAAGAGAATTTGCGAGCTAACGAGACAATTTTTTTCATATTTATATATGTTTCTTCGTTCTCTTGCTTCGTGTTTTTGTCCAGAGATTAATGGGATCGAATAGATACAAGTGTGGCATCACTTGCAAATCCGGAAAAACAGGAAAAAGTGCAGAAAAGGATTGACGCGGCCATGAAGGAAACCAGCCACTTGTAACAATACAAATTACTTGATTAGGTGGGATGGATTTATTAGAGCATCCCCAATGCTTTACATGAATTGGTGCTGACGTGTAAAACGAGAGATACACATAATAAAAAATAAGTTCTATTATTTTTTATTTATTATTAATTTATATTTTATCACTTTTTCCTATTTTTTCTTCATGATTTCGTGTGTAATGTGCAAAATCAACATCCAACTTTACAAGTTCCCATCTTATACTATTATTTTACTATTATTTTTAAATTTCTTTCTAGCTATTTTCTACTTTTCACTTTTCTCTCTTTTTTTTCTACACAACCATTCATTTATTTTTATTAAAAAAATCATTTTCTTTCGATCTCTCGCATCTACATCATTTCCCCAATCCAATGCCTAAAGTCTATTTTCATTTAATTTTATTTTTTTAAAAAATTAAGTTACATTTTGGAGATCAATATTTTTTTGAATCATTTAGATATCAATATTAATTATATATTATTAGTTATTCTTTATTTTTTTCGAACAATACTATTAGTTATTCGCGTCATTATTTAATCTAAAATATGTGGGGTTAAAATTTGAACACATAAATTTTTCTCACATTCAATTTTGCTAAATTTTACAGGCGATCATAATGGCGGATCCAGGATTTTTAGCCGGGGGCTGCAATACAGAAAAAAATTTAATTCAACTAAAATTATGTATAAAAATTTTTTTTTTTCTATATAAACTTTCGAATTTTTTGGGTGGAGGCTACCCAGTGCCACCTTAGATCCGCCCTTTCATAAATATATGCATGAAACACAACAAACAGGCCATTAAAAATGGTCGAAGATCTATTCACCCAACTATGTTCTTTTACTAAAGTAGAAGTTGATCTCTTAGAACATATATATGCAATGAATAACTATGGTTATAATCAAATACCCATCGTGGGGATGATATGTTCCCCACGGTCGATATGTGTCCCCCTTTTTTTTTTTTGGGGGGAGGAGACGGTGATGCCATCACCCCCCGCCAATCAGTGGGGGACACATACCCACTGTGGGGAACATATCATCCCCATAGTGGATATTTGATTATAACTCTAAATAACTCAAAAAAAGTTGGTTACTAAATTAACTAAAATTTTAGTCGTTGATTCTTAAAATAATGTGATGTGTGACATAAGAAGTGGAAAAAAAGGGGTTTACAACACTTGTTTGAAGAGAATTGATCAAAGATATATGAGAATTAAAGAATAGAATTTATTCATATAGCATATGTCATATTTATAACACAGTTCTCTACACTAATGATCTCATAGTGTGGGGAGGTTATTTCATCTTATGTGTCGAGATAGAAAACATATCAACAATGAGGCTCGATTCGATGATGTGTTTCCCATTCTTGACAGCATGTGAGATGGGAGATAACTCCTCCCCTCATCGGGAGGAGATCATTAGTGCAATTCCCTAAACAAGTTAAAATGTTGTTTCTTTTTTTGAAAAGAAATTAAAATGTTGTTAAACTACATGATAATGGATAATATATTTCTCCAGATAATTACGAAGTATTACAAACGCTCATTAATTTGCAGATAACTCTCGATGACTAAGAGTAATCATATTATCTCATGGTGTAACAATATTCCAAGATTAAACATCAACGTGACATATATCAGTCAATAAGCATTTTTCTTTAATTTCTTTCTTTCTCAGAGCTTGTTAGCTAACTTAAACAAAAATTATTCTATTTTTAATCACTTGTGATACATAATATATATATATATATATATATATATATATATATATATATCACTTTCCAATGAAACATTCAGGAAAAAAATGTTTAGAAAATATCTACCAAACATAAAATTGACAAGAAGAAAAGCTGAAAATATTGAGCTTTGATTGGTCTAAGAGAATTCCATAACATCAATGATGTATGAGACCTTCGAGGCCTTAGCAGAAAAACACAGAATGCCAAGTCAAATATATGACTGAATTGTCAGAAATTAATTAATTTAATCAAAATCCTATCAGCACAACTAATTCGTTTAAGGTAAAAGACTAAATACAATCATATGACTATTGTTTAAAAGCTTAAACTTCATGTGAAATATTGACCCAAGAATTTAAGTACTCCTAATTAACTCTATAGTGTATATATACTAAAATCTAGATTGAATATTCAAGCAAGATATTTGAGGAACCATCATCCCTTGTGCTTTTCCATGAACATTTTCGTTGCATGTAACTGAAGCTATCTGTTTATTCCTCGATAGAATATAAATGTCATTCAAAATTATATCCGTGCATGGAACTGACTTGCTACATTCTAAGTTCACTGCATTATGCGTTGATGATGTTCCCAGCACTTGATTGAAGGTGATATTATTGATTTTCGGTGACGATGCGTCCTGTAAAAAAGAACATAAATGTTAATATTGTGATACCTCAATTAATCATGTGAAGATTAATAATGATATATGATACAATAACTGACGTGTGCTTCACATCGCGAGTGATCCCCATCGCAGTAAAATTGGTCGATGTTGATGATTCGGCTTGCTTCATGGCTCAAGATTCTCTCAAAGATCATATGTCTTGCATAACCGTGGCCTCCCTTGATTGATTGGTTAAACAAATATAAATAACATATTCAGTCTACAGTATTCAATAATATTACGCTAAAGTGAGAAAAGAAAATGTTCACATTATAGTAAGCATTTTAAAATAAATAAATAAATGAATCAAAAATACCTGCCAAGTCTTGATTCGAGCACCATTCGTAGTTCGTATAAACACCACATCACGAACTTCCACATATTCAACCGTATCGAGACTTCCGCCCTTCCCTAAACTTCCAATACTACGCAACAACAAAAAAAAAAAGGTATTATTAAGTTTTGAAATGATTATAATTTAACAGTTAAATAATTAGAATTTAATGAAGATCGCAAGTTTGACCTTATGCCATGTCCTGGTCCGCATATGATGTTGTTGATCTTCACATGTGATGATCCCGACACAATCGAAATGCAATCATCGCCTATATTTTTGTATGTCATCCAATAGTTATAAGATAACCTGAAATTGGTTGATATAACGTACATCTCTTTTTTCCAATATATTACCTGTCCCAATATGACAATGCTCAACCGTAAGATCAGTGCACTCTGTAATGTGAATACCATCAGTGTTTGGACTGTCTTCTGGATTATCTAACGTCAAATTTGAGACATGGCTTGACGTTAAACCATCTAGAATAAGGTGCATATGAGGAACATCCTTAAAAGTAAGACCACTTAGTGTTACATTATTTGCAGATCCTACCCTTAAAGCCTGCAATTGGGGAACTTCATTAAGGGTTTCATGCTATTACACTAAAAATATAAATCATCGGTAGAGTTAGCATAAGATTGGAAAACTTACATTTGGCTTCCTGTCAAGCTGCAATATAGTTGGAAATGAAATCTATGTTAGAAAATTGGTATTAAATCAAACAAATTAAAGAAGATCACTTAACATTAGGCAACGATAATTTACCCTTCTGCTGCTCCTCCACCATTTATTTCCTCGACCATTTATTACACCATGCCCACGAATAGTCAAATTATCGACGTGTTTAAAATTGATCCAACTGAAGCAACTACCGTCGTCACATCTCCACTCCGACGGCTCACTTGGTGCAAGTATATTTCCATTTATCTGCAAAGTTATTTATAAAATAATTAATCAAATATGGTGCAAGATAAGAGAGCAAAAAGAAGCACATATAATTGCAGAAATGTTCAAGAGCCATCGAGCATGCCATAAGTTATGGCAGGCTCGATGTTGTCCCATATGACTCTGTTGAGAAAATCAAAATTAGATCTAGAACTAATACGATGAGACAAACCTCTAGCAGTTCGAAAAATTTTCCGGCGACATCCTTTGCTCAAAATCAAAGTTTTTTTGCCAAAACTTTGACTTTGAGCAAACGACGTCGCTGGAAAATTTTTTGAACTATTAGAGCTTCATCTTGCCATGCTGGTTTTAGATCTGGTCTCGATTTTCTGGACTGAGGTTATATTGGAACGGAAAACCATCGATTGTTCTTGACCATTTCTAAATATAATTGCAAAACCCCCGTTAGTCTGAAATTATTTTTTATTTTTTTTTTTTGGTTGGTGGGGATGGGGTGGGTTAAACCCTTTTACGCATATGAATCCCATTTCAAGATCAATATTAAGATAATGCGAAATGTCAAAAAATTATATTATATCACACGTGATTCTATCAACCTGTTTACCGAACTTATTATAAACGACTGAATTTTTACCTCAACAATAATGATTTCTTTATTGCAACGGCCTTCAAAATCTAAAGGATGGATCAAGAACGTCTTTCCCGAAGGAACTTCCATGGTCGAAGAAGGTGATGATACCTTGCATGTTTCTTCCCATGTTCTCAAAAATGCCTACAACCAATCAAATATTGTTACTTTAGATTTTAGAATCTAACACTATTAGACTAAATTATAATACACAATTATATGTTACCTTAGTGTCGTCATTTCGTCCATCACCAATAGCCCCATAATCAAGCACATTAAATGTGACATGTGAACTTGTTACGGCTAATGTAAAAACTCTGAGTGCAATAAGGAACAACGAAGATTTCTCCATTAAGATCTTGTAGAAAAATCGAAACTGAAAAACTGATAAAATAATAACATGAAATGCATATATGATTTATATAGATGTAATGGTTTGATAAGCTGAATTTGATTAGGAAGGGTTTGTAGAGGATAAGCGCTATAGTACTATTTGCAGTTTTTAGTATTTGGGTGAAAATGAAATTACTCGGATTTTAATGAAAAGAGTTGTGAAAAATCTCAAACTCTCCATGCGGTAATTTTAAATTTTTGGGGTAATATTAATTTGCATTTCCTTTTTGGAATCAATCTGGTTTTCTAGTTCTCTTAGCATTTGTATAAGATTTTCAAGTTATATGAAATTCACAATTAGATTGGATTACAAGAAAAAGAGAGGGAGATTTGAGAGAGAGAGAGAGTGTGTGTGTGTAGACGGGCACTTGTTAAAGTGCACATTCAAAGAATATATATATATATATATATATATATATATATAAACTAGAGTAATTCTATATAAATATTCTAATTTGACATTTGTCACATATTCATTCGATATGGATAACTGAATTAAACTAATAAATCATGGGGCATGTTTAAATAGACATTGTCATTTGACATTTTTAACTGATAAGGTGATGATGTGTCGGTTTTTGATTGAGCGATAAATTTGTGCCCGATTTATTATTTTAATTCGCTTATCCATACCCATATATACAGTCCGGCTCTCCTACCCACTGTGGGTACTTTACGGTACCTACAGGAAAAAATTTTGGAGGTGAGACCCATCAGAAGCGATTATGTATTCATCTAACTTAATGTAGATTCCAAAAAATTTTTTTTAAAAAAATTAAAAAAAAAAAATTGTGTGCTGACGTGGAGCCACCTGGTGGCGCCACGTCAGCGTGGGGATTGGCTTATGTTCCCCACTGTGGGGAATAGAGCCAATCCGCCCATATATAACAAATATGCATGTCAGTTAAAAATATTAAATTAGAATATTCGTATAGAATTACTCATAATTAAATTAAATTATTTACAGATTATAAAGTTCAAAATAAATAAATAAATAAAATCTACACTTGAGTTATGTACACTCTGGACTCTAATGAACTGTATGAATCGACCCTTTAGGACTTTCTTTCATTTAACACATGTAATATCGCCATTTAGAAGGTAATTTTTCTTTTCTTTTTTTTTTTTGGGTTAACGACATGACTTTCTTCTTCATGCTCCACGTAAGGAATTTTTTTGGATGATTTTTTTGTTTCATGATGCCGCGTGCATGAACTAAATGTGTTCATTTAATTATTTTATTTCCAGTTTAAGTTATTAAAATCACTTTGAGGTTCTTTTCGTCATTATTTATTTTCTTTGGCTAAAACCCTAGTATAAATAAGTTCACATTATACTTGTTGCTCATTTTTTCAAAGAAGAGAAACTCGTTGCTCTTTGCTTTAAAAATATTCGGCCTCTTCAAGGCTTGTTGAATCAGTAGATTGCTTTCTAGTTTGGAATTTTAGTTTGTTGCTTCGTCAGTTGGTATCAGAGCCAACATGCCACGTGCCAGAGGTCGTAGGAGACGCGGTGCAGGCATCGCCCATACAAGAAAGGATTTATACGCCGATCGGCATCACAATATGCGACGAGAGATGGATACTCTTTGTCCGGGTAGAAAACTTTACAATTTTGAGCACAGCAATTTTTGGAGAAGTCCCATCCTACAAGAAACCCTAAAGATGAGAATCCTAGAGGCGAGCATTGTGAGGAAGTAGAGGATCAGGAATCAGAAATTGAGGATGACTCCGGTGATGAGAAAACTCTTTCCAATTACAACTGCCATTAACCGGTGTGGCATTGAGCACCACCAGTGGATTAGCGTGCTTGGGAGGCTAGTATTCGAGTTGATTTGCCAAACTTCAATGGTGGTTTAGAGGCTGATGATTTTTTGGATTGGTTGGTTGCCATTGAGGAGATTCTCGACTTCAAAGAAGTGCTCGCAGATAAGAGAGTTCCCTTTATTGCCACCCGTTTTAGTGGTCGGGCTGCCGCTTGGTGGCAACAACTTAAAGCTCAATGAGCTCGTCGCTATAAGTAGAAGATTCGGACTAGGACAAGTTGAAAAAGAAAATGAAGGAGGCTTTCCTCCCATTCAATTACTCTCAACTTTTATATCAACGACTCCAAAATCTAAGGCAAGTTCAACGTTCTGTTGATGCTTATTCCACTGATTTTTTCCAGTTGCTTGCCTGTAATGATTTACATGAGACGAAGGGTCAAATGATAGCTCATTATATTGGTGGATTACAAGTAAGTTTATTTGACTCTTTGAATTTTTTGGCTCCACTCTCCCTTTCAGAGGCTCATCAGCGAGCTCTAATGGCTGAGCAGTAACCAAATTGTCGCTTTAATGCTGCTGCTGGCAGTTTTGCAGCCCCCAACACCAACAATGACAGCAGCCCACTCAGCCCCCTGCCGTCTCCCCCGCGGTGCTCCATCAAATCGTGGGCAGTCCCAAGCTGCTCCGATGATGGGAGGTCGCAATGCTCAACCCGTCCAGTGTTATTCATGTGGTGAATTTGGTCACCGAAGAGCGTAATGTCCGAACAAACCCCCGCCACGTGCCGGTTTAACCACAACAGCCCCCTGTTGAAGATGATGACCACCTAGCAGATGAAGAACTTCTAATTGGAGATGTTTGTCCCTTGCTTGTAGTCCGGAGAACTTGTTTGACTCCTCAAGCTCCTCATTGCGATGATCAACGGCATAATATCGTTTTTTCTACTTGTACTATTGGTGGAAAGGTTTGCAAATTCATTGTTAACACAAGTAGTTGCGAGAATGTGATATCCCAAGATGCCATTGATAAGTTGGGACTCATTTGTAAACCGCATCCTCATCCATATAAGCTTGCTTGGTTGCGTGAAGAGACGGATGTTTGTGTTACTTCTCGTGTTTTGGTTGATTTCTCAATTGGTTTGACATATTGAGATCAGATTTGGTGTGATGTCCTCCCTATGGATGCTTGTCATCTCTTGTTAGGGCATTCGTGTAAATTTGATCGCCACGTTTCCTTTGATGGTAGCGCTAATACATATAGTTTTCAGTTTGAAAGGCGGAAGATTGTTTTGTTGCCTTCCAAGGAATCCATTTGCTTACCTTCACCTCGTACTAGTACGGTTTTGCTCTCTCGTGGCATTTGAGCAAGAATTGCAGCATAGTCAGATGATTCTTCTCTTGGTTAGTTCATTCGATGTTATCGCCGATTGTCCTATTGTTACAGTATCTCATGCACCTCATTCCTTATCACCTCTTGCCACATTGATTGTGGAAGAGTTTTCTAATGTCTTCCCGCGGCCCTCCCCAGGGCTTGCCACCTCTGCATGATATAAAACATCAAATTGACTTGGTTCTTGGCGACTCTCTTCCCAATAAGCCTCATTATCCTATGAGCCCAGCCAAGCACGAGGAGCTTCGGCATCAAGTTGAAAACTTGTTAGGTAAAGGTTTGATACGCCTTAGTCTGAGCCCCCGTGCCATTCTGTATTATTAATTCCCAAAAAAGATGGTAGCTAGTGGATGTGTGTTGATAGTAAGGCCATTAACAAGATTATTATTCGCTATTGGTTCCTTATCCCACGCTTGGATGATTTGCTTGACTAGCTTAGCGATGCTACTATTTTTAGTAAATTGGATTTGAAGAGTGGTTATCATCAAATCCATATCCGCCATGGTGATGAATGGAATACCACATTTAATGCTCAAGAAGGGCTTTTTGGGTGGCTCGTTATGCCCTTTGGCATATCCAATGCACCCAATACATTTATCCATGTGATGAATCGGGTCCTTCTTCCTTTTATTGGTGCGTTTGCTATTGTTTACTTTGATGATATCCTTGTTTATAGTTCCTCTATTACTGAGCATGAGAAGCATTTGCATGCTATATTATCCACTTTGCAGTCTAATCATCTTTTTGCTTCCTTGGCCAAGTGTGAGTCCTTTGTCGATCGTGTTTTATTTTTGGGGTATTTCATTTCTACCTAGGGCTTATCGGTTAATGAATGGAAGGTTGCGGCCATTCAGGATTGTCGGTCCCACAATCACTTTTTGAGATCCGAGTTTTCACGAGTTAGCTTCTTTCTATCGGCGTTTTATCCTTCATTTTAGCTCTCTTATGGCGCCTTTTACTAACTGTATGACATGTTCTACTTTCTCATAGACTAATGCTACTCAATCTGCTTTTGAGGCTATTAAAGCCAAACTTGTCTCTGTCCCTATTCTCATATTACCGAATTTCTCTATTCCCTTTGAACTCTGTTGTGATGCCTCGAAAGTTGGTATTGGTGGGATCTTGTGCCAAGCCGAACGTCCCATTGCTTTCTTTAGTGAGAAATTATCTGGTGCTCGTAGCAAATATAGTACATATGACATCGAATTCTATGTTGTCGTTTGTGCCATTTGACATTGGCGCCATTATTTATTTTCATCGGGAGTTTGTTTTGTACATTGACCATGATACACTTCGTCATCTCACTAGCCAAGAATCTATCTCCTCTCGGCATGCTTCGTGGTTTGCCTTTTTGTAGGAATTCACATTCTTGATTAAGCATTGGTTAGGGGCTACCAATAAAGTTGCCGATGCCTTAAGCCGCCGTCACTCTCCTGTCCTCGACATGCGCACTACCGTGACTGGGTTTGATACCTTTCGTGATCTCTATGTTGATGATGTGTTTTTCGGCCCGATCTGGTGCGACATTCAGGCCGGTAAGCGATCTGATTTTCTCTTACATGAAGGTCTTTTGTTTAAGGAGTTGCGTTTATGTATTCCCAACTGTAGTCTCCGCCACCAGTTGATCGTTGATACCCATGGTGAGGGTCATGTCGGGCTTGATCGAACTCTGGATTTGCTATCCCGCTTCTATTTTTGGCTCTCGTTATGTCGTGATGTTTATAGGTACATTTCTCGTTGTCGTACTTGTAATGTTTCTTAGGGCCATGCTACCAACGCGGCTTGTATATGCCCGTTACCTATTCCCACCACTCTTTGGACTCATATTAGTATGGATTTTGTATTGGGCCTTCCCCGTACCCAACGTGGACATGACTCTATTTTTGTTGGTTGATCGTTTCTCGAAGATGGTTCATTTTATTCCCTGTAAGAAGACTACCGATGCTGTTAATGTGGCCTAGTTGTTTTTTCGTGAGGTTTACAGGTTGCATGGACTTTTGTCTTCTATTGTTTCAGACAGGGACACCAGTTTCGTTAGCTATTTTTGGCGCAGCTTGTGGAAGCTAGCTAACACTTCTCTTGACTTCAACAGTTGCATATCACCCCCAAACCGAAGGCCAAACAGAGGTGGTTAATTGGTCTTTGTGGAATTTGTTATGTTGTTTGGTTGGTGAGCATATCTGGTGTTGGGACCAGGTCCTTAGCTCCACTGAATTTGCTCATAATCATGCACTTAATCGGTCTACTGGATATTGCCCTTTCCAGGTTGTATATGGTGTAATTCCGAGTAGTCTGAGCAAGTTGGTGGCTTTTCTTTCCTTGGCCCACATGCATCCTTCAGCCTATGATTTCATGTCCTAGGTACAATGCATTCATGTATCTACTATTGCTCATCTTATAGCTGCAGATGATCGTTATAAACACGAGGTTGATGCTCATCGTCATGCTTGTGGAGTTGAAGTTGGTGACCTCATGTGGGAGGTCTTAACCAAAGATCAATTTCCTGCTCGTGCCTATAACAAGTTAGCAGCTTGAAAGATTGGTCATGTTTGCATTATCATCGAGAAAATCAATTCCAATGCATACCGGGTGGTGTTGCTCGCTCACCTGCATACCTTGGGAGGAGAGAGGGGGTGATGCCCGTGTTTGGACTAAATGTGTTCGTTTAATTATTTTATTTCTAGTTTAAGTTACTAAAATCGCTTTGAGGTTATTTTTGTCATTGTTTATTTTCTATGGCTAAAACCCTAGTATAAATAACTCGTTGCTCACATTATACTTGTTGCTCAGTTTTTTCAAAGAAGAGAAACTCGTTGCTCTTTGCTTTAAAAATATTTAGCCTTTACAAGGCTTGTTGAATCTGTAAATTGCTTTCTAGTTTGGAATTTTAGTTTGTTGCTTCGTCACTTCACCATGAAAAGTTATTCACTCATTTCGAGATCATAATAATTTGATCGCCATGAATATTCTTATTCATACGATGCTGTAGACTAGTGAAGAATGAATTGTGCGATGAGCAATGGTTTAAATTTATGGTCAATCTTAGGTCTCTTATGCTCGGTTGAAGAATGGTTTTAGTTTCTTTTCATAGCAATTAGTAAGCCGTTGCCTTTTTAAGTCTTGACGACCTCTCACAACAAAAAAGTAAACATGAACACGGACTTTATTTTAGATCGACGACTAAATGAGATTTAGCGGGTATTAGGATGTGTGTAAAAATAAGTTTTTATGTGATATAGGAAAGAGAATGAGTGAAATTGAATGGGGATGGAATTGAATGGGAGAGATTTGTGTAATGCAGATAGGTCACAAAATATGTGGATGTAAAATATGAAAGATAATTTGTGGGGTTGAAAAAATGTGTAAAAATATGTAGAATAACACCCGCTAAGGAATTCTGACAGCGAAATGCAAAATTTTTGTTACCTAACAATAGCAAAATACAAAAACATTACTTTAAAAATGAAATATAAAATTGCTGTGAAATTATTATTTATAAAAGATAGAAAGGTGAAGTTTTACCGATCACGAAGATGAACAATTAATGAAGACAATGCAGGGAAAGATATATGTAGAAAGATGATATCTCATTTCATAAGATGTAAAGTACTCTACATATATAATTTACAATTCTTCTAGACCCTTCATCGTAACAAATTTGAACAATCTCTAAAACTAACAAACTAATTACTAACGATGAAACTCCTTAATTTGAGCTGTACATCTACTTTTCTTTTGGTTTATTTTGGTAAATATTTGTATACTTATTAGTTAAAATATAAGGAAAAATCTCATAAAGCAATAAGGAAAAGCTGATGAAGGTATAATATGCAAGAATTTTCGTACTAACAAGAAAAAGATGATGAAGTTTTGTTTTGCTTCCACTTTATTTTTTTATTATATTATTACCTTGTAAATGTCAATTTATACAAAAAGTATCACTTTTTTCTTTATCTTTATAAATAAACGTTTCTATCTTTCTTGAGCAATAACTAATCTACCGATTAAAATAGTATGTTCAAATAAATTTAGCCCAAACTGATTTATAATTATACACCAACGCCCCACCCCACCCCCCCACACACACAAAAAAACTACAGGCACACGAAATACAATGCTTCCACTTAAGTCACCTTTCAATTGCAAGTTCGAAAATATTTTAATTAGACGATAGCAGGAATATTCTGGTTCCAGCACTAAAACAATTTTATGACACCAGCACTAGTAAATCATATATGGTTTCACGTAAAAATACAATAAATTACATGTGATTTTCCTACAATGGTGCCATAAAATGATTCCAGCACTGGAAGCAAAGTAGCTTTATTCACGATAATTGATTAGAGCATTTATCAACTTCATCTTGGAAGAATTTATGTTTTGATTTGGTGTAGGAAATGTTTTATTGTTATCTACCTGCACTATTTCATGAATTCATGTCTAGTATATTCGCCTAGTAGTGGTACATTACTAACATATTTTCCTCTTTACTGTTCTATTATATCAAATTTTATTTTTAAATGAAACTACAATGATATTGTAAAGGCAGTTTAAAATTGAATGGCAAATCAAAAATGCTTATGTGCATTGAATTATTTGTGCACTTAAGCATTGAATTATTAGTGCACTTAATAAAGTAGAATAACATTTAGTGTATTTAATTTATTGTAGATAAAAAGTGACTTAATCAAGGTGTTCTATAAAGATAATTATGTATTTTTTTTCTTACTATTAAAAAAAAAAAAAAAAAAACGTCTCTCACTAATCCCACAAAAGTGGTGCCCAATAAAACAAATTCTTTCTATATTTTTTATTTTTTAAAATAAAAAGTAACACATATGATATCTGAGTAGAGACGTTAGAAAAAAGCATATATACTAATCTGAAACTAGAATATAAAAGCCAAATTACTTTAGAACAAATTATGAAAATAACAAATGGCTAGTAATCAAGCCTCTGCGAGCAACATCTCCATGTAGCGGGCACCATTGAACCATGGTTTATCTCATCATCAGAAAAATCAAATCGTCTATTTTTACATGTTGCTTGAAACTTGAACCTGTTATCCACTCGAACGAGCACATTTAAGTCTACGTTTAATTCACGAGTGTCATGTAGGATGACAAACGGGGCCACTCCAGTTGTAGTTACTAACTTTTCACTCTTTTTTCTCAACTCAAAAGCTCCACTTTCTGCTCGAACGATGCGGTCAAAATTGACCAACGAAAGATTGACATCAATACCATCGTAGATACGTGTATGCCGCCTCTTGTGGGATTTGGCTAAGATTTCCACATTCCATCTTGCCATTGTTAGGTTGCCGGTGGACTTGTTCGAAACCAATACTGATGCAGATTCGACGCAAAAGACGGGATCTTTGTTGTCAGCTAATATTTTAATAGGAACTATTATAAGAATCATCACACACGTGAAAACCATCCAAAATATGATCATTGGCTCTATTTTTGAAGGAGTGGCTTTACCGCAAGTAGAAAGCGCCGCAGTTGCGCCTTGCGATCTCACTTCAAGAATATTGATGTAGGATTCCTGGGGACAAACAGGAATTCCCTGCACCGGTTGATCAAAACTTTGTGGCTTCATGTTTCTTGAAGATTTGTTTGTTGCATTAATTAATGTAAGAAGAATTAAGTCTTGAACGTACTATATATAACTAATTACCTGCGTGCATCAGAAGAAATTAAACCAAGTTCTACTAGTACTAGGAAGTAGGAAGTCGGATTCCTATTTTGAAATCAATAGAGATCTGCAAGAATTAACACCATGTTTGTTTTCAATCTTTTATTTATACCTCAAAAAGTTTATATATCCTTATAAGAGATCTAAAAGATTTGAACATCTAATATAATAAATCATATAATTGGCATATTTGGATGATGACTGGGTCGAATTAAGTAGGAGACTGTAGACATTTATATGTAAGTTTTATTTCGTTATTAAAAAAGAAAAAGGTATAAAATTTTTAGATTAAAAATTTATTTGAGAGAAAATGATTAAAAAACAATGCTTCTAGAAATAATAGTGAAACCCTTTTTTTTGGAGGCAGCTATTTTATTTATCTCTATTTATAAATTAACGATATCTTTATTTATTAAAACATATATTTTCTGGAGTAGTCAAATTTAATTTGTTTTCTCTTTTTGGGTCATGAGTCATGTCAAATACGTTCTCTTAATCTTTAATTGTCTATATATGATAACCATTAAAATCATGCATAGAATATATAGAACAACTTTGTAATTTCTTATAGATTCATTTTATATGGCTCCTCATTCTTCCTTTCGATATGTAATATTTGTACTTTGAGAGATAATAATAAATTAAAGTGTAGTGAGCATTATCAATTTCAAAACAAATTGTAGTGAGCATTATTAATTTCAAAATTAAATTCGTGCAATTGAGTAGGCTATTAGTAAATTTCGTGCGACAAAATACTCATGTTACAAAACAAATATATTTAAGGTATATTTGATTCACAATAAATTTTTAAAATAATTTCTCTCTCCTCATTTGCAACCACAAATATAATTATTTTATATTTTATATCACACAATCTACATACAATTCGAGTAAACAAAACTTACTCTTCCTTTATTGTGAATCAAACATACTCCAGTCATTAGCTTAGCTTAGCATTAAAGATTCACATAAGTCACCTGTACCAATTTGCTTATCATCATGGTAATGGTGATGTAATTAGTACGTAACTAAGTCCAAGCACATTAGAAAATCTATAGATTGTAATCAGTTCCAATTCCAAGTTTGACCGAAAAAGTCAAAAGTCTATTTTCCAAAAAAAGAACCTGGACTAAACATCAGCTTCTACCTGCTCATTATCGCTAACTTGTTTGGAGATGATGCTTCTTATCTGTGGATCACAGAAAGGGTGATTCTGACTTCAAGAAACCAAGTACTTAGATAGCTTATAATAACTTAGCTAGTTTTGAGCAGGTACTCACAATTAGGAATTGCAGGGAAAAAGCAAAATACCAAGCACAGCTGAGGCATAAGGTACCTGTAGATAGTAAAACTGATAACATTTATCTCTGTAGGTTTGAACAAGGTTGAAGAAAATATCTGGCTTCGTTCTTCTTATTCTCCCAAATGTGGAATACAGCTCTAAATAAATACGAGAAGTCAAACTAAACTAACTATAGAGAAATTACAAGAAAGACCCCTGTACTATAGAGAGGCGGTAAATCAGCAAACAAAACTAAAACTAAAATGCAAGTTAACTAAACTGAACTAACAGAAGGCATAACAGAAAAAGCTAAAAGATCACCAAGAGCATATCACCAAGAGCATCAACATCAACATCCCCCCCTCAAGTTGGACTTTGGTGAAAGTCTCGCAAAGCCAACTTGGAAAGGAGATACCGGAACTGGGAAGTGGGTAGGCTCTTGGTAAAGAGGTCGGCTGGTTGTTCCTTGGATGGGATAGGGCAGGGAAGGACGAAGCCGAGTTTCTGCTGATCCCGTACAACATGGCAGTCGATGTCGAGGTGCTTAGTGCGCTCATGGAAAACTGGATTCGCACTAATATGTACTGCTGCTCGATTGTCACAGAATAAACGCACAGGGAGTTGGCAAGAGACGTGGAAATCGCGAAGAATGTAGGAGATCCAAAGGAGTTCGCATACAGTGGAGGATAAGCTCCTATATTCAGCCTCAGCAGAACTACGAGAAACTGTACTCTGTTTCTTGGTTTTCCACGAGATCAAAGCTCCTCCCATAAAGATGCAAAAACCAGTCAAAGATTTTCGAGTCTGTGGACATGCAGCCCAGTCGGCATCAGAGAACGCTGTAAGAGTGGAAGTAGAGGTTGAGAGGTAATATAGGCCAACAGAAAGACTTCCCTTGATATATCTGAGTAGGTGCTGTGCTGCTGTCCTATGTAGAGTGGAAGGTGTTTGCACATATTGACTTAACTGTTGTATACTGTAGGCAATGTCGGGTCTTGTGATGCTGAGATACAACAGCCGACCAATTAGGCGTCTATACTGTTCGGGCTTGTCATACAAAGGGGAATGAGTGTCTGTGAATTTGAAACCAGGTGGTAGAGGTGTAGGGGCTGGCTTACAGCCCAGAAGACCCGTGCTTTGTAGCAGTTCCATAGCATATTTCCTTTGGGTAATATACGTTCCTCCAGAGCTTCTTGCAATCTCAAGCCCAAGGAAATATTTAGCATATCCAAGGTCTTTGATAGTGAAAGCAATGTCCAGAGAATGTTTGACTTTCTGAATTTCAGCCTCACTGTTTCCTGTAATCAGTAGGTCATCTACATATACAAGGATGGCCAAGAAAATACCTGTAGTGTTGAGAATGAATAGACAATGATCATGCGGAGACTGTTGGAAACCAAGGCCCTCAAGGTGCTTTGAAAGCTCAATGTTCCATTGTCTACTAGCCTGTTTAAGACCATATAATGACCTTCTTAAATGGCATACTTGACCTGGTTTGGCACGGTGATATCCTTGTGGAGGTTGCATATATACCTCTTCATCAAGATAACCATGGAGAAAGGCATTGTTGATGTCTAGTTGGCACAAAGGCCAGTTGTTGGCAGTAGCAATGGCAATAAGAATTCGAATGGTGACATGTTTTGCCACGGGAGAAAAGCTGTCAAAGTAGTCTATTCCCTCAACTTGGTTGAAGCCTTTTGCTACCAGGCGAGCTTTACATCGATCTAGAGATCCATCAGCCTTCAACTTCACTTTATACACCCACTTTGAACCAATGGGTTTCTTGCCCAGAATAGGGTCAACTATCTCCCAGGTATGATTCCTCTCTAGTGCATCTAATTCAGCCTCTATAGCTTCTACCCATTCTGTTTTCTTGCTAGCTTCTTCAAAAGAAATAGGTTCTTTGATATTGTCCACATTAGCCAAAAAGACCAAGTATTCTGGTGTAAAACAGGTAGTGTTGGAAAAGGGAAAGGTTTGTGGGATGAAGCTTGAGGATTGAGGTACATTTGGGGCTGAAATTGGGTTAGAATGAGTTAGGTTAACAATGAAGTCATTCATCCAAAAGGGTTGGTGTTTATTTCTGTGACTTCTTCTCAGTGTAGGTTGTAGATTTCTGTTGGTCTCTTCTTCTGTGGGGTTGGAATTATCAGCAGCTGCAGGATCCTGAGTGTGGGGGTCATTAGCAGTTATGGATGCATTATCAGTAGGAGAAGTGAAATGGTCCCCTGTGGCCTCAATGTCAAGAACAGGGGTGGAGTCAACATTTGGGGTAATGGCACTTTCTGAACTATCAGGAATGGGTAAGGGAATAGGTGTGGCATTTGTGTCAGTGGGGTGTTTGTATGGAAAGATATGTTCAAAAAATTTTATGTCTCTAGAGACCACTATTTTCTTTGACTCCATATCATAAACTCTGTATCCCTTTTGACCAACATTGAATCCTAAAAAGATGCATTTGTGTCCTCTAGCATCAAACTTGTCTTTGTGGGGCGTATTATCGGTGATGTAGCAAAGGCTACCAAAAACCTTCAGATTATCAAATGTAGGTTCCTTGTGGTATAGAAGGGTATAGGGGGATTTCCACTCAAGAACATGTGTAGGTAATCTATTTATGATATATGTTGCCAAGAGAATTGATTCTCCCCAAAAAAATCTTGGCAAACCAGATTCAAAGAGTAGGGCTCTAGCAACTTGGAGAAGATGTTTATGTTTCCTCTCAACAACGCCATTTTGTTGGGGTGTGTATGGGCAGGATTTTTGATGGATGATTCCCTTTTCCAGGAGAAAGCTCTGAAACTCGAGATTGGTGAATTCAGTCCCATTGTCACGTCTAATGCTTTTAATGGGTCTGTCAAATTGGGTAAGAACAAAGTTGTAGAAGGCTTGAAATGTGTGAAGGACTTGAGTTTTGTGTTTCATCAAAAAGGTCCAAGTTGCCCTACTGTGATCATCAACTATTGTTAAGAAATAATGTGCCCCAGTCAGGGAGGCTTGTTTCTAAGGTCCCCAAACATCCAAGTGAACAAGATCAAAGACATGCTTGCTACGAATGGAGCTATTAGGAAAAGGCAAACGTTGTTGTTTGGAGAAAATGCAAATATCACAAGGAGTAAGTGAAAACTTATTACAGGAAGGGATACAATTCAAATGTTCCATGACTTCTTTAGAAGTATGGCCTAATCTTCTATGCCAAAGGCAAACATCATCCTTGGCGACATTATTAGTTACAAAACAATGTTTATTCTCAGGGGAAACAAGAACTTCACAATTCACAGAGGGATTACATTGTAAGGAAATATATTTCTGTATGGTGGTTTCTGTAAAGGAATTTTGGTTGAGTATATAGAGGTTCTTGAGGGAAAAGCCAACTGCTAAGACTCTTTCAAATCCTCGAGTCACTGCAAAAACACAATAGTCGGGAAAAACACAGATTTGATGTTAGAGTGTTTGGCGGTTTATTGTGAGATAATAGGTTGAATTTGAAAGTGGGTACATGCAGCACATTAGTGATAGTAATGCTATCACTCAGATCAATTGAGCCAGTGTGTCTTATTAGATTGAAGCTTCCATCAGGCAGGTAAATAGGTATTCCTTTGCCTATGGTTTTATGTGTTTTGAGGAGTTTCAATTGGTTACATACATGGTTAGTGGCTCCTGTGTCAATAATCCAAACATCCTTTTCTAGTGAATCACAAGCATTCAAACAGAATTGGGAGTTAAGAACAGGGCAACGACCTGAAAAATCAGAAATGTTTGCAAAGTTGACCATGGCTTTCTCTTTTCCCTTCATGAGCCTTATCATCTGTTGCATCAAGTCAGTTAAGTGATCGTTATTGCTCTGTGCTGATGGCATAGCATCTATCTCGAGTGGAGTCTCTGTGAGGTTTGCCATAGAGTTTCCATTCTGCGAGTTAGCAGAAGCCCTCCTTTTATCTCTCAACTGCTTGTACCAATCTGGATACCCTATGATTTTGAAGCAACCCTCAATGCTATGACCTTTCATATGGCAGTGTTCACAGTACAGCTGCTCTCTCTCCTTCTTGGTTAGTCCAGCTGTTTTATTCTGCCTCTTATCCCCCTCTGCTCTGTTATATCCCCTAGCAGCAGCCATCAAGGCACTCATCTCAGTGTTATCAGCAAATGCAACATTAACTTCCCTCTGCTTCTCCACTCGCTGGACAATGGAGTAAGCTCTATTAACAGGTGGTAAGGGGTCTTGTGCTAGAATCGAGCTCCTCACCCCTTCATACTCTTCATTCAACCCCATCAAAAACTGCATAAGGCGATTGAGCTTAGTTTGTTCTGAAGCTCCTTTAGTAGCATTGCATACACACATTGGTCTGCAATTACAAATGGATGAAGGCAGTAAGAATGTAAGCTCATCCCAAAGCCTTCCAAGATTGGTGTAATATTGTGCCACACTCATTTTTCCTTGAGTAATTGAGGCGATTTCCCTTTGGATTTGGTATAGCTGCGGTCCGTTATATCCACCGTAACGCTCTTCAATTTCTGTCCAAAGCTTCCTCGCAGTTTCTGCGTAAATAAAGGCATCCACAATTTCCTTGGATATGGAGTTAAGAATCCATGAAGTCACCATATAATTTGCCCGATTCCATCTTTCAAAGTTGGGAGATCCTCTTTCTGGTATCTCAATAGTGTCGTCTATGAACCCTAATTTCATTTTAGCGCCTAATGCTATCTTGATTGACCTGCTCCAAGCTAGGAAGTTTCTACCATTGAGTGGAGCAGAAACGAGTGTCATACCAGGGTGATCTGAGCTGTGAAGCACCAGTGGATCATCTTCCAGTTGCTGTCGATCTCGATCACGAAGGTTCTCCCTCAATTGTTCGCGATTGCGAATTCCTTGAGCTTCGCGACCTAAATCCTCAAAACCTTCATCAGTGTGCTCTCCGTTGGCGACCATAAGCCGATAGCTCCTTTGTTGAGTAAGAATCGAGCTAGATCCGGTTTTCTCCTTGCTCTGATACCATGAACAAGGTTGAAGAAAATATCTGGCTTCGTTCTTCTTATTCTCCCAAATGTGGAATACAGCTCTAAATAAATACGAGAAGTCAAACTAAACTAACTATAGAGAAATTACAAGAAAGACCCCTGTACTATAGAGAGGCGGTAAATCAGCAAACAAAACTAAAACTAAAATGCAAGTTAACTAAAACTGAACTAACGAAGGCATAACAGAAAAAGCTAAAAGATCACCAAGAGCATATCACCAAGAGCATCAACATCAACAAGGTTAAAGCAAGTTTGCAACACAATTGTAGCTAACATCTCCGATAGCAAGTAGCAAGCTAGCTACTGCTTAAACTCCGTTACTGGGTCAGTTATTGCACGGTAGAGGTAAAGTTGGAGAGCAAGTATTGTTCCCGAACTTCATGTTAATAGTCTTGAAAAAAATAACTTTAATGGAAAAACTTAACTCATGAGTACTGAACAAACTAGTTTGGACCACGTTATCCACTTTGGTTAAAGATAATAGAAGCAAAAATCTATTAGAATACATTTATATGATTGCAACCTATGATCGGACCAAATATGGGCATACAAATTGTCTGCAAAAACCCTAAATTTTCAACAAAACTACCAGGATAAGTATTTTTATTTGGTTGGAATGTCACTTGAGTATTAAAACTGTTTCCGATGACACTTAGGTTCATTTTGTAATTTATTTGGGCATTTTGGCCCATAAAACTTGCTAGCGTTTAGGGATAGAATAAAATATTAATTTCTTGAATTTTTAATCCTTTTTACCCCTTTTTTTTTTAATTTTACACTTAGGTATTTTTTTTTTGTATAAAATATTACTACATTTTTAAAGTTATAAAATGTAAATTACTAAATTGTATAAATTTTATTTATTTTTTGAAAAAAAAAAGTTTTACACGAGGAGGTTTTGGGTCGGGGCAAAGCCAATAGAGGACCGCCCCACAACCCACGATGGGGCAAGAAACAAAGCCCAAACCCCCTGCAATATTTGGGTAGCCTTTTTTTGCCCCATTAGGGGCGGGCTCACATTAGGTTCAGATCGTCGCGGGCCATTTGCCACCACTAGTCAAGGAGTACAAAGGTGTGGAGTCTAGAAAATTGTAATAAATTCATATTGCCTGGATGTAGCCGTTGGATGTGATGCTAAAGCTCGACCCAAATGCCGCTTCAAAGGAAGCTGTTTTGGAGGGGCTTCGAGGCGCTTTGTTGCCAACTTGACATACACGAGGTTGAGTTAGATTGCCATGAGCTGGTCCAAAGTTTGCAGTCTCTCCGCTGCTTCATCCGTATCTAGAGTTATTGGTGGAGATTTGTAGTTTGATAGTACTTTTGGGTAACAGTGTATGCAAAGATATTTGTCGTGAGGCTAATATGGTTGCACATACCATTGTTACTTAATTCTTATCATTGGTTTCAAATGTCATGTAGTGGACGATTCACCTTGCTTATATATTAGCACTTAAGTGCATAACGATATGAAATAGTTTGATTTTTCCAAAAAAAAATAAAAAATTGAAAGAAAGAAAGAACAACAAATGGCGGATCCAAAGGGGGGGCCGGGGGGAGGGGGGGGGTACGTGATCCTGACATCCCTTGAGATTTTTTTTTTTAATTTAAAAAATTCAAAAAATATAAAAAGAAGAAAGGTAAGATGTATAATAAGTTTTTAAAAGATTAGGAAGTTCGAGTTTTAATTAGACAAATTATCTCATTGATTCAATCTAAATTGTGTTTTAATTTGATGGATTAGAATTGCCTAAAAAGTGTGTGATTTTATGATTTGTATTTTGTTAGTTAAGTATATTTGCTTTGTTCTGCTTTTGTTATGTGATTTTAATTTGAAAGTTAATATTTCTTGTAGGTAAATTTTTTATACAATAATTAGCCACATTTAAAAAAATTTTACTCATACGGGGAGCCACCATAAGCGCGCCCTAAGATTAATCATTCAATTTCAAATAGACAAAAATTGGCGTTTCGGTCAATTAAAAATCCCTTTAAATATGCTTATATTCGTAGATTATTAGGAGCGAAAAAGAAAAAAGAAGAAAAACAATCATCCTGTTATCATCTTGTCTTTCGACATTTCAAGGAGTCTGGTGCTCTTATACATCCATTGAAGTGGGCCCTCGATTTGTAATTGACAGTTTTAGTCAACTTCCGATGCAATTATTTATAATAAATTATATAATTAATAATATTGAAACCAAAATTCTAGTTTATGTAATTAGATTAGATGTCGAGTATGCAAAAAATTCTACTTCAATGCAAAAATTGATTTCGATTTATATGAGAGATTGAGAGCTATACATTCCTTATATGTACTCAATTACATTTTTAAGTTTATTTTTACGAGTGCAAAAGGAAAAAGTTTATTTTTCCGTATTTTTTTTTTTCTGTATTTTAAGTAAATTGTAATGTAATTGAATACGGATATTAGTCTATACAGGGTTGTTATTAGATTAGGAAAATTAGGATTTCATTCCCAATAAAATTAGGTTTTGATTTTCCTATTTAAACCCTTGGCTTCTCATCAACTCCACACGATATTCTCTTCACAGCATATATTCTTGTACGTAGGAAATCAATTTTGCATACTATACATATCAGATTTAAACCTGAGAGGAGGAGTTGAGAAAAATCAATCTTCACAACCATGTATAGAGTTGCCAAGGCATCAGAGTACCTAGTAGTCACCGGAGCCGGGATCGACGACATCAAGATCGCAAAGAAAGCATGGATTCTTCCCGGTCAGTCATGTTCAGTCTTCGACGTCTCTCCGGTCAACTACACCTTTGAAGTGCAAGCGATGAGTGCCGAGAAGCTGCCGTTCATCCTCCCGGCTGTTTTCACGATAGGGCCACGAGTAGACGATGAAGCAAGCCTCCTAAAGTACGCCAAGCTTATCTCGCCTCATGACAAGCTCTCAAACCATGTTAAAGAACTTGTTCAAGGTATCATCGAGGGGGAGACTCGTGTTCTAGCAGCCTCGATGACTATGGAAGATGTGTTTAAAGGGACTAAAGAGTTCAAACAAGAAGTGTTCGAGAAAGTACAACTTGAACTCAACCAATTTGGGCTGTTGATCTACAATGCCAACGTCAAACAGCTTGTTGATGTGCGTGGTCATGAGTACTTCTCTTACTTGGGTCAGAAAACTCAGATGGAAGCAGCAAATCAAGCGAAAGTCGATGTTGCTGAAGCTAAGAAGAACGGAGCGATTGGCTCAAAGCTTCGCGAAGGGCAAACGCTGCAAAACGCTGCAAAAATTGATGCTGAGACAAAGATTATAGCGACTCAAAGGCAGGGAGAAAGCAAGAAAGAGGAGATCAAGATAAGGACTGAGGTGAAGGTTTTTGAGAATCAAAGGGACGCTGAGGTGGCTGAGGCGAACGCAGAATTGGCTAAGAAGAAGGCTGGATGGGCTAAGCAGTCGCAAGTGGCTGAGGTAGAGGCTGCAAAAGCCGTGGCGCTTAGGGACGCCGAGCTGCAGAGGGAGGTCGAGAGGATGAACGCAATGACACAAACAGAGAAGCTCAAGGCTGAGTTCCTCAGCAAAGCCAGTGTTGAGTATGAAACCAAGGTACAAGAAGCAAATTGGGAGTTGTACAAGAAACAGAAAGCTGCAGAAGCATATCTATACGAAAAGGAGAAAGAAGCACAGTCCCAGAAAGCAGCAGCAGACGCCACTTTTTACGGGCGCCAACAAATTGTAGACGGAGAATTGTACGCAAAGAAGAAGGAAGCAGAAGGGCTAATGGCCATGGCAGAAGCACAAGGAACTTATCTAAAGACCCTACTTGATGCACTGGGAGGAAACTACATGGCGCTGAGGGATTACCTGATGATCAATGGTGGAACATTCCAAGAGATTGCTAAGATTAACGCAGGGGCTGTGCGTGGACTACAGCCCAAAATCAGCATCTGGACGAATGGTAGTGGAGAGGCGGTCGATGGTGAGGGAGGAGGAAGTAGTGGCGCTATGAAAGAGATAGCAGGTGTTTACAAAATGTTGCCACCATTGTTGAACACCGTGAATGAGCAAACTGGGATGTTGCCACCGGCATGGATGGGCACCATGACCGGCTCTTCTCGCTCTACTGGCAATTGATATGATCCTGCAATTCAAGACATCAAGAATGCATTTTTGAAGAGTTTTTGTTTTTGTTTTGTGTTTTTTTTTTTTTAAGATCAATCAAAGCGGGTATGCTATTTCACAATCAGAATATAACTATTTATTTATACAAGAGAATCCAGTACAAAACTAATGTCAATCTAGATAACTAAGTAATATAATCTTAGTTACATCTTATATCGGACAAATTCGTAGATGACATCAAGAAGACAACACGTGTGAACATGACATTTAAATTTGTTGATCGATATCATAAAATTTTAGAATCCCACATGTTGGCCGTAGAATCCCTAAAAAAATTTAATGTGACTTTACAACTAAATTACGTGTCAATTCAACATCGAACGAAACTGATCTTTGTACCATGAACCAATATCCATGCCCAATATGAGCATTCGATGTTGTGCATGTATCAGACAATGGATTAAGGTACGCAATATTCTTTTATCATGGTTAAAGGTTAATGGCCATCAATCATTAGAACAATTACAAGGCTAGCTAGTCTACGATGTCACGGTAACTTTTTGTTATAGTTTAGCGAATAATGTCGGCATATACACTATTTGTACACATATTTCAGTATAGTCTGTGTGACTATTGACTTTGGCATATAATTTTAAGTAAATAGGAGCCATGATCCAATATGAGCAAAATATAAAAGAGAAAGGATTCGGCAAAAAAGTTCAAAATCCATCGGCGGGCTTTTAATTATGGAACTATCGGCCCATTTTGAGGGCCCATTCGACCTTCGTTTTGAAATTCGGGATCAGATCTAGAATCAGCAAGGCGAGGGGGAGCTCCAGCAATTTAGAAATTTTTCCGGCGATACCGTAGCAGCCCGTGGATACCGATCAAAGTTTTGGCAATCATCTAAGGCCAAAATTATGGGCAAAACTTTGACCGGCTGCCACGGTATCGCCGAAAATTTTTTCAGATTGCTAGAGCTCTTCCTTACCGTGCTGACTCTAGATCTGGTCCTGGATTTCAAAATGGAGATCAAATGGGCCCCATCAAAATGGCTTGATGGTTCCATAATTAAAACCCCGCCGATGGGTTTTGAACTTTTCTGAACAAATCAGACCTCAAGATTTATACAAATTCGTCTCAATGGAAAACTATTCATTATTTGTAAATGCCGAGACTATTCAATTTTAAAAAATAATGTTGATCTTACAAAAGAGCAACGATGTATGTTGCTGCTGAAATAATTATATGTTTGACTATATGCCCTTTCGTAGCGTCGTGTGGGTGTTACTTAATAAGTGCGATAAACTTTTCGTTAGCGGTGATCGCGTAACTTTTTGTTTTCTCAAACAAAATTATTATTTTTATTTTAAATAGTGACGAAATTTGTATGAAGTATGGATAATAAGGAAAGGGCCGTCAAGGCTTAAGTTATCGCAGACACAAAAACTTAAATCACAAAATTGAAAAATCACCACCGACTTGAAAAGAAGATTCTAGAATTATGTGGAGCATTGCCAATAATCAAACTCTTTGGAAGAATCTAGAAGTGACATGAATTGCATCCGCTCTAGAACCTTCCACCACCTCCATACTAGAACTTTCCCACCGTCATACTAGAATGTTCTAATGGGGTCTATAAATATGTATGTTGTGTATTGTAGATGTGTGAGGTAGAATAAGTGAGAAGTGAGAGTGAGTAAGCTAGTGAAGTCACTTAGTGTAGTAAGAGTGAAATACTCAAAGTGTCTTGGTGTGTGTATCAACAAAGCTTGTACAAATTCATATTCTAATAAAAGAATATTTTTTGCGTCCAACAATTCAACAAGTGGTATCAGAGCTTGGTCGAGCGAGGGCCCAGTGTTTCCAAAGTGAGGCGTTTAAGGGGAGATTATTTTGAGTTTCAAGAAGGTCGTGCACACATTGAGGTTGTAAAGCTATTATAGCTTACTTGGTAACGTGGAGGTTATCTAAGTCACGATGATGGACCTACAAGCGGTAGGTGGAATGAAGAAACTCAATAATCAAAACTACACCACATGGAAGACGTGCATGGAATCATATCTCCAAGGTCACGATCTATGGGATGTAGTTGGTGAAGATGAGGTGACGCCACCGGAAGATGCCTGAGCTTTGAGAAAATGGAAAATTAAAGGCGAGAAAGGCCTTGTTTGCACTCAAAACAACAATTGACGAAGAGTTGTTGGAGCACGTGAGAGATGCAGACACACCTAAGAAAGCATGGGACACCCTTGCTGCATTATTTTCAAAGAAGAATGAATTCAAGCTGCAGCTTCTCGAGAACGAATTACTTTCACTCACTCAAGGGGAGATGACGATAAATCAATACTTCAACAAGGTAAAGTCTCTCTGTCGTGAAATCTCTGAATTAGATGATACTAGTAAAGTCTCGGATTCTAAAATGAGAAGAATAATTATACATGGATTGAGACCCGAGTTTAGAGGCTTTATTGCTGCAATACAAGGTTGGCCAGAGCAACCTTCACTGGTCAATCTTGAAAATTTGTTGGCCGACCAAGAAGCGTTGACCAAACAAATGTTAGGGGTCTCATTAAAGAAAGAAGAGGAGGCATTATTTATTCACAAGAAAAAGGGGAAGATGCGCCAACAAGAAAAACAAGAAATAAATAAAAATAAATTTAAAGGAAGAGATGAAAGAGGATTTAAATCAAAGGGAGCCCAACAAAATCATGATAAGAAAGGAGATTTGTCTAAAGGATATAAAAATGGCCCGTGTTTCGTATGTGGAAAACGAGGTCATTATGCTAGAGATTCTTTGGTTTAAGAAAACGTCGTGAAGGAAATATTGCGACATCCAAAGAGAAAGAAAAATACAACAGTGAAGAAGAATGGGACCTTGAGGCATCCACTGCAATAATTGAAGAGGCTTGTAAGGAAGAATTTATATCAAGCTCGAAGCGAAAGCTTGACTCTAGCGTTGGAAGCGTCCCTGGGCGAATAAACTATGAAAATGATTGGATCGTCGATTCAAAGTTGTTCCAATCATATGACAAAGTATAGGGAAAAGTTGCAAAACACGCATGTAGAATACAAGGGTGGTCGAATGGTGGTGGATCGCTAATAACTCAAGATTGCCAATAGCTCATATTGGAAAAACAGTCATCACACCACGATTCAGTCCTAGTCGAGTACAGCTCCAAGATGTTTATCACGTGCCAGGAATGAAGAAAAATCTACTATCTGTGGCGCAGCTAACGTCTTCAGGTAACTATGTATTGTTTGGACCGCAAGACGTGAAAGTGTATCGAAATATTAAGATCTCAGGAACTCCTGTAATGGAGGGTCAGAGATTAGAGTCTATCTACGTAATGTCAGCTGAATCTGCTTACGTAGATAAGACTCGAAAGAACGAGACAGCTGATTTATGGCATGCAAGACTAGGACATGTAAGCTATCACAAGTTGAAGGTGATGATGAAGAAGTCGATGCTCAAAGGCCTCCCTCAACTTGAGATTAGAGATGACACGATATGTGCTGGCTGTCAATATGGCAAAGCACATCAACTCCCATATGAAGAGTCAAATTATAGAGCGAAGCATCCATTGGAGATGATACACTCGGGACGTGTTTGGACCGGTCAAGCAACCATCAATTCAAGGAATGCGCTACATGGTGACATTCATTGACGACTTCTCAAGGTACGTTTGGGTTTTCTTTATGAAAGAAAAGTCAGAGGTATTTACAAAGTTTAGAGAATTTAAAGAAAACGTCGAGGGAGAAGTTGGACAAAGGATTCGATGTATGCAAGACGCGATAATGGGGAGAGTATATTTCAAGAGAATTCTCCCAATATCACGAAAAGAACATAAGGTGCACCATCAATTGACATGTCCAAACACGCCACAACAAAATGGTGTGGCGAAAGGAAGAACCGAGCACCTTGCAGAGACGTCGAAGCATGCTTCACTCAAAGAATGTGCCACCAGATTTTGGGCGGAGTGTATGAAGACAAAGAAGACATGTGATAAATAGGCTTCCTCACCAAAGCTAGGATTCGTGTCACCCTTCGAGAAGTCGTGGAAAACTAAACCCACGGTTAGCCACTTTAAAGTCTTTGGTAGGTTCGCTATGTGTTCGTGCCTAATCACTTGAGGAGCAAGTTCGATAAAAAGGCGATTAGGTGTATATTCGTGGGATATGATAGCCAAAGAAAGGGATGGAGATGTTGTGATCCAACTACGGATAAATGTTACACGTCACGTAATGTGATATTCGATGAAGCATCTTCTTGGTGGACACCGCAGAGGGTGGAATTACCAAACTCAAAGAGATTGAGCATAAACTTCAAGAAAGTGAAGAGAAAGTTTCAGAGACACAAGAGATCGAAGAAGAGATTGAAGAAGTGCAAGAACCTATTGTTGAAGAAGATACTCCAAGGATAGCACAGAGTCCTTGGCAAACTGGTGTGTATCAAAGAACACCAGAGGTGGATAGACCGAGCCAACAAGAGGAGAATGAGGCACAACAAAGTTCTCAACCACAGGTAAGAAGATCCACAAGACAAAGAAGACCAAATCCCAAGTATGCTAATGCGGCAGTCGAGGAAGAAATTAAAGAGCCAGAGACATTTGAAGAGGCAATCCAGCACAATGAATGGAGAAAAGCAATGGACGAAGAGATGATGGCTCACGAGGCAAAATGAAGGCGATGGGACTTGGTACCCAAACCTGATGGAATAAAGCCAATCTCGTGCAAGTGGGTGTACAAAGTAAAAAGACGACTGACGGATCGGTCGAAAAGGTGCAAAGCTTCGGTTGGTGGCTCGAGGATTCTCGCAACAATATGGGTCGACTATGATGAGACATTTAGCCCAGTAGCCAAGATTACTACAGTTAGAGTGTTGATTGCACTGGCTGCTAGCAAATCATGGAAAATGTGGCAGATGGACGTGAAAAATGCCTTTCTGCATGGTGAACTCGATCGAGCGATATATATGGAACAACCTAAGGGACATGAAGATAAAGAGAATCCAAACCACATCTGCAGATTAAAGAAAGCTCTATACGGGTTGAAGCAGGCACCACGAGCATGGTACGGTAAGATAGCAGAATTCCTAGTTCAATGTGAATACTCAGTTGCACCAGCAGATTCAAGTCTCTTCGTCAAGATACGAGATGGGAAACTAGCAATAGTACTTTAGTATATGTGGATGATCTCATCATCACCGGAGACGCAAAAAAGAGATCCAACGCACTAGGAGGAATCTTTCAATAAGATTTCAAATGAAAGATCTTGGAAAGTTAAAACACTTTCTGGGGCTCGAGCTGGAAAGAACAGCAAATGGGGTTTTTATTTGCCAGCAAAAGTATGCCAGAGATTTGCTGGAGAAGTTTAGGATGGGCGATTGCAAGCCTATATCGACCCCAATAGAAGTGAACTCTAAGCTATGTGCTGGAGAAGGTAAGGAATTGGAGAACCCAACCATGTATAGACAACCGCTGGAAGCCTAATCTACTTGACACTGACACGACCTGAAATAGCATATGCGGTGGGAATTGCAAGCCGCTTTATGGAAAAGCCAAGGAAGCCACACCTTGAAGTAGTGCGGCGCATACTCAGGTATGTAAAATGAACTATTGACTATGGTATCTTTTATAAGAAAACCAAAGATTGCAAGATTGTTGGCTACTGTGATGCGGACTATCTTTGGATGTCGAGATACAAGAAGGTCGACTACGGTATGTGTTCAATCTTGGAGGCTAACTGTGATATAATGGTGTAGCAAAAGGCAACCCATTGTGTCTTTATCAACAGCAGAGGCGGAGTATAGAGCGACAATGGCGGCTCAAGAGAGTGCGTGGCTAATGCAATTCTTGAAAGATCTACATCAACCAACAAGCTATCGCGGTAGAACTATATTGTGATAATCAATCACTATTCGCATAGCGAGAGAATCGATGTGCCATGCAAGGGCGAAGCACGTTGAAGTACATTACCACTTTGTCGAGAAAAAGTTCTTAAAGGAGCGATCGAATTGAAGCATATCAATACTGAAGAACAGGTAGCCGACGTGCTGACAAAAGGACTGAGTGCTCCAAAATTTGAGGAGTTCCGAAGACAGCTTGGAATGATAACAAAAGAAAGTTTAACTCAAGGAAGTCGGTGCTGAAGGGGAGAATTGAAAAATCACCACCGACTTGAAAAGAAGATTCTAGAATTATGTGGAGCATTGCCAATAATCAAGCTCTTTGGAAGAATCTAGAAGTGACATGAATTGCATCCGCTCTAGAACCTTCCACCACCTCCATACTAGAACTTTCCCACCGTCATACTAGAATGTTCTAATGGGGTCTATAAATATGTATGTTGTGTATTGTAGATGTGTGAGGTAGAATAAGTGAGAAGTGAGAGTGAGTAAGCTAGTGAAGTCACTTAGTGTAGTAAGAGTGAAATACTCAAAGTGTCTTGGTGTGTGTATCAACAAAGCTTGTACAAATTCATATTCTAATAAAAGAATATTTTTTGCGTCCAACAATTCAACAAAAATGACCAGAAAAAGATTTTAACTTTCGAATGCCATTTATTTCATTAATAATTCATTCATTGCTTGTTCAGTGTCGATGTTAAGAATAATTACACACGTAACTTCATGGATTTTTAGGTATGGAGCATAGCGCGGGTCCCCGGTTTTTTACAGCCTGATAAAATAAATGAATATCACTCATCACATGATAAGCAAATTACAAATAAGAATGTCACTTAAAAATATTAATTTCAAATATCCATATGAAATTATTCTATAATGAGTTGATGGGGGTGTTTCTTTTTTGACGTGAAAAGATTGTCTTTATTGCAAATCCACGAAGGACGGGGAGCTCAAGACGAGCGGTATCCGGTCCACATAATTACACGTAAACCCGAACGAAAGACAATAAGTGGCGACGGTATGGGCAACCATATTCACCTCACGGCAAACGTGGTTACACGAGCCAACACCCAAGCGCCCCAGCAACAGCTTAATCTCATGAAATACATGGAAAAAGGGATGGAGGCTAGTAAAAGAACCTAAACTCTGGATAAGCGGTAGGCAATCCGACTCGACCGCGAGGGGTGAAAACTGATGCTGTTTGGCAAAGCGCAGCCCCTCAAGAAGTGCAAAACCTTCTACTAACTCCACTGGAGGAGATCCAGCAACAGAATGCCCAAGACACCCAACAACCTCGCCCAACTCATTTCGCACAATACCCCCTACAGCAAAGGAAGCACCACCCGAACCCATCGCAGCATCTACATTCAATTTAAAACAGCCACCTGCCGGCTTCCTCCACCGTTCTCGTCGACGTCAACTGTCAAGTTGTGGTCCCTGAGCCGATTGCTGCTGTAGAATGAAATCCAAAGCAGTAGCAGCCGTAACGTCCGAAGGGCGTCGTTTGCCGCCATGGATAGCTTGATTTCTCTCATACCATAACATCCAAGAAGTCACCACAATCTGTTGTTGCTCCTCCACCGATCTATTGAGAGCAATATCATGGCAAATATCACCCATGGGAGCTCTCCCCACGTATCGACGGACACAACCCCAAAGACCGATTGCTTTCCACACCGCACGAGCTGCCGGGCATACAAAGAGAACATGATGAATCGTTTCTGTGCCCTCACATGCCCCACAACCAAGAGTGACCTTCACCCCGCGATTTCTCAACTTGCACATGGTAGCCAACGCGTCATGGCATGCTCTCCACCAGAAAATTTTTACTTTAGCAAGGAGATTCAAAGACCACATTTTGCTCCAACATGGGGAAGAACCGCTACTGCTGCCTCCACTAGCTGTTGGGATATGGTTCAACAGAGCCCAATAATCACTCTTAACGGTGTATACGCCATTTTTCTCAAAATGCCAAATACGACGATCAATACCGAGTGGGTTCCCGCTGGGGAGGGAGATGATTGCGTCTCTATCCGGCGGGAGGAAGATAGATGAGATCTTAGCATTATCCCAGCACCCAGAAGCTGTTAACAAGTATCATTGCATTTAGTTAGAGATCATATCAAAATTGCTTCTTAAAAATGTCGAACGCTATTTACAGGAATAAGGTAAATATTGAAGTGCCGAGTTTCAGTCTTTCACAGAGAACTACTAACTTCTATTGAAAAAGGAATTAGGCCTTCTTCTTTTAGTGATAAGTTTTATTTTTTTGATTTACATATTGAATGTGATTAAAATTTAGGAAAAATATATAAATAATTGAATGCATGATTAAAAATGAAGACAGAAAAAAAGTTGATAAACAATACCTTAATCGGGATCTTTGAGCAATCAAGAATGTTGGTGTGCGTGCATTTAGTGTGTTGCACACTTGCACTTTGACGAATAAATGAATAAGTTTGAGGAATAAATTTGGTAGACAAGTAACACAAGAACACGAGTGATTAGGTTAATCAGAAAGAACAATTCTTTTTAGACATAATAGTATTTCCCACGTGCGATACATGGGACGATTAAAATAATTTATTTAAATAAATAATAATAATAGAAAACAAAAATAACAATATATATATATATATATATATATAATATTATAAAATTCAATAATTATAAATTTTGATATGAATCATTATTTTGTAAGGAAAAATGTCATATCAATCGTTATAATTGATGATTTTAGATAACAATAAAATATTTGGGATCAAAATTTAGACAACACTTATTTGGACAAAAAGAAATAGTCAGATTAAAATTTTTTCCAAAATTTTTATCATTAATGCCATTCCAATAGCTAAGCATCGACGAATTTTTGAACACGATTTTGGAATATTAAGTCTTCGAGAATTTATGCGATGTGGATTGTATATTGTATGAAATGATAAGATTTTTATACAAACTATTTATAGGTGAAACTTCGCATGTTGATTTTTGGTAACAAAAATTTGTTCAGAATAATTGAGAAAAAATTTAAAAAATCACTAATGCGTGTAATATAAAAATTAAAAATTAATTTGAAAATGAAGAGACGATTAAATGATAATTTTGACAACTATTTTTTTGAGTGACTTGCGAAATAATGAAATGGGATATGAAAGTTATTATTTTCTATTTCTTTTCTAATTAATTACTTATTGATTATAAATTTAATTATTTAACTACTCACTCTTTAATTTTTAAAAAATTACTCACTATTTGAATCACTTAATACACATTTTCCATGAAAACTATCTAAAACTACCCTTTTGATATGTTAAAATAGAAAAAGGTTTTTGCTTAATTTTTTAAATATGTAAAAGGTTTTTTTTTCCAAAACAGAAAATCACAGCTTACGTGGTATTAAAGTTGGCATTTCAATTTTTTTAATAAAAAGAATATATAGATATATATATATATATATATATCACGTCCGTGCGATATACGGGAACAATTAAATTTATGTACGATAAATAATGGATCTAAAATTATAAATATAAATGTTAAATTACATAATTGATGTAATTTATGCATAGGAGGTTGCATAATTATAAACAATTATTGAAATTTATAATATTGTACATTATAGTCAATGAAAAAATACGGAGTAAATTCATAATTGTAAATTATAAAAATTCACGTGCATCGCATAATTTAGAAGTTTATTAAAATGTTTAGTTTAATTTTAATTGTCGTGCATAGCATTGCACAACAATGTTCATGGAGAATAATTAATTGTAAACGAACCATTGAGAATGAATATATAAAAATTATTTGATTATTAAAACGTGTCTTTCTCGTTGGTATATATCAAATTTATATTGAACACCTTTTTTCCTTTTGAAATAGATAATACGCACTCTAAATTTTATGATTTTATACATTCTTTTAGTGATTAGCTGTAATTGCTACTTAATTTTAACTCTGTTGTATAAAAAATATTATACTTAATTTTATGTAACTTAAATGTGTAGTGATATCGACAATTTTCCGCATCTACATAATTCATTTGATTTCTTTCTATATCTATATAATTCATTTGATTTCTTTTCATTTACGTAAACTGTATATTAATTGTAGAAATAAAAAATTTTTATTTTTAATTTTATATATTTAGAAAAGGCAAAAAGCCTACAATGTAAAATCTAGTTAGTGAGTATATCATATCAACCGTATTAAAAACAGAAAAACATCAATTAATTTTTTTAATTAGAAATCATGTGTCATGTTGGCACTGCAAATTAGGCGTCCGCCAAACGTGACACTTCAATTATAATAATCTAAGGATTAATAAATTACTATTTTACTTAAAAATAAATAAATTATTCAATATAAATCCAGTTATAATTTTAATCACACACTATTTAATTTTAAAAAAGAAAAAAAGTCAATGATACCCGCTATTTTTCAACAGACAAATTCACGTAACTAAACAAAACTTTCAAAATCTACAATTTTATCACGATAAAATTAAATAAAAAATAAAAATATTTATTATTTAATATTTTGAATTAGAACTTTAAAAAATGAAGTTAGGGTGAATGAGAGTAAATTAAAAGTGTTTAAAAGTGTTTTAAAGTAAAAGAGGAGAGAGAATGAGTGGAGGTGAGTGGTTGAGATTTGTGGATGTGATGAGATATGTGGATGTGATTGATTTAGGAGAGAGAAAAAGTTGGAAAAAAGTGACAAAAAGTGGTAAAATTTGATAAAAGTTGTATCCATTCATGCCTTATATATTTAAAGTCTTTCCAAAATAAATTTTTCTCATTAAATGTTTATTTTAAATATTGGTTTATTTTCAATTTTCTACTAATTAATGTTGGTTTATTTCCAAAGTTAATTTTATAATTTTCTTAAAATATTTAATGTGTGTTACATTGACATCTTTGCCTGTGTGGAACTTCACAAATTATAATATGAAGATTAATGGTATGATAACATAATAATTCAAAATATAAAGATAAAGATTAATAAATTATTCTTTATTTAAAAATAAATAAATTTTTAATTAAAAATGTATTTTTTAATTAAGTTAAAATAATTAAAATAATTTGGGTTATATTTTTTGAAAAAATATTAATTAAAATTTTATTTTTCACCATTTTAAAATTATAATATTGCTCAAGTGACAATAGGTAACATTAAATTTCTTTAGTAATAGTTTTAATATACATGTATCATAAATTAAAAAACAGTTTATGTCTTGCCACAACAAATATATGATTTGGGGCACCTCATTTAAAATGTGAGAGAAAACTTTTTATTTTATAAAATTATATAAATAAAAACAATAGAAATCACATTTGGGATATGATATTTTGGTTTTATTAAATTAAATTTTGATCCCAAATATTCTGTTCACACTTAAAATCATCCAATATGATAATTGATATGGCTTTTTTCTTATAAGATAATGACTATTGTCAAAATTTATAATCTAAATTATTTTTTATATATATTTCGTTGTTCTTATCGTATATTCAAATTAATGCATTTTTTCATTTTATAATATTATATTAATAAATATATTATTCTAATCATCCCGTATAGCACACGGGAGCAACACTAATAATAATAATAATAATAATAATAGTCGGCCCCACTAATCCCACAAAAGTAGCATACAAGATAACAGGTTCTTTCTTGGACCATTCGAGAAGCTTAATTCTTTCAATTTGTAGGAACTACGTCGAAGTTTGATATGACATATTCAAGTACCATTATACAAAGAAATAATAAGGATATGTTCTAGGTAGATTAAATTTTAGAGTGAGGTTAAAGTGATTGAAATGTATGGTGGAAAGTGAATGAAAATTGCATTAAAAAAATTAAAATAACTATCAAATCAATCAAAAGAGTGATTGAAAATAAAAATTAAAAAGGGTATTTGAGATGTAATTGGATTAAATATGGATAGAACATGCCATGTATAGTATTTGGTTTTCAAATAATCTTGTATTTTTTCAACTGACCAACTGAGGTAATATATGAGAGAAATCGTGTTTTACTCAACAAATTAACTTGAAAGAATATAGCTAAGCCCAATTATTATGCTACAAATTATAAAAATAGCAAACAATAATAATAATAATATAAGAAAACCTCAAATTCATCACAAAATTTTGACACTGAAATTCGTCCTGAAATATTTTTCGCGGAACTAATTTAATTTAATTCTAAGGTTAAATCCTCCATGACATGCACATTCTCGTTGGGGTGACAAGCGAGGAGAAAATAAATAAATAAATAAATAGTAAACCCGAGAGAGAGAACCTCTCTCGTTAATGCGGGTCGTGGGATCCAAATCGGAGAACCTCTTTGAGCAACACCTCCTTAAATTGGGCACCTTTAAACCGTACGTAGTATATCACATCACTTGAAAAGTCAAAATCTTTCTCTGTACATGTTGCTCGAAACTCAATCATATCTCATCATCCGCTTTGACAAGCAAATTCAAGTATACATGTAATTCGCGAGTTCCGTGTAGGACAACAAACGGGGCTACTCCAGTTGCATTAACATTTCACCCACCCTTCCTCTCAACTCAAAAGTTCCATTGTTTGCTCGGGTGATGCAGTCAAAATTGATCATTTAAAGATGGACATCAACACCATTAATTGTACGTGTGTGTATATATGCGTCCCAGGGTTTCATCTTGCCATTGTTAGGTTGCCGACAGACTAGTTCAAAACCAATACTGATGCAAATTCCACACAAAAGACGGGGATCTTTACGTACTTAAAATCATTGCAAGAATCAACGTCACCACTCCAACACACGAGAAAAATGGGAATAATATGAGAAATGGATTTGCTTGAGCTTAATTCGGGTCCTAATTTGCATGGAGTACATACATCCAAGTCAGATTTGATTGTAATTTGTATACATATCATGAATCTCATAAATAATGAATATTGCCTTTGGTTACAAACAATCTTGTACGTACTTTCTATATTTTTTATTTTTTTAAATAAAAAGTAACTCATATGATATCTGAGTAGATACGTTAAAAAAAAAAAAAAAAAAAAAAAGCATACTCAACTGAAATTACTAGAAATATAAAAGCCAAATTACTTTAGAACAAATTATGAAAATAACAAATGGCTAGTAACCAAGCCTCCGCGAACAGCATCTCCGTGTAGCGGGCACCATTGAACCGTAGTTTATCTCATCACCAGAAAAATCAAATCTTCTATTTTTACATGTCACTTGAAACTGAACCTTGTTATCCATTTGAACTAGCACATTTAAGTCTACGTTTAACCCACGAGTTTCACGTAGGTTGACAAACGGGGCCACTCCAGTTGCAGTTACTAACTTTTCACTCTTTTTTCTCAATTCAAAAGCTCCACTTTCTGCTCGAACGACTTTGTCAAAATTGATCAACGAAATATTGACGTCAACACCATCGTAGATATGTGTATGCCAAGAAGGGGTTTTGGCTAAGATTTCCACATTCCATCTTGCCATTGCTAGGTTGCCGGTGGACTCGTTCGAAACCAATACTGATGCAGATTCGACGCAAAAGACGGGATCTTTGTCGTCAGCAAATATTAGGGCCAAAATAAGTAGAAGATACAGCGCCACCACTGCCACACCCATGACAACCAATTTAAATATGAAACATGTCTCTGTCTTTGATGCTGTCGAAGGAGTTGCTTGGCCTCCAGTAGAACACGCCGCAGTTGTGCCCTGCGATGTCACTTCAGGAATATTGATGTAGGATTCTTGAGGAAAAACAGGAATTCCCTGCACCGGTAGATCAAAACTTTGTGGATTCATGTTTCTCGAAGCTTAATTTGTTGATTGCATTAATGTAAGAAGAATTACGTACTGAATGTATTATATATAACTAACCTGCGTGCATCAGAAGCTAGAATCCAAGTCCTACTAGTACTAGGAAGTAGGATTCCTATTTTGAGAACAACCGAGGTCTGCAAGAATTAACCCAATGTTTGTTTTCAATCTCTTATACCTAGAAAAGTTCATATATCCTTACAAGAGATCTGGAAGATTTGGACATCTAATATAAATTATATTACGGGCTTATTTGGATGATGACTCTGACGAATTAAGTAGTAAACATTATACCTAAGTTTTATAAAATTTTAGGGGTGATCGCCTCTTTTTTTCACTTTTTTTTTTAATTTTTTTATCCATTGTATCTATTCTTTCTTTTGGTGAAACTAATCACATCCAGATATCTTGTGAACCCTACATATTGTTAGGTCTAGATCGAAAAACACAAGAACAAGATCTAAAAATTAATCGCCCAATCAACAACGAAAAAGCAGTAAAGGAAGGAACACAAAAACACAGGGATTTTTCGGCCGTTAGGCCCCGGAGGTTCGGCAACGCCTACGTCCCCCGTTGAGCTCCACAGATCTGTGGATGTTGCTCAAAGATTCCACTAAAACAGAGCCGGTAGCAATTTACACAGTATCAACCAATCTCTCTTTCAATCACTCTCTCTAGCACGCATTCATTCCACGAATGAATCAAATCTAAGTATTACACTGTATCACTAACAACAAATCAGAGATTTGCCTCTCTCAGGATACACACACTCACACACACTCAGATCTAGAATTACAGAGAGAGAGAAGAGTAACAGCCGTGAAAAATTACAATACGTGAAAGAGAAAGAGGATGAGCCAATATATCCAGCCATAATCCTCATTAAGACTGGGCCTCCATCAGTCAAACCCAAGCCTAACTCTGGCCCAAAAGACTCAAGGCAGCACACGACCCAACATACTCCACCTTGCTGCCTGTGTCTCTGTCTCTAGTGGAACCTAAGAACCTTCATCACAGTCTATTTCATTACTCTTGTACCTGCAAAAAGAAAAAAACACAAGTCAGTAGCTGCTCTCAACTCAAAACAGTTAGTAACTCGACTCAAACTTAAGACAGAATTTAAAAGCTCTGAACACAAGCGTAAGCTTGACCCGTCTGATGGGCCATTCACAGGACTTGGCCCTCTAGGCCACCATCAAACACACAGGTAGCAGTCCCATTATATTTGTCCAAAAGCTCTCGCTTCTTCTTTGGACAGTTTCTAATGAAGTGCCCCTTTTCGCCACACCCGTAGCATTCATACTCCTTCCTTTCTCCCTTCTCTTTCCCTTTCCACTTGCCTCTACCCTTATACTTCTTGTTGTTTTGACTCTCATCACCATCCCCTCTCTCACTATCTCCATTCTCTCTATGATTTTTCCATTCTCCTCCTCTACCTCTAGAGAAAAGTACCTCTCCTTGACCTGAACCACTACTCCCCAACGACCTCATCTCAAGCTCTCTGTTTCTCAATGCATTGGAGATGATATCAACAGTCAAAGAATCTCGACCATACTCAACAGCACTTTTCATATCATGGTACTTATCAGGAATGGCATTCAAAAGAACTAGAGCCTTTTGATCATCAGAGATAGTCTCACCAGTATTAGTCAAATCAACAGCAAGTTTCTTAAAGGTATGCAAGTTTTCATCTAGATCAGCAGATATATCCATCTTAAAAGAGAAGAATTGTTTAAGCATGAAGCATTTATTAGGAATAGTTTTCTTATCATAGTGTTCTTGCAATGCAGCCCATAACTCAGCAGCTGTTTCAGTATCACCAATAGTTCTAATCACATTTTCAGACAAATGCAAGAAGATAGTACCCCATGCAATCTCATTAGCATCAGCTTTTCTAGCATCAGTGGTACCCTCAGGCCAAGAATCATCTAAAGCCTTAGCACACCGTTGTTGCATAAGAAGTGCTTTCAACTTTAGTGACCAGATTTTAAAATCCCCTCTCCCATCAAAAATTCCTAACTCAGATTTGATAAAAGAGTTTGCAGTTGCCATTTCAAAATCAACAATTCACTAGTTAAGGAATTTTCCCAAAATGACACTCACAATTTTGCAAAACAGCCAATGCCCCCAAAACAGGTCACCAAGAAAAAACTTCTCTAGCAACACACAATAGTCAAACAACTGATGAATGCAAAGACAAGTGAATAAGCTCTTTAAAGGCAGGAACAATATGATCACAGAATGCCACACACTCAAAAAAACACCAAATGAGCAGTGCAATATATATAAAACCGCCAAGTGACTCCACCTCAATTTAGAGGCTCTCTTAAACCAGTTAAGCAACTCTAAATGTAGTATAGAGTGAACTCAAGAATGCCAGTTAACACCCAAATGACTATTCTTAAGAAACAAGATATCTCAGGCAGTAGTCAATAGCACAAAGAATCTCAAAAACAACAAGATTCAAGAAAGCAACTCAAGACTCACAAGAACCAGTGGACTTACAATTACAATGTCCAGTCACTACCAGAATACCAAACCCTCAGTACACAGAGAATCAGACAACAATCAGTTAACCCCTAAGTGTCAATCTCAAACACTAATGTCAACAATTGCACTAAAGCAGATTCTCGAGCACACAAAAAACACTGGCAAAAAGAATGGACAATAGAATATGCCAACACTCCACAAACTCAAATCACAGCACTAACCACAATCACCGTAACCGTTCTGGCTTTGTTCCAGACTCCGAAGATCTCAAGGATCTTGGACAAGAACCGTACACCAGGGGTATCTAGGTGTTGTACCAACTCAGGCAAAAACAATACCCAAAGCACACAAACGCATAGCGATGTCAGATCAATATCCTCTCAAGAACCGATACCAGAAGTATCCCAACCACAGTAAACTCAAGAAAGGTTAGAGATTACCTCGGTCACACTGACCGGAGACGAAACACAAAACAACAGCAGAGAGTAAGAAAGGAAAACCACCGGAATTGCCCAAAAACACCACCGCACACACGCGGTCAACAGTCTCCACCGGAAATCACCACCGAAGGCACACAAATCACCAACGAAGCCACTACTCACCGCAAACACACTTGCGGTCACCAGACTCAGCCAATCGCCGACGAGAAAACCAGTTTTTTTTTTTTTTCAAATTCTCGAAAACCCTAGATCGCCGATTCACCCCAGGAATGCTCTGATACCACTGTTAGGTCTAGATCGAAAAACACAAGAACAAGATCTAAAAATTAATCGCCCAATCAACAACGAAAAAACAGTAAAGGAAGGAACACAAAAACACAGGGATTTTTCGGCCGTTAGGCCCCGGAGGTTCGGCAACGCCTACGTCCCCCGTTGAGCTCCACAGATCTGTGGATGTTGCTCAAAGATTCCACTAAAACAGAGCCGGTAGCAATTTACACAGTATCAACCAATCTCTCTTTCAATCACTCTCTCTAGCACGCATTCATTCCACGAATGAATCAAATCTAAGTATTACACTGTATCACTAACAACAAATCAGAGATTTGCCTCTCTCAGGATACACACACTCACACACACTCAGATCTAGAATTACACAGAGAGAGAAGAGTAACAGCCGTGAAAAATTACAATACGTGAAAGAGAAAGAGGATGAGCCAATATATCCAGCCATAATCCTCATTAAGACTGGGCCTCCATCAGTCAAACCCAAGCCCAACTCTGGCCCAAAAGACTCAAGGCAGCACACGACCCAACACATATATTATACAAATTCCCACCCTTCAACTCCACTTATTCTTTATACTCTTCTACATGAAAATCTATGAAAACCCATAAAAAATTCAATCGTATCACCCCCTTAGATTAAAAGAATTATTTGAGAAAAAACGTTTTAAAAGGTGATAAAATCATTTTTTTTACACAATACTCCTTGAAATAATAGCCAAACATTTTTTCCTTTTCTCGGGGAAGCGGTTTGTGGTTTTTTTGTTGGTGGGAGAGGGAGGGGGGAGTTTGTTTGTAATTTTATCCTTATTTATTAAAAGATAAACAATATCCTTATTTATTAAAATATAAATTTCTACAGTTGTCAAAATTGCTTTCTCTTTTCTGCTCATGTCAAATAGGTTTTCTTAATCTTAATTTGTCTTTGATAAACATTAAAATCATGCATAGAACAGAACCAATTAATTTCTTATAGATTCATTTTCTATGGGTCCTCATTTTTCCTAATTTCGATATGTGATATTTGTATTTGTTTGACTTGAGGAGAATAATAAATAAAGTGTAGTGAGCATGATTCATTACAAAACAAATTAATTGTAGAATGAGTTATATCATGCATAGAACAAAACAAATTGTTCATCAAATTTGGCTGACTATCATTTGTCAGGCACTGGAGATTTTATATTAATCTTAAGAGTCACACAAACCATCACGGCTGTTATGCAATTCAGGTGTGAGTTAATGAAACATGTATTGCTATAGTAATCAAGGAGCATTTTGATATTCGCAACCTTAAATGTTGACATTTATGTAATTTCAAGTTAGGTTTGACTAATCGGTAATTAGCAATTTATATGTTGATAAATCAATATATAACTCATAAACGTTTCTATCTTTCATGAAGTGGATGACTCAAATGGGGGATGAAGCCACGTCATTTTTCCTCCTCTAGTCTTAGACGTATCAAATGATTTTGACCTCCACAAATATTTTAATACAATCAAGAGTCCTGTGGAAGAAAACCTAATTGTATTAAAATTCCAATTTCCTACAATAAACGATATTCAATTAGTTGTAGGATTAATGAGATCAGGCAAGATAATATAAATTAGGAAAATCACTATTTATTAAGCTACATTCCATTCCATCTTACAACTGTAAAATTGGGTGAGTATTTATTAGATTTACCCTCTACAAAAGATGAGGTGGCTAGAGAATAATTTAAAGAGTGAAAAGAAGGAAATAGAGGAAACTTTTTTTTTGGGGGGTGGAGATGGAGGGGAAGAAGAAAGATCGAGCAGGGAATGTTTGTTATATAACATTTTTTTCACTTGAAAGTTAACATTTGTTACTCAATTAAAATCAAATTATTATGTTATACGTGAATAATACGAATTAGACCCTGTTAGCATACTCATCAAAATGAGTTTTAATGCATTTTTTTCAAATTTTAAATTTGATCAAACAAATCACATCCATATATTTTTTCCCTCATTAAATCTCCATCATCCAACTCCATTTATTCTCTCTCTTCCTACTCATAAAAATACATTAAAACTCATCCGCTATCACCCTCTAAGCCCATGTGAAAATTGAAAATACCAAAAATGCTACAAATCAAATCAAATGCCTCGACTTTTTAATATAACGATTAAAAAATAAAAGGACAGTATGTTTTCTCTTAAGTCCTTTGATTTTCATATGTCGTACGAAATAGTCTATCTATGAATGTGTTTCATTTTAATATGTTTCATGCAGACATTTCTTTTTCTTTTCTCTCATCTTCGTGCAAATACAATGGCATAGTTCATAGAGTTCCCTTTGAACCATTTATCTAAAGCTCTGTATTAGGTTAAATGTATTCATTTTATGTTATCTTCAATAATTGGAAACACAAAACTCGAGTCATTCTGAACAGTTGAGGTAAAGAAAGAAACCAAATAGGACCTTGATGAGGACTCAACAATGATTGAGGATCGTTGAGTTGGCATAAAACGTCTAGGACCTTCTATACATTAGGATTCCATCGATAAATGTAAATATTAAATATTAAGGACTTGTTCTATACAAAATAAATTTTCACTAACTTCTTCTATCTCTTATCATTTTGAACTACTCATACAATGACTTTATATTTTTTAATATATTTTTGTCAATTTTCAACTACACATCTAATACATTCACCTCTTGAGTCTATGCAGATCATCCCCAAACCAACGGCATTAGATCGATTGTCCACCGATGCATCCAAATTACACTTTATCACCCCTGCCTCTGGAGAATGCCACAACTTACACCTATTCCCCATTTGATCAGAACTTGTATTAAGCCATTTACCTCTTCTAGTTTGAACCCAGTCATAACAAGTATCGTGCACAGAAGTAATCCCATTATTCCACTGCTTCAAATTTCTAATTTTCCATAACACCATAATAATCTTAGTCACGGCTTCATTCGATGGCAACTCCAAAATAGCAAAAATATAATCGGCAACACTTCACATATAGAAATGTAAAACTTTTTTATTAAAAAAAAAGTTGAAAAATAAATAAATAAAAATGAATAAATAAATGCAACTTTAAATTTAACAAAACCGCTTAAGCATTTGAAATATTAAATAAAAAAAATGAGGTGTTGAAGGAAATTTTATCTATAGATTTTTGTACTACGTTGATAGGGTTTCATGTGCCAAGTGAATAATATACTCCTTATATTCAGCTATATACGTTGTCTTGCTTTGACGAGTGGAGAATGTGCCATGTCTTCTTAATATTTTATTTGTGTAAATGCTATTGATAATTTCTAATTATGCTTGTAATACCCATTTTAATTCTCTTTAAATTTTATATTTTAATATATATTTTTTAATGTGTTTGAAAAACGTTATTCGTTGTTGTTAACTAAGTAAACCATATTTTTGAAAAATAAAAGAAACGAAAAAAGAAAGAAAAAAAAAAAAAAAGATAGTGGGACAAGACTCATATAGTCTAGTGGTATCAGGGTCCGCCTCCCACCCTTTACATTTAGGGTTCGATTCCCTTCTCCTACTCTCTCCTTGGCCTAGTAATAATTCAAAAAAATAAATAAAATAAGACAGTTTTCTTTGATTTAAAATCCCGAAAAGATACTTAACCGGGTTTGTTTATAAAATGTGCTCAAACTACACGGTGTTCACTGCTGCACTATGGATGTGAATGTAATGCAAACATGTCACATGTGGTCATGCTGCTCACCAAATTAACATACTTCGATGGCAAGTATTTTGCATATATAAATACACCTCCAACAACAACAAACCAGTCAAGGATTTCAATATTATCCAACTTCACACAGACATATCTTTCCTCAGACCTATTGTCTTTCTGAATTTCTCAGACATGGTATTTATGAAACTTAGGCCTTCATGTGATGTAAAGATTTCCTTTCAGAAAAATGGATAACTTTTATTAAAAAAATAAAATAAAAATAGAAAATGAATTATTTAATCCTTTTTTTTTCATCTTTATCGATCTTTTGTGTAACAGGAGGAAAAGATTGTTTCTTCTGCTGCAAATGCATTAGACTACAAAGGATTCCCTGCTGCCAAGTCCACCACTGGTGGCTGGACATCTGCTGCATGCTCTCATCTTGGGTTCTCATTTAATTCCACCCCATTTTTTCATTCATTTTTCTATTATTCATTGTTCATAATAATTTTCATTTCTTTTTCTTCCTCCTCAGGAATAGAATTTTGTGAAAGGCTATCAACAATGGCAATAGCAATGAACCTTGTGACATACTTGATTGGAACAATTAATGCATCTCCCAAGTGCCACTTCTGCTAATGTTGTCACTGATTTTATGGGCACTTCTTTTATTCTCTGTTTGCTTGGTGGATTTCTTGCAGACTCTTACTTCGGCCGATACAAAACTATCTCCATTTTCATACTCGTCCAAACAGTCGTAAGCAAACGAACCCCCGCCCCCTCCTCTTCCACTTTCTTTTTTCCTTAAACATTAACTTCTATTACTCAGTCAAATTTAATGTAGTAATTTACGTTTTTGTAAATTAGGGTACATTGTATGCTAGCTGTATCAAGGAAGTACCACAGCTTCGTCCACCTAAGTGCCATGCAGAATCACCCACCGATGAATGCAAACAAGCCACGGGATCTCAAATGGCCGTATTATAAGCATCTCTATACCTCATAGCATTTGAGACCGGCGGATTGAAGTCGAGCGTGTTTGGTTTTGGGACAAATCAATTCGACGAGAACGGCGAAAAGGAAAAGCCCAAAATGAATCTCTTCTTTGGTAGGTTCTTTTTCTTTGCGAGCCTTGGGACACTACTAGCTGTTACAATTCTTGTTTACATTCAAGACAAGTTGCGGAGGAGTTTGAGTTATGGGATTTGTTCTGTGTCCATGTTTATTGCTGTTTTGATCTTTCTTGGTGGAACAAGAAGATATAGATATAAGAAATGTGTTGGAAGCCATGTGGTGCATATTTTGCAGGTTTTAGTTGCTGCTTTTAGAAAGAGAGATGTTCAAGTTCCTACTAATGAGAGTTTGTTGTTTGAGACCACTCCCGAATGTTCGCGGATTCGTCATTCCAATCAGTTCAGGTAATCATTTTTTCTTCTATTCATTTTTATCATAGACATTACAGTACAGACTGATAATTCTAGTTGTACAATTAATTGTACAACTATGTGAAGTGTTACAATCTTGTGGAGAAATAATACAATGATGGTATAATCTCACTCTGTAGAATTGTGACGCTCATGAAATATATGAATAATAAATTACAGATCCTTAATTAATTCTTTAGTGATCTTCTAACATATGTAATAATGTGATCACTTTGACCATTTACAGATGCTTGGACAAGGCAGCGGTGATCATGAAAGAAGATCATACAACAAACAGCACTATGTCTCCAAATCCATGGTTGATTTCTTCTGTAACAAAGGTTGAAGAAATGAAGATGATGATAAGACTGCTATCAATATGGGCTACAACAATTATATTTTGGACAGCATATGCTCAAATGCTAACATTCTCAGTAGAACAAACCTCTGCTATGAAAAGAAACATCGGAAGTTTCGAAATTCCTGCTGGTTCCTTAACCATCTTCTTCATATCAGCCATTCTAATCAGTTTGGGCCGTTTACGGCCGTCTCATCATCCCCCTTTGGAAAAAATGGAAAGGAAAACCCGGTAACAAATTATGACATCATCAAACCCTGTTTACATTGATCTAACATTTTTTTTTTTTTTTTGAAAACCCCTTTTTTGCCCCGCAGGTTTCCCAAATCTACAAAGAATTGGCTTAGGCCTAATGATATCAGCAATTGGGATGTCATTTGCAGCACTAGCAGAGAAGAAGCGTTTATTGGTGGTGACGAAATTGGGTCGAGAAACCACAACTCTACCCTTGAGTGTGTTCCTTCTAATCCCACAATTCATCTTTGTGGGATCTGGAGAAGCATTTATACACACTGGACAATTAGATTTCTTCATAACTCAATCACCAAAGGGGATGAAGACAATGAGCACTGGTCTATTTTTGACAACTCTTTCATTTGGATTCTTTAGGTAGCCTTTTGGTGTCCATTGTGAAGAAGGTGACAACTTATGGACTTATGGTGGAAGATCAGAATAGGGTGGGTTGGGGATAGGATTAATAAGGGGAAGACTAGATAGTTTTTATGGGCTTTTGGCTATATTAGTTTTTATGGGCTTTTGGCTATACTGACTTTTATTGATTTTGGGGTCTATCTTGTTTGTGCTGTATGGTACAAGTCACATACAGTTGACAAGAATTCAGAGATGGAAAATGTCGGTAATGGGGATCCTCTAATGAAGATAGGTGCTAGGCTAGTATCACACGTTCGATAAGGTCGATTGTGCAACGTTTTTTAGGGTCAAAGCATTCTATAAAACAAAATAGTTGCAAATAAGGACTAATTTTCTGGAGTCATTCTTGTTTGTTTGGCAAGACCGATTGTATAACGCTTCTAAATCAAAAGAAACAAAATGTGCTGAGTATTTTAAGCTGATTGTTCGTCAATTTACTACAACATAAGACATACATTAAATATATGTCGTCAAAACAAGAACGATTTGGGAAAATTCTCGTGGATTGAAGTGCATAAGCCCATTTATGAGACCCAAATTGTACTAAATTCTGCAGAATAGTTCCATATTCACATCTAGAAAAACCAACAGGGTAAAAGAGACACTGCATCATGTACGCCCAGTGCTCCTAATCTCAAATTGTCCATAGAGCAAGATATAATTCATCAAAACAGCAACTCTAATTAATTGGAATAGTGTACAAGCAAACTAGGCTTAAACATGATACTAGTAAGACTCAGGTGTACAATCTCACTTATAAAAGACAGCCAAACAAGCTAAAAATTGCCCAAATACCTGTTCGCTAAGGTCGCTATACCTAGTAGTTCAATAGTTGTACAATGATCTTGAAATTAGCTCAAGCATAGAAGAATGGAGCCTCAATTTCTTCCAACCAACTATAGTTCATACAAACAAAAGAACAAGAGCTTAATTACCCAAAAGAATAACAGCCCTCCCTTCCCTTGTGATTGAGGCATGCATCTGCCAAAGAGACTCTCGTCGGACTAGGCAGGCACTGCAACCGGAAAGAGAACAAGGTCAATGAAATTCTATTATCGGTATAGAAAAGTATCACGTCTCCTAAAGCAAACATATGACATGTCAAAATAAACTAGAATGTATAAAGTGAAAGTTAAAGCCCGAATGGGAATAAATTAAAAGTGTTTTAAAGTGTTTTAAAGTAAAAGAGGAGAGAGAATGAGTGGAGGTGAGTGGTTGAGATTTATGGATGTGATGAGATGTGTGGATGTGATTGATTTAGGAGAGAGAAAAAAGTTGAAAAAAGTGGAAAAATGTGGAAAAATGTGTTCCCATTCGGGCTTATAGTTGTTGAGTAAGATATGTATGACTAGAGGCCTTTCAAACACACGCATCGAGAGTAATGCCATTAACAAGAGATGGTGATTCATAATCAGATATTTAACAGTAATTGATCGCACTCTAACATCCTGAATTTAAGATAAGATTTAAGACAACACATCAAAATTCTATTATCGGTATAGAAAAGTATCGCGTCTCCTAAAGCAAACATATGACATGTCAAAATAAACTAGAATGTATAAAGTGAAAGTTATAGTTGAGTAAGATATGTATGAGAGGCCTTTCAAACACACGCATCGAGAGTAATGCTATTAACAAGAGATGGTGATTCATAATCAGATACTTAACAGTAATTGATCGCACTCTAAAATCCTGAATTTAAGATAAGATTTTAAGACAACACATCAAGAACAGTTAACTAATTTCCACATTCCCAATGATGAGTAAATGCAACGAATAGAATGGCATTATTCTTTCCATGGTATCATCACTTCTGAAAATTCTCAATCACCTTTAAACCGCATATTCCCAGTAACTACACCAAATAGGCACATAACCTAACCTAAACAAGCGACGAAAAAGGCAGCAGGTAAAAATAAAAAACAAGATGTCAATACAAAAGAATGGAGTGAGAGACACCTCAAGCTTTCATTAACAATTTTATTACTTTGTGCGCAAATGGATACCTCAGGGTAATTTCTACATATGTTCTCCATGTATTTAACAATGGATAAGAACAAGAAATTGGATTTCCATCAAACATGCAAGTATAAAATTTTTGAAAGACAAACAAACTTACTGTATGTTGATGTATCAATCTGCTCTGGAAGCTCCTTTATATCCACTTCGAACCTCTCCTGGACCTGCAACAAGCAATGATACCAGTCATCAGAACATCAAAGCAGATAAAGAGAATTAAAAATTGAAAAAGTATCAATCACATGCCTGATTGAGAACGTCAGAGTCTGAAGCAGATGACACAAATGTGATAGCAAGACCTTTGGTACCAAACCTTCCAGCTCTCCCCACCTATTATGGAGTTGAAATTGGAAACAGGATACCATAAGAACAGGTTGCCTGAAGATACTAAACATGATTCTCACTACTAAAATAACAAGAAAAGTACCCTGTGCAGATAGGTGTCTGCGGAGTCCGGCATGTCATAGTTAATGACTATGTTAACCCTTTCAATGTCAATTCCTCTACCAACCAAATCTGTTGCCACAAGAATCCTCTTATGCCCCTCCTTGAAGCTTTTGTAGCGTGTCAATCTGCACATTTACAAGCAATTAAGAAAAATGGACCACTGTGGCATTTGAAAGGACAATCTTTTCTACCCCTGAATGAAAGTAAAGTCATTACTCCGACACGTCAGATATGTGTAACAGAAAACAATTTAACTAGTTGCAAAAGCGCCACTTAGTATCTAAAATTGATACCGAGCAAAATAATTGTTACTTGAACAAATTTTGCATACAATATTTAAACTAGTGTGCAATGCCACACTTTCTTGGCTTAAATTGCTACTTTTTATCAATCAACTTTATCACATCCAGCATGATGAAGAAACAAGCTGTATCTGAACCAAATGATTTCCTATATGTGCATATGCTGAAGGTTTATAAACACATTCGATTAACTATTTTTAACTGTTAATTACTCCATAATATTTCCTACGCTTAACAACAGTTTGGGCATGTTATGATCTCACCAATTTGGACTAGGTACCTCAACTAAAGGGACTAAATTTTCAATAAAGATCCATATAAATATATTGGTAGGATTTGAACTTATCAAACCTTTCTTCCTGAGACATGCCAGAGTGGATGCAAATTGACGGAAAATTACACTCCACGAGCAACTTGTTAAGCTCTGCCGCTCTGTTCACACTCTTGACAAAGATGACAACTTGATTGAAGTCCAAAGCATCCAACAAGTCATTTAGCTTCCGGTTCTTCTCAAGCTCACTCAATTTGATGTAGTGCTGCAATTAGGTGGATGAGAGATAAATATGGCGACACATCTTAGAAGAGCAAATAGGACACAATTCGAGTGTTCTAAGAAACAAACCTGTACAAGACCATGGAGGGTCAACTTGGCTTCGTCGTCCACATAAATTTCCATAGGCTGAAAGGAAGAAATGTCACAGTAAAGCATGTTAGATGCTCGCCTGAAGCTAATGGTATCCACAACGAAATGTATGATGGATGAAGATTCCCCAAATCGAGGTCCCGGTCATCCGATGTCTCCTTCCAGTTACTTTATTGCTCAGGTCATCTAGAATCCACCACCATTCAACAGAAACTAGAAAGATACTGGAAACAAATTTCGGAACGACAACACTTTCCTAGACCCTCATCGCACAACTAACCCTCCAAACACATGAAAAAATTCTAACAAAAAGCAGACTCCAGAGATCAACTAAAAACAAGTGCAAAAATCACTGGTTGGATGCTGCCTCTTTTCCAAGTAGACTCCTATTTCCCTTTCCATCAGCAATTTTCAAATCAAGCAATATGTTGTGTCAGTAGGATAGATAAACACAGGAGACGGAAAGAACACAGTGATTCACAGTACTTGAACCACTGCGTTCTTGATCAGAGGACAACTGGCAGAAAGCTGGAATAATGGTAAAATTGTAGACTTCTAAAATTCAAGAACTGGCCACAGGACATTACATCTTGCATGAACTTCTTGCAAACCGGTCGGATGTCCTTGCTGAGAGTAGCTGAGAACATCATTACTTGCTTGTCATGAGGGGTCATCTTGAAAATCTCCTGGACATCTCTCCTCATATCTGGGAGAACATACAACCAAATCATTAGAGCGTGTTTTGACAAAGCTCAAAGCTTAAGAACTCCATTTGCATTCATTTTCAACCAGGCTCTTCGAAGAAAGTATATATCTTTCCCCTTTTTCCATAACTTTTATTACTGACCAGTATAGTTCATATCGTTAGATGTAAAAAAGCAAGAAATTTTACAATATGCATTTTTCAAAGAATATCACTTCGATACTTGAAAGAGCTTGATCAAACAAGCTCTTAATATTAAACAAATTACTGAAAATGGATAGCAGTTACATTGATTGCACGAAAAGGCTGAACACAAATATTATTTCATGTGGCATACCAAGAGATTCAAGCATCTTATCACATTCATCCAGTATGAAATGCCGCACATTCTTCAAGGAAAGGTCCTTGTCTCTTGCTAGTGCAAGTATCCGCCCAGGTGTCCCAACAACGATGTGAGGGCATTCATTCTTCAGAAGATCTTTATGGATTTTGATGTTGACACCGCCATAGAAAACAGCAACCTTAATGTCTGGCAAATATGTGCTAAACCGCTCAAATTCGTGACATATCTGCAGATGGAAAAAGGCCAAAGTCATACAATATGTTAAATTTGATAGAAGGTAATTGTCTTATGCACAGATCCTCGAAAACACTTTTGGAGACACAATAAGACATTTTGAAGTAAAAGGGTGTTAGGATGTGTATAAAAATGAATTTTTATGTGTTTTTATGTGATATAGGAGAGAGAATGAATAGAGTTGAATGGTGGAGATTTGTATAGTACAGGTAGGTCACACGAGATATGTGGATGTGAAATAGGAGAGAGAATTAGTGGAATTGAAAAGAATGTGTAAAAATGTGTAAAAACGTGTAAAAACATGTAGAAGAACGGGGGCTAAGTTCTTAGATGGAACATATACCTGGTATGCTAGTTCCCTTGTATGACATAGAACAAGTGCAGCAACTTGACCTGCAACAGGTTCAATCTGCTGCAATGTTGAGAGAACAAAAACAGCAGTCTTCCCCATTCCAGATTTTGCTTGGCAAATAACATCCATTCCAAGAATCGCTTGAGGTATGCACTCATGTTGCACTGATGAAGAACCAAATAAATTTGATCCAAAGAAGCCTCAGTTCAATTAAAAAAGGTTTACCATTCAACGTCGCCAAAGAGTGAGTGTAAATAATGATTTACCTGAAAATTGCAGGTTGGCAAATTAGTAATTTAAAACTCAAGCAAGCAATGTTGAACAAGTAAAAGTTAGAAAAAATGGAAAAGGAAATACTCAAGACACAAGTATTAAAAACTAAAATGACATGCAATAATGAATGGAGAAAGCCCAACTCAAAGTGTCGCGAGGAGACAAATAAAGAAAAATTGAGTACATGACCCAGTGTTGAAACTAAAAATGAACAAAGGTAACTTCATTGTATACTTCAGCAATATATTCAAAAGATACTTGAAATGTCTAATACATCCGCAACACGACAGAGACATTAAAAGTCACACAAGTGACATGACTTCTCATGGTGTAAGCCTCTATTTGCATTTAACTTTTTCTACCTAAAAATCAACTTCCACTATTATTAAAAGTCAAACATCAATATCAACGACACGACACATTTCACATTATAACTCATTCTTATTCATACATCTCATGGTCCCTACTTTTACGTGCACACAATCTAATCCATATGTTGACTATCATTTCCAATATGTATATCATATGCTAAATTATTAGGCAATTCTCATAGCCAAAAAAGGGACTAAACAGCATAAAAATCTTGCCTTCTGAAGGATGCTCAAAACCAGAGTCTACAATTGCCCTTAGAAGCTCGGGTTTCAGAAGGAAGTCTCTGAATCCGGAACTGTGAATTCCCACATAACCCCTGCAATAGTAAACAGGAACAAAAATGTCACCTTATCGTCCATGAAAAGAGGATGACTTGTCCAGTAAATGAGTAAATGAAACACTGAATGCATATTCAGTACTTAAAGCAGTCCACTATGTAAATCTATGTTAATAATCTAAATTCGGGTGGTATCAAACCTCATTAAATTAGTAAATGCTACCCCATTTCAACAAAACATGAAGCAGTTCCATTATAACAAAACAAAGTTCCAATCCTGGACTTTTCTGTAGCATGATTTCAAGTCAGCAGACAAGTCCAGAAATCAAAATTCAAGTTCTGAACAGAAAAATCCTTTATGGACAACCAAACCATTAGACCGAATTCAACTGCCAACTTTCTACTGGGACAGAGCAAGGTTCGGTTTCACCAGTTTTAAAGTTACTTTAAAACCAAACCATTCAAGATGGTTTCGAGCTTCTTTCAAGGAAAGAAAACCACTTTTCACTTACTAAGACTAGCCAAACCACATCTATTGATTTCGTTTGGTTTAAAACCTGAATCTTTCTGGGTGCTAACATCACATTTAATTTAATAATTCAAAACGGATGTATCTTTAAATATATAGCACATTCAAATCTAATCTCAAAACTTAATGTGATTTAGTATGATGACCTAACAATAGCTTCACAAGATATAAAAAAACTTCTTGAGTTGCTAAGAAACAAAATAAATGTAAAAGCATTAGCATCTTCAGGTATTCAATCATAGTACCCCTCAATCAAGTAAAATTCTCACAATTTAATATGATAAATAATGTGATAACAAGAATTTCTGAAATTACAAAAATAATATGACAAGTCATAGTAAGTCAGTAACTTACATTACATATAGACAAACAATGACACCATTCGTGATCTTTCAAATTAATCTTTACTTTAATTAAAAAGCAATAGGATCCGTGTTTATTAAAGCACGGGACGAAAGTTACACAGTCATTAATCCATGAATCACGCTTTATTGAACAAGTCACTGCAACATCCTATGTCATCTTTTACTGAAAAAAAACGAAAACTAACTACAAATTCAAATAATTGTAGTACACAGATTCTCTAATTTGTCTAAAACATACGAAAAGCACATAATTATGCATGCTAATTTTTCGGGTACAAAAGAATTGACCAAATGAGTAAAGAACTAAAAATGGTAACATAAAACACGATTGAAGTTTAATACAGTCAAAGAAAACCATAGATTAGGCACAAATAAGTGAACTGTCTCGCGTCTCCTATTTCCGGTGCACAAAACATACAATAAGGGACATTATACATATATAAACATATAAACGCATATCTCAGATGTTGAGAGCTCACTTCTTGGCTGATTCTCCGTTCACTTTAGCCGCGGAGTCGGGAGCTTTTTCATCTTCTTCCTCGTAGTCGAGAAGCTCCTCCTCGTATGCATCGTTCTCCTTCATCTCTCCCATTGTCTTTACTGCTGCATTACACACCAACACGATCCAACAGATCAATACATAAAAATTTAATATTGGGGATTTTAGCTCAAAGATAATCACTACGCCTATATGTATTAGATATCTGGATTTTGAAGCTCAGGTTTTTCAGTTTTTGATGATTTACCTGGTGAATCTGTGAAAAGAATTGAGGGTTTACGAGATTTTGAGTACTCTGCAAAGAAAATTGTTAGTGAAATTCGGGAGAGAGTCGGAAGGTAAGCGGGATTAGGGTTCTACGGGGGGACATATAGGTAGGAGCCGGTCAGAAATTAGTACTGGATGGGCCGAATTTGAAATGGGCTACGCTTTTCTTCAAGAGACGAGAGACCAGTGGGTGTCAACTAGCAGGCTCGCGAACCGGATTTTAGGACTTGGGCTCGACTCGGCTCATCTTCAACGAGCTTTTTGGCGACCCCAGTCGAGCCAGGCTCACTTGCAAAAATAGTCTTGGTTCCAGCATAATCCGAGCTTGGGTAGGGATGGAAATGGGGAGGGGAATATCTAAAACCGATGGGGATCTGATCCGAACGAGACGGGAAATCCCTGATTAAATGGGTTTGGGATGGGGATGGGGCTAAGAGTTAAGACCCCGAGGTAGGGATGGGATCATGGTCTTAGATCTAATACTTGACCCGAACCTGTTTCATCTAAATTTTATTTAGATATCACTTTTTATATTTATGCTTTTTTCTTTCTTTCTTATTTTATAATAGTTTTGTCAAAAATATTTAATTATTTTAAACATGCTTATAAGTTGAACTTGTCGTAATAAGTACAAAAAGAAAGTTTTGTTAAAAACGTGTTATTATGAATATTTGTGATTTTACTTACTTTATAGTTTACATTTATCTATGGTGAATTTGTTAAATTTTCTTAATGTATATTGCAAACAAACAATAAATATGATTTTTAGAAATTATATTTGAAAAAAAAAAAAGACGCTACGAACTCACATATGTTCCTTAATAAAATAATAATTCATTTGCATCAACAAATCTATGGTTTTTTATTTGAAAATAATTTGTAATATGTATACTATCAAAAAAAGGAAAAACAAAAAGTGAAAACATAAAATAATTTTTTTAAAAAAATCAATGGGCCCCGACCCGGCCCAACGCCGACCCCAACTAATTGGGCATGGGGAAAGGAAAATCTCCGCGATGCCATTGCCATTCCTAGGCTGGGGCTTGCTCTTTTCCTCTTTTTTTTTCCCTTCTCGTAGTTTTATGTATATAATTTAGATAGCTTCAAAATTTAGAAAATACACAATAAATTTTTACTAACTTCCACTAATTTTTTCTTTCTCATCATTTTCAACAATTCATACAATTACTTTATATTTTTAATACATTTTTCCCAAATTTTCAACGACATATTTAACACATTGTTCGAACGACATATTTAACACATTGTTCGAGTAAATGAAAAATATTATCAATAGACCAAGCCCTTAAACAGGTAAAAATATCTACATTCAAGAGCACATGCAAGAAATGTGAAAATATGAAAATGTATAAAAATTAGTACAAATATACTATCTGGGATGCTTGTTTTTTTGAACCATGCAATCGCATGGTTCAAAATCTAAAAAAATATGAAGATAGCCCTAGTGACAGAGTTGCGGCCACAAGTGCATGTCGATTTTGAGTCTGCTTAGTTTTTGTGCCCCACCGCAACCAAGCCCACGGTCACGTGGTTTACTTTGCAGCCAAGTCCTTTGTCTCCTTTTACATTGCAGCCACCTAAACGTTTGTTAACGTGCAGTTTGGTCCTCATATTTCAAGTTTTCTTCAATTATCCTCAAAATTGTAACATAGGTCTCCAACATTTGGTCAATGGTCAATTTGGTCCCCATCATATTTTCGCACTTTTTTTAAAAAACTATCTCAACCCAAAAATTTAGGTCTCAGATAGAAATTATTGATAAAAGGTCATTACAAGGAAAGGAGGTTTAATATCAAACCTTTCAATGAAATACATGAAAGCACAGATAAAAGCCAACACCTATATCTATCATTTGTTTATGCATCTAATATTAGCTAGTCCTATCTTGTCAAGTCTAAGTATACATTTAATCTTTCCACTAAAATCATTACAATGTAGTAAAGTAAAGCATTTAATGTCCATGAGCCAAATAGGCAAAGTAATTAGCAGCTGCATTACCTTCACAATAGATATGGGAGAATCTCATCATCCAATATGTATTGAACAATCCACGGTCCCCATAATATTTGCGCACTTGGTCCCCATCTTTTGGATACAAATAATTCGGTCCTTTTCTTGATTTTCACAAATCTTTAACGTCAAATTTAAAATATTTGTAACTTTTGATAGAAAATTCAAAATTGCAATCTGTAAGAGGTGATGGAAACCCCTTTCAATTATCTTTCAACTGGGAATAAGCAAAACAATCAAATATGCTCCAATAAATCCTATAATTTCTCTCTAGTTTGTGCTACAACCATCCTTCATTTCATCTTATTTTTGCATTCTTCTTGACTATTTCTTCTGACTTTCTCAATTCTTCTCAATTTTTAGAGTAGACCTAAACAAACATAAAACCAACTAATATGAGTAGAAACTCGCTCATTTAATTGATTTTTAACATGTTTGAAGCATCCAATAAGTGTGTATTAGAATGCCCGGTTTCTTTATGATATTAGTTCTCTCTCTTATGTGATGAAATAAAGCTTTCTGTGATTTTATCCCCCGTGTGTAGGAATAATCTCCGCTCACACCATTGCGTTGTATGCCTTTTTCTCATTCTTGCTTTAATTCACAGATTGACCATATTCCAATATGGCTAAGCTAGTTTGGCAATTACCCGAGAGCTGCAATAAATTTTTCGTGCAAAAAAGAAAAAAAAAAATCCCTACCTGTTTTTCACCTCGGCTATATAGTAGCCCATCCAATTTTGGGGAGAAGAAGAAAAAAAAGTGAAAAATCTCATTAGTGAATTGCAATCGTGTTCTTCGCTACAAAATATTGCAACACAAATGCTTGGTTGGTTCAATTATGGTCACAACTTATTTATTATTTTTAAATTAATTACCAATTATACATGTTATTAAAGGCTTTCTTCCTTCAAATTAAATTAAATTGGCTTTCTGCATTCAAATTAAATTAAATTTTCTTTTTCCTCTCACATAATTTTCAACAACTCACGTACATTGATCTGATATTTTTTTATATTTTTTAATACCTCAATCACACATTTGGAAAGTAAATTAAATTTAATTTGATTTAATATGTATCAAACAAACCAAACATGTGCGTATTATAAAGATTATTAAAAAAATAATTTTTAAATGTGTTATTGAGAACTAAAAAAATATGTAAAAATATAAAAAAGAAAACTATCAAAGCAATACAACAATGGTTGAAAATAATAATAGGTATATATATATATATATATATATATATATTTGAATTGTATCAAACAAGCTCTAACTTTTCAAAAAAATAAATAAATAAAAATATAAAAAAAACTCTACCTTCTCATGAAAATAAATTGTTACAAGCACCAATTTCAACATCGTGTTTTTCTGTCTAAAGAAAATTCTAATATGATTTGTAATATGCTGCCTGGCACTCCAATGGAGATGTGAATTGCATGATAATGTGGACGTGGGAGATAAAGAGAGGTAATTATTTTAATTGGAGGAAAATAGAAATATGTATAGGGAAAAAGGAGAGAAAAATGAAAAAGATGAGAGATATAGAAATAAATTTTAAAAAATAATAAAATAATAGTGGAAGAATTCTAAATATGTGTCTATTTCTAGACGACATAATATAGAAATTCATGTAGAAAAAATGGGATAACGAGTAAAAAGTAATTTTTAAAAATTCAAAAATTAAAAAAAAAAAAAAGAAAACATACGGTGATTACCTATATTTTTGTGTTTTTCTCTCTCCTAAATAAAAATTGAGAATAAACATATGTATTAGAAATGGCCTAATGGAGAAAATTCTTATTTCATCCCTTGTTTATTTTTCCCGCGACATTCTTCCGATAATAACCTAAATATGATTACTAATATAATGTATTTTAATCGAGATATATCAAGTTTCATAATGATCTTGTGATTGGACACTTATGAACAGACATGATGCAATGTTAATACGTTTATGACATCGATCAACATATATGACGTGGGGATATGAATATATGATGCCGTCAGGTGGACTTAATTACGCATGTAATAGGATTTAAATTTTATCAAATTTTATTATTTTTTTATTTTTTGGCCAAATCAATCACATTTATATATTTTGTGGAACCTATATATACTATATAAATCTCCATTATTCAACTCCACTCATTCTCTCTTATTTTTTATCAGTTATGATCGATCTGCACAATGGGAAAAAATGATAGGGTCGGAGGCCCACCATCGAAGCGATTATGTATTATTCGTCTAACTTAACTTATATACCAAAAAAAATCAAAAAAAAAAATTGGTGTGATGTGTGGCGCCACGTGCCCACTGTGGATACCGTATCCATACGGTACCCACAGTGGATACCTGATCAAAATCGCATCTTTTATATTAAAATCCTTCAAAAAACCATTAAAAAATATCAATCCTATCATATATATAGCTATGCAAATGGCATGTTTGTTGCAATTACAATGTCTTCAAGTGTGTGTCAAAATTACATAATTCATTCATCAATGAACTTCGATTTTTTACCACACATTATTTTAATTGTCAAGTTATAACAATTTTAATAGTCGCTCAACTTTGGTATAAGTTATTAAAGGCCATGGTTGATTCACAATGTTTTTGAGTAAGTTTTATTTACTCGAATTACGTGTAGATTGCGTGGTTGAAAATAAGAGATAGTGTATTAAAAATACTAGATAAAGTAATTATGTGTAGTTGAAAATAATGAGAAAGAAAAAATTAATAGAAGTTAATGAAAGTTAGTGAAAAATATTGGGAAAGAACAAGGCCTAAATCATCACAAACTTCAACTTGTTACTTGTTACTCGTTAATCATCCTTGAGCTTACAAAAGTATTACCCGGTCATTAAACTTACAAATTAAAGTGTCATATAGTGACTACTCAACTTTGATCTGTTATTCAATGGTCATGGAACTTACATTGAGGTTATTAAATCATCATTGAACTTCATTTATTGATTGGTCGTTAAATTTACAGAATAATGTCAATGTTGTAAATACATGTAATTTATTTCCTAAGATTATATCAATATTTGTTTTGCATTCACCAAACAAGCACGATGCAAAATATAGATTTGAAATTGTTCTAATTACTTAGGCCTTGTTTGATTGGGGGTTTAGTTGTTCCGCGCGGTATTCCGTGTAAAAATGTGTGGTTAATATTATTTTGGAAAATATGTGTGTGGTTGAAAATGGGTATTAGATATACGGAATTGCGTGCGGATTTGGTTAACACCAAATAGAACAAGGCCTTAGTTGTTGTATTTTACTCACATTACGTTTTGTAGTCCGTGATGAAATTTATTTTTCTTTCAAAATTGAAAATTGAACGAAAGTAAGTAAATCGTTCAACAAGTCTTATAGTAATCTGTTTTGACAATTTTATAGTAATCGTTCAAAAATATTTGTCAGGAGCAAACTATTCAGGCAAATCGAAAAGTTGTTTCGCAAGATTGCCAAAATGGGTTACTATAAAATTTGTCGAATGATTTTCTTTCATTCAGTTTTCATTTTTGAAAGTGAAACAAATTTCATCACAAACTACAAAACATGTTATCAATAAAATATAACCACTCTTCATTAGGGAAATATCAACTCTATGCATCGCACCATGCTTGTTTAGTTGAATGTAAAAATAAATAGTGTATATATTATTAGAAAAGGGATCACATCTGTATTTACAATATTGGTATCTATCATTTTGTAAGTTTAGTGACCTAACGGTACATCAAAGTTCAATGATGGTTTAGTAATATAAAGATAAGTTTAGTGATCACCGAGTAATTAAAACGTTAAAGTTGAATGATAAATGAGTAATGCTTTTGTAAGTTCAATGATAAATGCATAACAATTTTGTAAGTTTAGTGACTGGCGAGTAACAAGTCGAAGTTTAGTGATGATTTAGTGATCTATCGCAAAGTTGAGTGGCCAATAAAATATTTAATTCTTTAAGGATGTGTATGATTACATGGAATTGGGTGGAAAAGGAAAATATTTTTCATGAAAATTTTTCAATTTTTTGTTTGATTCAAAGATGAAAATGGAATTTAAATTTCAGGATATATTATAGAAAATGAATTCCTTGGGGCAGGGCTTTTTTAATTTTCGATCTTACTTGGAAAACAATTTCCATTCCATCTTTTGCAATCAAACACACCCTAATTGTCAATTTTATTTGAACTGTAAGTGAACCAAATTAACAGTCATCTTCTTTCTTCTTCTTCTCCTTTTTGTTTTTTTAAGAATTAATTAATATATAGTTATCTTCAATAAAAAATCAAACATATAATTATCTAATCTACCTTGTTGAAAGTAGCTTGTGAGCATTTATGTTGGAACATTAATTATCAACCAACCAATAGCTAGGACAGTTGGTTTCAAACTTTAGTTTTAATTTGTCTGAACTGATAGAACTTCCCACAGTATACAAAACACAATACACCAATTAGTGTAGGCCATACTTGTATTTGTTAGTCATAATCTCAGCAGCATCCAAAGTCCCAATTATGTTCCCTGATTATTATTGGTTGGACCATGGTTAACATTTCACTTCAACGTATTAAATTAGGGTTTGTTTATTGGGACAATTTTCGGAAACATGGTATTTTGATTTATTTATTTTTCTTTTCACAAGATAATAAAGAGGAGTTTTATAATAATAAAGATTATTTAAAAAGTCCCATATTTATTTGTAGAGAAAAAATCTAATACTTGTTTCAATTTTTTTTTTTTGTTTACAATCAAAAATTCATTTTTACTATACAATCAAATTCGATTTCAACTACCCCGAACAAAATTACAATCTATTATTATCAAAAACTTCTTAATCTCAACCAACAGTCGATTTATAGTGGGGACATTGGATTGGTTACTACATTATTTCACATTTTATATTATGCCCCCCACTATAAACTTGACATATATAGATAAAGTAGTTATTGTACATGAAAGTTCAATTTTAGCTACCGCATTTTTTGCTTTGCTTCTCAATATTTTGCGCCTGACGAGAAAAAGGAGAAAAAAGAAAAAGAAAAAGCAAAAAACTGGTCAACCCATCAAAACAACTAGATACCAGCTACTACATCAATATGTAACTACTATAATTTTTATACATAGTTTTTAATATCACAAAGATTTAGACAAAGATTTATATGGTTCTAGATCATTGCTGTATGTGTATATATATATATATATACACACATTATATATATATATACACACATTGATTCATACAACACGGCATATGAATTATATTATAGTACATTATGCTAAGAATTTACTTCTATAGTTTTTTAGTTTATTTTTAGATCTTATATATAATTTTCCAGTTAGTACCATAAGGTGTACCTTATCAAACACGCTACGTAATTACGACGATCTACTCCGTGTAGTCCATTCAAAGGGAGTGTTCCAATCGAGTAGTTCTTCAACCATTTGCATTGCGACTCTATTCTCTTCATCCATTGCATCTCCAGAATTTTCATCGAACGCTGATTCAGACGATGACGTGGAGGGTGAACTATCGTTCATCATCGTTGTTGTCATCTTCTTCTTCCCAACCTCGACTTTCATAACCCATTTAGAACTCGAATGTCGACCGGCTTGCTTTTGCCACACTCCGATATGGGAGTTATCGTTATCGAGCCTTAAACAAGTGAGTGAAGGAGAAGGATCCTTGCAAGATTTTCTCAACTTCTCACTTAATATGTCGGAAAGACTTGGTAGAGATAATTGAGTTTCTTTACTCAAACAATTTGTGTCTTTATTGTTGTTTTTCATTATTGGAAAATTTGTTTTTGCATTTTGGCCACTCATCAAGATGGCGGCTTCGTCGTATGCTCTTGCTGCCGCCTCGGCTGTCTCGAACGTCCCTAGCCAAATCCTTCTCTTCCTAGAGACAACATCGTCTTAGATTACGATAATGTTTTTGCAATGCCAATATGCGATCATATAAATATGTCTCGTACAGTGTAAGAAAAAATAATTGTTAAATTAAAATAGTTTTATCAGATGGGTACTACTAATGCACTATGCTTTAAATGAAACGAACGATAAGATATGGATATATAGTTAATGAACTTACAGTAAAGGATGACGAATTTCAGAAACCCAAGAACCCCATTGCCTTTGGCGGACACCTCTGAATTTTTTTGATGGTACCATTTCTTTATCGAATTTTCTTCTTCTCTTTCATATAAAATCAGCAATTTGCAATTCCAAATATATATACATAGAGAGGGACTGTAGAGAGATAGAGAAAGTGTGTGTATGTGGGAGAGAGGGAGTGTGTGTGTGTACACTTATTGCATCTTCCTTTTTTTCCCCTGTCGGTGGCAGAAAGTGGAAAAAATGTACACAATAGTGACGAAATGTAGTTTGTAAAGTTGTAATAAAAGGTATTAATTCACCTGCACAACCATAAACAAAAGGAGGATGAAAAGGGATACCATACTCCACATATATATCTCCTTAACTACTTCCATGGTAATTAATATAACTTGAGCCTTCAGGGAGAGAAAATCTCGGGCATTCACTATCTAAGTACCTCGAATTGTAGAGTGGTCGTAAATACTTGGTACGATCTCGTCCTTCAAAGCTACATTTAGATCAATGTCTATTATAGATGTAATTTGATATTATGTCAACAATTGTGTTATCTATTATGGTAATTTAATATTTTCATCTATCTATATATTGATAGAAACTTATTTTTCTATTTGGAACTTTGTTCTCAAAAGATCATTTCAGTCTCAGTACTTCAGGGATGTCTAGGCACGACGTTTGGCTATGCCATTTTTCGCGGTTTATATTTTTACTTTTCACACCTTACGCATACACTTGCTCGAGCTCAGAAAAGCTCAAAATTCGGTATTGATGTAGTCACACACTCATACTCTACTTTGTAGCTAGAACACTGACTTGGAGTAGTTATACTGTGAGAAATCTTACCTTTAACAACCTTAAATTTGATTTTAAAATGTCATTTTTGGGATACTTGGTTGTAGAAGGATTCTCGACAAAGATTTCAAGGAAAATTTTTTGATTGTGAGAACTTTTGATTGGAAACAAAAAGAGAAAATGTTAAGTTAGCATAAAGAGGTAATTTAAAAAAAAAAAAAAAGGGGAAGCTTGCATAAAGAGATCTCGATATAATAATATTCAATGCATGTAATAATTATATTTGGTTTAGAGTTTAGTAAAGTAATGTGATGGATTAATAAATTGGAGACTGATAAATGTATATAGTACGTAATTAGTCCACTTTGTTGTTATAACGTAACTGTGGAAAATGTCATACCCTATTTTCTAGTCCAGGTTTTAGGTGAACTTGTGATACGTGTCACGCGGGTGTATGTAAACACGGTAGTGCTCTTTGAAATTCTCACTAAACGACATGAATTTTTTCTACACATTTTATGGCACATATTATTGACTCATATATGAAACAGGAGAGAATATTTGTTAGAATTGAGCCTTGGAGGATAGCTAGTGAGCAACCAAACATGAAACATCAGTCTTCTCCTTCTCCATTCGTCTCGTTTCGTTTGACTTTCCTCAAAACTCGAGAAATTTCTTCACACCTTACCTCAAACTCACGCCTCCTACGTACCAGTGTTATGCCTTATAACATGCCGTCCATCGCTCGCTTTCATTTGATACGGTCGTGATATTACCTGATATTATAGTACTACTTTTTAAAACTGTTTTATGATATTGCAATACTGCAAAATCAATCGACAAAAAGATTTGTAATAACTACTAACCTATTAACACTATTGACACGAATTACAACATACCATATTGGTATTACTAGATTGAATAAGAATTGGACTAGATCACATTTTGTGTAAAGTAATAAATATGGAAGAATAAATTAAAGACCAAATGAGCCAATAATAAATTTCTCATTCTCAAATTTATGTAAATTATTAGTTACATTTAGACTATTTTGCGCACCAAATTCTTGGATGAAATGTTTGGATCAAAATAGAAATTAAAAACTTAGATAAATCATATTGACGAACAAATTGAATTTAATCTAAATATCATTTTTGACAACTTATATATTGCAGTATAAAGCGCCTACACATACAATTTAATTGAAATATATTGCACAATGAAATCTCTTATCAGGACCCTTGTATCGGAGCCCTATATCCCCATACTGAGGCATTATAATCCTCCTAAATAGAGATAATAAGACTCTCTTTATGATGAATCGAACTTGATCGTGAGCCTCTAGATTTTATGATTTCAAATTTAGCTTCCTAAACTGCCAGCGAAAGTCTCAACCGCAAATTTAATGGAAATATCAAAATGGGTTAATTTAAGAATACGTAAATATTTATTTCTGGAAAAAAAGGACACGAAGGATGTGACAGACTAATTGTTCATATTAATTTGCCTTCATTTCGAAAGAAATGATAATGACTTGATTAGCACCTTTAACTATGGAATACCTGGTTTAGTTGTTTGCCACAACTTTTAGGTTACGTTAAAAAATTAGAGATCACTTATTCAAAAAATATATATATAGATCAAATAGTTATGCTCCAATGTCCCTAGAGGACATGCATCACAAATCTGTCTACTTGTGGGCATTGCATCATACTCATAAGTGAGCATTGGAGCAAAGGTGATAGATTGCAACAGTTTTAAAAGTGTGATTGAAAGCGGAAAAAGGGAAAAAAGTGGTATAAAGACTAAAATAATTGTGGAATAAATAAAAGAGCGGTTAAAATGAAAGTTGAAAAATATATATATATTTAGTTTTAAGTTGTTTTAATCTCTACATAATATAGCCTTACTTTATAATTTTTTTTTATAATATCATTTACAACAGTTCATTTGATTGAATTGTTATTTTTTTTCATATGTATTTTCTAAAACACATCTCCATATTTTTCCTCTCCACGCATTCAAATTATTTTAATTTGACAAAAATATCTACCAAACATGTTCTAATGCTTTGTTTTAAAAAGTTCCTTTCAACCTCTTTTAAGCAATGCCTTAACTAAAAGTTTTGTTTTGCCGCTTTGCACGCTTTATGCTTTGTTAAGCTTTTATTTTGTGCAGCTTATGCTTACACTCACGCTCACTTACTACTCTAGCATGTGATTACAAGTGCGAAATGTAAATGGAAAATGTTAATTTTCAAGTTTCTCATAAATTCTACCATTATCCCCATAGAAACAAATTTTCATAGAATTAGATATGCTTCAAGAACCTTATACGTGAAAATTATTTTTCATGAAAAATATTTATATCCAAATATCCAACACACAAATGGAGATATAAATTTTTTAATTGAACAGTTTCCATAGGAACTATTAATGCACACCTAACACAAACTATTGGATAAAGTTTCACAAGCTACTCTATGTAATAACTACAAATAATTATCAATTTCTCCAAATAGTAATAATAATAATGATGGTGATGATGATGTCAATAGTCGGAGAAATTTCACGCCGATTTGTTTGTAAAACGTTTTTCTGTTTTGCTTTTTCCTCAGAGAAAGCATGCCCTGGTGGTTTTTAGACTCCTATTTTGGTAGCTTGGTGGTATTTTGAATTTCCCTAAAATTCTTTTTATTGATAGAGAGAGAAGCACAAAGGGAGGGATACTTACGCCAATGATCTCCTATCAATATATGGTACTTTATGGTGTCAATTTCTTCCACGTGTCATCCTCTCCTGAATGCCCGTGAATAGAGGGGGACCCACATCAACTTTGATCAATATGTTGGGAACTGGCTGACTGTAGTCAGCCAAAGATCGATGGAGACGAATAAATCACATTAGAAAAATAATGGGCCAAAATAAAGCGCGAAAATGGAGAACAGAGATTTAACGTGGTTCAAGCGCCCTCGTCCGCGGACCCACACCAATATATTTCACTATCGCGGAGGAGTGCAAAATACTACAACTTTGTATTTTCTACTGCTCTATGAAAGGCTTTATCACTCCACTCACTTTTATCTCTAGTGTATAACAACTGCTGAAGCTCTCTCTCTACAAGATCTCTCTCTTTTTCTCGATTGGTGTTGTAGTTGTGGTGTGTAACAATGCAAAATGGAGAAGCTCAATTTATAGGCAAAATTGGGGGCAAATATGGAAGAAAAACTTGCACCTAATCCTTTTGACTTTGAAAATATTTATTGGAATTCAAAGCCGTAATTCTTGGCCATTTTTCTTACCTCCCCACCTAACAATCTCACTTGGTGATTTTAATCAATCTTCACAATCATCTTCAGCCTTGGGATATCTCGTTTGCGGTTTAAAGTGAAAAATATGATGTAGGTCTGCTATCTGTCTTCATGCAGAAGAATTGGCTGACGTAGCTCGATTTCTCCTTGGTTCTTGTCTTTGTCATCATGTAAGGTGAGTTTTTGGTACCTTGAATCTTTTCAAGCGTCAATACTCCATCTTCCAAAAAGTGATCGATGAAGTGATAGCGAGTCAATATGTTTAGTTACGGAATGAAATCTTTAGAATTCTTTGCGGATGTATCGCGCTCTGTGTCCTTTCAGACATTCTTCTCCTGGTTGAAACCTGATTACGCCATCAAACCTTGCTTAACCATATCATCTCTTTGCTAGCCTCGATTCTTTGCCAGCGTGCTACCTGTACGTAGTTGATAGCGCAACAATCCTCTGTATTTGCCGAAATCAACTAACTGATAGCATAATAAAGACATAAGCGGTGGTGCTTCTTGCGATCTACCTCACCCGGCCAAAATGCGCATCTGAGAAACCTCGTAGTTTCACTTCGCCTGCGTCTAAAGCATAAGCATTTATCGATGGTTCCCGTAGATATCTCAATATCCACTTCTTGCTTGCTTTCCTTTCGAGTTTGCCATATATCGCTCGCAACTCCCGCTTTGCATGAGCAATATACGTGCAGTACAAACCATGGCATACATCAAACTTCCAATGCATTTGAGGCATATGGAATTTTAGCCATGAAGTTTCTTTCCTCCTCTGTCTTGGGAGGCAGTGGATTGGATAGGCGAAATGATTAGCTAATGGCGTCTTTGACTTTGCTTGCTCATGTTGAACCTTTGTAGGATTTGATCAATATACTTGGCTGCGACAAGCGCAAAACACATTTTTGCTTGTCTGCAAATTCTCATCCTAGAATTTGTTTTGCTTCATGAAGTCCTTCATTTGAATTCAGCGATAGTTGCTTCTTCAACTTTTTGATCTCGTCCATGTCGATGACTACTAACATGTCATCGACATAAAGTAACAAAATGATATATTTGGACTCGAGCGCTTTGAAGTAGCAACAATGGTCGACGTACATACGTGTAGCCATTTTTACCATAAATCCATCAAATTTCTTGTACCCTTTGTCTGGCGCTTGCTTTAAGCGTATAGGCTTTCTTCAATTTGCATACCGGACTTCTCTTTTCCTTTCATTGAGAAGCCTTACGGTTCTTTGCATATATATTTCCTCCTCTAAGTCACCATGGAGAAGCGATTTTCACGTCTACTTGCTCCAAGTGCAGAAGCCCTCATTTGCAACAATGCTCAACAACTTGATCGAATTGTTGTCGGCTTCACAGCTGGCGAAAAATCTACGTAGTCAATTCCTTCTTTACTTTGAAACCTTTGACTACCAATCTGCATATACCTCTTTGAACCATCATGTTCTTCTTTGATTACGTACACCCATTTATTGTTGAGAGCTTTCTTCCCTCGGGCCTTTCGGCTAGTTCCACGTGCAGTTGGAGATGAGACTTTATCTCATCTTTCATTGCAAACTCCCACTTAACGAATCTCCACGACATGCCTCGTCATAGCATTCGGAGTTCACTTGGCGTCGATGGTAACATGTAGTTCATGTACTTTCGATTGAACATGAAGTCGACTTGACCTCCTCACAATTGGGAATTGGTGGAGGCGTGGTGAATCAACCTCGAGGCGGGCTCCTCATGCGCAAACTCTCATGCATGCGCTTTGGCGTACTTCCATACGGGTGTCGTCAGGAACAACATATGTTGGATCATCGTTTGTTGTGTCATTGGTGAGCGCATTTACGTCCTTGTACATCACCTTTTCATTGAATATGACATCCCGAAGCCACATGAGTTTTGTTTTGGTCATCCCAAAGCGGTGCAGAACTCGTCTCCACCATATCCATGAAAGTACACTTTAGTGATTTGGAGTCTAACTTACTCTGGCATTGTCACTATTAATGTGCGTCGTCTGTGACTGACCGAATACTTTCAAATGAAAGTTTCACTTCTTTCGCTCAAACTTCTTAGGTATCCTGTACTCCAATGAGTGCCAAGCGGTCCACGTTAACTAGGTATCGTAGTATTGACTTCCGCCCAAAAGCTGTTTTGGCGAGGCCGACATGTATCCTCGTAACCGGCTCTTTTCTGTCAGCGTCCGATTCATGCGTTACGCAACTCCATTACCATTGCGGTGTTCTGGCTGCGTTCTCTCAACTTGATGCCATTTTGGTAACAAAATTTCTTGAGCATCAAATCTTCGTACTCTCCACCATTGTCGGATCTCAACTTCTTTACTGTGCATACGGTTCATTCTCCACCATGGCCTTCCACTTCTTGAGCGCCTCGAACACATCGGATTTGTGTCTCAAGAAGTAAACCACACCTCAGTGGTCATCAATGAAAGTCACAGTATGACTTTCACTTGATCGATAAAGCTATGTTGGACCCCACATCTGTGTGGACAAGTTCAACTTCTCTTTCTTTGGGATTACGCCACTTGTGTTGAAACTCACCGTTTACCTTCAGAAAATACAACTTTCACAAAGTCTAAATCAATAGGCAAAGCCACAGTGGTAGTTTTCCTTTTGCATGCATGTGCCTTGAGCCCTTTCGACTCATATGCCCAAGTCTTTGGTGCCCGCAGGTTCGCATCCTTGCTATCGACAGCGCATTGTCATACACGCATTAAGCCGTCGTGTATGGTGCCACTATCCTTGCGTCGATTATCATGGCCCCTTGGTGATTTCCAATTATCACCGGAGAAGCTTGTCACATCCTTCTCTCGACAAGCGTTTGGCGAGATCAAATTTTTCCTCAATTACGGAATATGTCTCACGTCCTTCAATTTCCATCTGAATCCATTAACATTGATGCACCTACTATCTCTCTATGCCATATTGCCAAGGATGATCGTCTCAGAGATATGCTTCTCCAGTTTCCCGGAGCACATAATTTGCGAAAAAGTGTCGATTTGCGGTGGCATGGAGCGATGCTCGAGTCTATTACCCAATAGTGGCCTTCCTCTCCATGGAGCATATCAAGCATCACGTGTTTCTTGATCCGCGACATTGACCTCGGTCTTGTTCTCCCGTTTCCTTTGGTGCCCTACTGCGATTTTTGTAATTACTGACGACCATAATTCAACATTCAGCAGTTTTGACTTGTTGGAATTTATGTGATTGGATCTCGTCTGCCATTCCTCGACTTACTCGTCACGCCCATGCCCTCTGTTTGAACTTACGCCTCTGCTATCTACATTGAAAGCGGCCAGGAAGTTGAAGGCTGCATCGTTGTCTCCGGATCTCCTCGGTCAAGATCATGCTCTAGCGTCATCGAACTTCAATTTCGACTTTAGTAGCTCGATGCATTGTGTATTGTGCCATTCGAGCTCTCAGAACAGCGCCCAGAGAATTAATAGAGCTCGAACCTCATCACTAAAGTGATTTCCCGTTGTCAATTGGTCTACTACCTCATTGAATTACGTTGAGGTGTTCTCAAATCTCCGCTTTCCATCATCTTCATATTGAACAATTTCTTGATCAAATGAACTTTATTTCTTCGCAGGCAATTTGTTCATACATCTTTGGATAAATTTGCCATGAGGCAGATTGTCTTCTCATTTTAATGTTGAAGCGACGAACTTTGATAGGGTCAATCTAATTGCGTAAAGTGCTTTTCGATCAAAGCACCTCCCACTCGTCGTCTTTCTCGCCTTTTTCTTTCAACGGCATATAGGTCGCCACGATACAAATAGTCCTCATTTGCATTTTCGATATCCAAAATTTTGCCATCAAATTTATCAATGTTGGAAATTCTCTCATGCGTAATTACTCCCGCTCGAACAAAATGTGATTTTTAGACGTTTACGATGTGGAAGATCGATGCTGGCGCAACCACGAGGCATACTTAAGAATTTCGAGATATCACAAACAAAGGCTGATCTGAGTTGTTGGGAAGCTGACTGCTAATTCGTCCAAGATCGATTGGGACGAATAAATGCGACTAAGAAAAATAATGGGCTAAAATAAGCACAAAAATGGAACAAGATTTAACGTGGTTAGTGAAGCTGCCCTACGTCGCGGGCCGCGCGATATATTTATTTATCCAAGGAGGAATGCTACAAAATACTTCTGTATTTTCTCTACTTTCTGAACTTTATCGCTCATTCATTTATGCTCTACCGTGTATAAAACCTATGGAAAATTCTCTCTCTGTGAATCTCTCTCTTTTCTCTCGATTGGTGTTGTAGTTGTGGTGTGTAACAATGCAAAATGGAGCTCAATTTATAGGCAAAATTGGGGGGCAAATATGGAAGAAAAACTTGCACCTAATCCTTTTGACTTTGAAAATATTTGGCCAATTTCCAAAAGCCATAATTCTTGACCATTTTTTCTTACCTCCCACCTAACACAATACCCACATTTGGTGCCAATATATTGGCATTGAAATGAGAGTGGGGATACGTGATATCAATATTTCCTCTGTACGTCACGGCCCCATCCATATTGAGTTAGACTCCAAATTAATTAGTGGTTGTTAATTTCTTCCAGTAAACATTTTGAGTTCGGGGGGATTTTAATAGGTGGGGTTTTATTAAGGGGTAGACTTGGTCAGCAACAAAGAAGACCCTTTTGAGCACTATTTGATGATTCATTTTATATCCTTTATGCTTGGCATCATTTGCCTCGAACGGTCGAACCAAAAGACGACAGAATACAACGGGGAGAATAGGAACGTTTAGAAAAAAAACCATGAGATAAACCATGAGAGCAATTGTTTACGAATATATATATATATATATATATATATATATATATATATGTAATTTATCTCACCCATATTACAACAGTAAAAATTGAAAAACACCAATGAGCTCGAATTACAGGAGAATGACACTTTTATTGATGAGAAAAATCACCTGTACAATTTTTCCTCATCTACTCAACTTCTCAACACAAAGCCGCGCGTGTCCTTGCTCGATCAATTTTTGTCACATCTTACTATTGGTACTTATACCCATCCTAGTCTACAAATACATCACTATCAGAAATATGACTTTTAAGAGTGATAGCCGTCCCTATAACTTCGTGTTTGTAGAGCAATAGTAACGATATAGTAGTGCCTATAGAGCTATAAGCGACGTCGCTGTTATTGCTCTAAAGGCATAAACTATATGGAGGATTGAGCCACCTTTAAAAGTTTAGTTTCTTATAACGCATTCTTTGCATGTGATATTAGGCTATTTGCATAGGTAATGTTATATATAGAGTATACATGATTGTAAACTATTCATACCCATATCGTTATAGAAATTTTTAAATGATACAGTGATCATATATGATAATTTAGCGCGTGTTAGGGTATGTGTTTTTATGCATTTTTATGTGTTTTGATGTGATATAAGAGAGAGAAAAAGTGGAATTGAATGATAGAGATTTATGTAGTACAGGTAGGTCCCACGAGATTTGTGTGTAAAAATGTGTAAAAATATATAAAAATGAGTAGGAGAACGGGATCTTAATCTTATTACAACTTTACCAAAAATTATTCATCTTACCGGTGTAATTAAAATATCTATTAAATAATTACATAATAATTAAAATTTTAGCACTATATATTACAAAAAAATGCAAATAAAAGAGAGAATGGACAATAACCACATAAATCAAAACGCTAGTGTGTGTTCACCACTTATTTTACAGTGTACTACTAGTACTATACCTGTGTGATGTACGAGAATAATTAAATTTATGTACAATAAATAATTGATATAACTTTATAAATATATTGAATATGAATGTTGAATTACATAATTGATGTAATTCATATATAGGAGATTGCATAATTGTAAACAATTATTAAAATCTATAATATTGTATATTATATTCAATGCAAAAAACGTGGAGTAAATTTACAATTGTAAATTAAAAAATGCATGTGCATCACACAATTAAGAAGTTTATCAAAACGTGTAACTTCAATTTCAATTGTCATGCGTTACTGCACACAACAGTGATCGTGGAGATTAATTAATTGTAAACGAATAATTCAGAATGAATATATACAAATCCTTTGATTATCAAAACTTGTCTTTCTCGTTGGTACAAATGAAATTTATATTGAACACATTTTTTCTTTCTGAAGTAGATATTATGTACTCTAAATTTTATGATTTTATGTATTTTTTTTAATTATTAGCTATAATTGCTACTTAATTTTAGTTCTATTGTATAAGAAGTATTATATACTCAATTTTATATAACTTAAATTTGTAATAATACCGATAATTTTCCGCATCTACATAATTCATTTGATTTCTTCCCATTTACGTAAACTGTATTTTAATTTTACAAAAAAAACTTTTTTATTTTTAATTTTATATACTTACAAAAGGAAAAACGCATGTAATGCAAAATCTTATTAGTAAGCATATCACATCAGCTATATTAAAAACGACAAATATCAATTAACTTTTTTAATTAGAAAATGTATGTCATGTTAGCACTGCCAATAGGGCATTCGCCAAACGTGGCACTTTAATTGTAATAATATAAAGATTAATAAATTACTATTTACTTAAAAATCGATAAATTATTCAATATAAATCCAATTATAATTTTAACTACCCACAATTTAATTTAAAAAAAAAAAATACCCACTATTTTTAAATAATCCAATTCACATAACCAAGCAAAACTATCAAAACCTATAATTTTAACATGATGAAAATAAATAAAAAAATATTTATTATTTAATATTTTGAATTAGAACTTTAAAAAATTAAATTATATTTAAAGTCTTTTCAAAACTAATTTTTTCTCATTAAATGATTGCTTTAAATATTGGTTTATTTTTAATTATATTTTTAATTACTACTAATTAATGTTGGATTATTTCCAAAACTAATTTTATAATCTTTTAAAAATATTTAATGTGTGCCACGTTGGCATCTTTGCCAACGTGGCAATCCAGATATTTTAATATAAAGATACTTGGAACAATTATATATTCGTAAAGTATCATAACATGAAGCAACAAAAATAATTACAAAAGGAAAGAATTATTTCAATAGTCGTTGATGTGAACTTTTCCTATATGCTTAAGTGTATTAAGATTAAATCCGAACTCGCATTACTTACAAATATTTTGTTACTGTGAAATATAATAACAAGTAAGGGTCATTTAAAATAGATTTGGGGGTTTGTTTTATTTGATCAAGCACATAAAATATAAATTTGAAGAATGGAGATAAATAAAAGATGATTAAAGAATTAGTATCCACTCTAGATAATAGATAACAATTTATAAATGAAAGCATTTCATTTATCAAACTTGATTGTAATAACCTTGGAAAAGCACACAAGCTCGGTTTAGCGGTAATTGTTCTTATTTAGTCATCGGATAAAACAATCTCTTTAACCAATCTCTATCCAATTAATAAACTAGAATAAGCTCTTTAGATTTGATTAATGGACAATGGAATTTTAATAATAGGTCACTTTATGTAACAAACTCAGGAGCTCAGTTTGTTGAACTTGTGATACATTTCACATGCAAATGTGAAATTGCATTTGTTACTAATCATTTAGAAAACTTAACAATTACATATTAAAACTCCAAATGTAATCATTCTAACTCCATTACTTACTAGGCCTTTTAAATAGCAAAGAGAGAATAATATGGAAGTAAATCAATGAAATGTAGACACAATTGAACTTTTATTTGAAAATCAATTATCCATGTCTAGAGTTTCAACATAATTCTTCAATCAAAAGAAGATTAGGCAGATATTGCAAAATAACACCAATAACATAAAGAAGAGAAATGCTTAGAAGTGAAAGATGAGCATTTTTCAATAATCACCGACATGGCTGGAAAATGGCTTCATCTCCAAACTATTTAACTTCTAAGAAAAATTATTATGTATTTGATACTAAAAAGTAGTGTTAACAAAGTATTCTTGAGTGAGAAAGTTGTGTTGAAGAGGCTAATGATCTTACTCTTTTCTAGGTACTAAAAGCATCTCTGCTATTGCATTCACTTAGCACTAACTCGATTTTCACATGACTTTGACCAATTTCTCCACTAAATATGCTTTTGGGTCATCTACCAAGCTATATCACATTGTTTTGTCGTGTAAATGTATCTTGAATGACCTTAATTGTATCTTTATAAACCAAGTTATGACCTTTGCACCTAACGGTGGTATTGGATGCCTTAGATATAAAAAATGCTAGCTTCAAACCAAATTTTTGTGTATTTTCACACTGAATTAGACTTCAAGGCCAGAGATAGCATTTATAGAGAATTGAGTTAAATTTCTAGCCCTTCTTGAATCAGGTCATTTCGATATCCAGAGCCCAAGTTATGGTCAAAATACTATAGACATATTAGTGAATCCGTATTATTATTATTATTATTATTATTATTTTTTTGCATTGTCCTAAAATAGGAAAGATACATCATATATTTCATACAAAATGTATACATGTCTTATTTTGTTATTTATTATGGTTTTACTTCAAGATATAGATTTTATACAATTGAATTACATGAGTAAATATATGATATTTTTTTAATACAATAAACATGAAAATATTAAAACATAAGGGGAAAAATACAAAATATATGTTAATTAATTGCACATCAGTCGTTATTATGAGTTTTAGTTTGAATTGTTTATAGAAATAATTATTTAATGTGAATAAATGAATATCAAACATAATTTAAATGATTCATTTAATTCACGTGCATGTGATGTATAATTTGAATGGATAGACAAACTTGTGTCAAAAGATATAGAATATAATAATAAATATAAAGTATTGTAGGAAATAATATTAATTCAAAGAAAATTGAAAAACTATAGGAGATTATTATGAAAGTATTCAAAATGTATATATTTTTATGGTCTTATTTTAATGCAGATAGTATTCTCAATTCGACAACCAAATGTTATTGGAATTAGTATTTTTTTTAAACTATTACATTATATGATACAACAAATAGTAACATTTTAGTATTTTATTATTTTATTATTTACTTCTCACAATTAATATAGAGGCGAATCCATTCAATTTGTGCAACCTCCCTCCCTCCCAAAAAAAGCTTAAAATTTAATGTCGAAAATAAAAAAATTAAATAGAGGCTTAGTCAATTTGATATTTGCACATGTTCAACTCGTGCTACTAAAAATCCTAAATTCGTCCATGAATTATTATATGACACGACATAGGTAAATGAAATATCAGAATGTTAAATATTATTTTTTATGAAGAAATTGGATTTTTATACATATTTTTCAAACAAACAAAAAAGACATGATGATAAATATGAAAATGCATCCCATATATTTTTTAATAAATTATTTTTTGCTAAGCGAATTGTTTACCAATATTGTAATTTTTATATTATTGTCAAAATATTATTAATGTAAGAATCTGAATGAACTATAAAAACTTAATTATTAATGGGGACAATAAAAGAATTATAAAAAAATTAATTAATGAAGGACAAAGAAAGAATTCTAAAAACTTAGTATGGGCATAATGATCCAAAAAAGTTTCTCATCCCTTTCACACTTTTAATTATAATATATATATATATATTATAATTAATTAATTAAATATAAATATATAGCATAGATATAGATTAACACATGAAAAATCTATTAATCCTAATTGGAATTAGAATCATTTTCCTTATGAATGAAAAACTCTCCAATTCTAATTAGAATTGGAGTCGTTTTCCATTCACTCTTTAAACATTTTAGATCATATTCCTAACAATTTCCTCCTTGATTGAAAATATTTAAATCATAACCACATCCCACTACCCAACATATGCCCCTTTACTCGGGGTGTCATCACTCCTCTCATAGATTTAATGAAAGTGAATCGAATTCAAAAACTCTTCAAACTTTACATTTGTCTTTGAACCTTGCTTTTCATTCTTCTTGGCATTAGCCACATGTGTATCTCGTCTTGGCAGCTTCATAACTTTTAACAATAGTAGAAGACTTGCCTTGATGAGACCCAACCCGGGTGCCTCCACCTAAAATGGCCTTCCCTATCAATTTGTACAAATTACAAATCTTTTCACCTTTAATTATTGGCACAAAATTTACTCTACCAACTTCCAAGTCCATTATTTGGTTCGTTGTTACCATTGGGGGTCTGATTTAGTGCTTCATTGTGGTGTGTGCCAATTAGGTTACCACATCCCCAATGCGCGGAGGATTTATCCTTAATTCCTTACATGAAGGCGTATTCTCCATTCCTAACTCAAACATGTGTTTAATGTTGGAGAGTTGTTTCCCACCAAACTTCGAGTTTGAAAGTAAAAACCCCAACATGTGGCAGCCCTTTGCTAGGACAACATATTTGGACCACCAATTTAGTCATGGTCATAGCGTGCCTAGTTGTTTAACCATATTGTCATGATGAGAGTTTCTTCTTTGAACAAACTTTTCTACGTAAAGGGTGTGTTTGATTCAACATTTCTCTTCAAGGAAAACTCATTTTTCAGTTTTTTCCATCCTTGGTTATTTGATTGCACTTTTTTTTCCCGTAAAAGGTTTTCCAACTTTTTATCGATTTCATTCTTTTCCTTATTTTGAAAGAAAATATTTTTCTTAGGGAGAGGTGATTTTATTTTTCGGAAAAAGTTTGATTTTCTTTTTCTTTTTAATAGACTATTTACTTTAATCATAAAGATAAGGAAAATAATCAAATTTCACCAAAACACAAAAATAATATCATTTTCCGACTTTTAAATTAATCCAATAAAACACCTACAACTACTATTTTCCCAAGAAAATATTTTTCCAGAATTCATTTATCCGAAAAATATTTTCCTTCCAATCATTTTTCGGATTTACAATCAAACACACCCTAAGATTATTTTGTAACTTTACCTTTTCAACAATGTTTTGGGTGAACTCCCTAAGAGCACAAATTGTACTTGGGCTCAAATCGTTCATCGGATCATAGTGGCTATGCCCTAGCTACCCTTTTCCACTTTCGGAGTGCTCTGGGCCTCCAACCTTTTCTATCACTGATGGAACACATCGCTCTAGTCGGCTACTTTCTTCTTAGGCCATCTCCAATGCAGGCGTGAATTGCACCCCATGAACAGTAACCTAGCAATGGAAAGAGAGTGACACAAGCCAAGTAGGTGGGACCCAAGCCAGCATGCGCTTTTCTTTTTCTTTTATTTTATCACTTTTATATCAATTATCCCACTTTTCTCCATTTTTTTCATCTAGATTCCCTGCATTCACGCCCGTGATATAGACTCGCCTAGAATTATTCCACTATTATTTTATTATTATTTTTGAATTTATCTCTATCTCTCTCATACTTTTTCACTTTTCCTGCTCTTTTTCCCTACACTTATTCCTATTCATTTTTAAATAAAATAATCATCTTCTTTCTATCTCTCTCCTCAACTCTTTCATCCATATCATCTACAATTAACATCTCCATTGGAGATGGCCTTAGAGTTTTTGGAAGCGCAACACAAGGTGCCAAGTCAATCCTATATAGAGACGACCGCCTTGATCCCTAGCTTTTAGAGGGCCCACAAATCAAAAACATTTTTTCATTTTATTACAATATATATATATATATATATATATATATATATATATATTAAATTAAATTTTGTCACAATATTTTTTATATTTAGCTTGGTGGAAAAGCTATTATCTTTTATGTGGTTGGTTGTGCGTCTCATCATACACTAGCATTTACTGTAGAATTTGCGGACACTTGAAATTTGAATTTCTGGCTAATTCGAAAATGTTATATTCGCAGCGTTATTCTCCCAGTATTTCTCTCAGCTACTCACAACCCACTACTGAATCTTGGTGGTAGAGCCACGCCACATCTCTCTCACATTTTTATAAAGCGTTTAAAGTATTTCTTAACATAACATTCCCGCTGGCTAATTTATTTCAACATGTAATGTTCTTCAAAGTTTACTTCGCTTGCTAGTCCAATTATATTATTATTATTATTATTATTATTATTATTATTATTATTATTATTATTATTATTATTTTGGTCATAATTTCTTTATTTTCGAATACTAAGGTTCGTCAAATACTACATTTAACATTTAATCTTTTAGACATAACTATTTCTTTCTTCAAAAATAAAATTTTCATTAAAAAACATGCCGTTGCACCTAGAACTCGTTGAAAAAATGCTAAAATTTTCCATGTCATTAATCTTTTATAAGCACCAATATCAAATTTTAGGTGGGAATAATATAGTCATATATGAAGATAATTTTGTAAAATTATTGTTCACAATTTTCTTTGAGCTTTATAAGTTCTTCACTAAACTTGAACATAATAGCATTTTTCTTTACTAGTTTTGAGTACATGCTTTGCATGTGGCATAAAATAATGGTTTTTTTAATTATAAATTTTTAAGTGTTAACTTTAAATTTTTTTCAAAAACTATAAAATTAGATCAACATAGTATTAGCAACTCATACATGTAAGTTAAATAACACTTTTGACCATTTTATACACTAAGTAAAAATATTAATACCTCAATTTTCTACCAAGTTAGTCCAAATATCTAATCTATAAAAATTTCTTTTCCAATAAGATTAGTCACATATATTAAAGTTGATTAAATATGATACCAATCCAATTTTAAAACCATAAAAACATAATATCCTAATTAGAAAGTTGTGAAAGATGTTATAGAAAAAATGATCAATATATATATTTAAATTGCACACATTGAATAAAAAATTACATATTGAAATATTTGTAGTTTGATCATATCAAAGTAATTTTAAAAATTACTCAAAAATTAGTTATGTAATATATATTTTTAATTATTGGATTGCAAAAATATTTGTGACATATTTTTAAATCAAAATATTATCATATAACTATATGACTACTTAAAAGATTTCTAGTTATTAATAATCATTTTTAAATATATTTCTTTAATGAGGGCATTTTGGACTAAATAAAATATTAGTAGGGATATTATTGGAAATCAAAAGATTTCCACGCATCCCCACTTTTTAATATAATATAGATAGATAGATATAGATATAGAAATAAAAGTATTGATTATATTTTATGAGTGGTATTTTAAGTTTTGTTTACGTTAATTTTGCTTGTTTAATTAGTTTATCGATAACTTTTTCTTTATTTTTTATTTTTAGTTTGTTTTGTTCAAAACTTAATTTATTTTATTTCTATTTTGTACCATATTTACTACTCCGGTTGTACCATCAAGATATGCATGGTTTAATTTTCATGTGTATTACAAATTTGTAACTAAATATTATTAGGAAAATAAATTTTACTTATATATTTCTCAATATACTCCTATATTAAATATGATAATTTATTTTTTATTAATAACCATCCATATGAAATAGGGGTAGTTAGGAAATGAAGAAATCAAATTTCTATTTATAAGAAAAGTGGTCTATATTTTGAGACCAAAAAAAAAAAAGAAAAACAAACTTATCTTAATGAGACGGATGGAGTATATTTTATGTGTTGTTAACTTCAAAATGTATTAATTTTATGGTTTATTTAACAAAATTTGTGAATTAAGTAAATATGTAATTTTGTAACATGGTCTTTCCTATTGAAGAAAACATTGCTCATTTGCTTGTGAAATGTAAAAGGAATTTAAAATACTGAAACTGTAAATTACATTCTTTGTTAGAGTATTGATTTATGGTGAGAAATGATCTGGTGCCCACGTGGGTTTGGTACCCAAGCCACGTGGCGCCACATCATCAATTCAATTTTTTAAAATAAATAAATTAATTAATTAATTAATTAATTAATTTTTGGTATCTACGATAAGTTAGATGAATAATGCATAACTACCCGATGATTGGGGGTCCCATAATCCCCTACACAAAATTTTTCCCCGACAGTGGGTACCATAAGGTACCCATGGTGGATACTGGAACAAGATTGTGATTTATGGGTCCCTTACTAACTCAAATTTGCTACTTTATACGCCTTGAACCGGTTCGGTGGCCCTTGATTAATTGCCGTTAAACCTACATCCTTCGACTTTTCTAAATTGTCATTAAGTCCAGTCATGCACGTCGTCAACTGTTCTTAATTATCTATATTAATGATGAGATAAAACTTGGGGAGAATAAAGTAACTGCCTTGAGACCTTTCCGTTTCGTTTTCCCCTAGCTTGCCCTGTGTTGTTCGTTCTCTTCGGAGGTATTATGGCCAGCATTTTTAGGCGTGTTCTCGCTTAACTCTTCGGTCTCGGCCTCCGCACTTTTGGGCGTCGGTCTTGGTCTTCTGGCCATCCGGGCTCAACTATGGACTTGAATTTGATTTTTGAGTTTGGGCCTTCTCCATTGATTCCGATATTTTTGTGTATCAACAAATACATTAAAACTCCTAATTTAACAAAAAATGTTGAAACTCTAATGATAAAAAAATTGAAATTTCCAAATATATAAACAAATAATACCTTGATGGAAGTTGCAAAGGGGGATGGGTTGTGACTTCACTGACTTGTCACGGCCTAAAAACGTGAAAGAAGAAAAATACAATTTTGGGCCGAAAATCTTTCCACAAATCTTAATATCTTAAAGACATGTACACATTACACATACACGCACGGAGCCGTACGGAACGTGTTCACGTGAAGTCAGTTTGCACTTTGCATGTTGTGTGGGTCGAATAGCCACGTTGAGAGCATAAATTAATGTTGTTTATATATTAATTAATTAATTATGAATAACATATATGGAATGAATGTACGTAATATTGCAATAACTAATCTATAAATTGTTAGAGTTTTATTTATGTTATATTTTGTGTTATTTATGTTATATTTTATTAGTTAGCCTAATTTAGTCCTAGTAGTCTGGTGTATATAGGACTTTCTTGTTTTTTAGGTTTGTCTCTAATTTCTTTACATAGAACAGTCAAATTGACAATAGAGTGATTCTTCAATAGTTGTTCATGTACGGATACTCCCCAACAAAATGGTGTAGCTGAGCGCAAATATAGACATATTATTGAAACATCTCGTTCTCTTCTTTTATCCTCTGATGTCCCTAGAGAATTTTGGGGAGAGGCAGTGCTCACTGCTACCTATTTGATCAATCGGATACCATCTTCAAATATGTCCCCATTTGAAACATTGTGTGGGTATTCCCCTGACTACTCTCTTATGAAAGTGTTTGGGCGCATATGCTTTGTTCTTCGTCCTACAATGGAATGTAGTAAATTGACCTCTCGATCTTCTATCTGTGTTTTCTTAGGATATGGTGAAGGTAGAAAAGGTTATCGCTGTTATGATCCTGTTAGTGAAAAGTTGTATGTCTCCCGGCATATTGTGTTCCTTGAACACATCCCCTTCTTTTCTATTGTTGATAATACTCCTCACACAACCAAATCCGATCTTCTTCATATTAATCCTTTTACTAATGATACTGAAGAACCATCCGTTTCTATTCCTATATCTTCGTCTTCTTCTTCTGTAGGTCAACATGCACCGTCTCCAGATGTCCCATCGCCTCCTTCTACGACGTCCCACATGTCTTCTCAGGCTGAGGATCCGTCTCCTTCCCCCCCACTGTCTCCCCGATATCCTCAATGAATCCGTAAGTCCACTCAATTACCTGAGTTTGATTATTCTTGTTATTCTGAATCATTTTGTTGTTTCTTATCCTCTCTTCACAAACTTTCTGAACCCTTCTCTTACAAAGAAACAGCTCGTGATCCCCATTGGCAACAGGCTATGGCTGATGAACTTGCTGCTCTACATAAGACAGACACTTGGGAACGAATCCCTTTGTCTCCAGGCAAACATACTATTGGTTCTCGTTGGGTTTATAAGATTAAAACCAAATCTGATGGTTCGGTTGAGCGTTACAAGGCTCGGTTAGTTGCTAAGGGGTTTACTCAGGAGTATGGCTTAGATTATGAAGAGACATTTGCTCTAGTTGCAAAGATGACTACTGTTCGTGCTCTCATTGCAGTTGCCTCTGTTCGACAGTGGAGTCTTTGGCAAATGGATGTTAAAAATGCCTTCTTGAATGGGATTCTTCATGAAGAGGTTTATATGATTTCCCCTCCTGGTGTTTCTCATGCTTCTAGACATGTCTGTAGACTTAAAAAGGCACTCTATGGTCTTAAGCAAGCACCTTGTGCCTGGTTTGAGCGTTTTTCTACAACAATTACGTCTGTTGGCTTTGTGGCTAGTTCTCATGATTCTGCCTTATTTTCTTGCTGTACTCCGGCTGGTCGAATTCTTCTTCTGTTGTATGTTGATGACATGATTTTGACTGGGGATGATGTTGTTGGAATAGCTACTTTGAAGTCCGATCTAGCTCGTCTTTTTGAGATGAAAGATCTAGGTCACTTATCTTATTTCTTGGGGATTGAGGTTGCCTCATCCGCTAGAGGTTATATGCTGTCTCAGCCGAAATACACTGCTGACATACTTGAGCGTGCACGTCTAACTGACCACAAGACTGCAAATACTCATATTGAGACTAATGTCCGATATTCTCCCACGGATGGGGCCCCTTTACCTGATCCTGCTCTCAACCATACTATTGTTGGCTCTCTTGTCTACCTAACTATCACTCGGTCTGATATCACTTTCGCTGTGCATGTTGTCAGTCAATTTGTCTCAACTCCTACTACAATACACTGGTCTGCTGTTGTTCGTATTTTACGGTATCTCCGTGGTTCCTGTTTTCAGAGTCTTCTATTCCCATCGACTTCTTCTCTTCAACTTCATGCTTATTCTGATGCTGATTGGGCTGGTGATTCTACTGATCGTAAGTCTACGACAGGCTTCTACATATTCTTAGGTGATTCTCTCATCTCTTGGAAGAGCAAGAAGCAGGCTATTGTCTCTCGTTCTTCTACGGAGGCCGAGTATCGTGCTATGGCCTCTACCACTACTGAGATTGCGTGGCTTCGTTGGTTACTAGATAATATGGGTATCTCCATCTCTCCTCCTACTCCTATGTATTGCGATAATAAGAGTGCCATACAAATTTCTCATAACTCTGTGTTTCATGAACGCACCAAAAATATTGAGGTTGATTGTCACCTTGTTCGTCATCATCTTCAACTCGGGACCATTTCTTTGCCCTTTGTTTCGTCCTCACTTAAGCTTGCCGACTTCTTCACTAAGGCTCATCCGGTTTCTCGCGTTCGTTTTTTGTTTGAGAAACTCTATCTGTTCTGTGCTATCACATCTGCGAGTTTGCGAGGGGGTGTTAGAGTTTTATTTATGTTATATTTTGTGTTATTTATGTTATATTTTATTAGTTAGCCTAATTTAGTCCTAGTAGTCTTCTGTATATAGGACTCTCTTGTTTTTTAGGTTTCTCTCTAATTTCTTTACATAGAACAGTCAGATTGACAATAGAGTGATTCTTCAATAGTTGTTCTTCTTTCTCTTATATGATTGAATGGGAATTCTTCTTGATTAGTTTACATAAATATATATTAAAACTTTTTGCCACCAAACCAACGCGGTTGAAATATTACATAATTAACATCTTGACGTTGAAATATTACATAATTAGCATCATCAAGATGTTTCGAATAAATTAATTACTTGACTTTTGCAAAAATAATAATAATAATAATAATAATAATAATAATAATAATAATAATAATAACGGGTATAAAGTATGTTTGGTAAGCCAAATAAGTTGGCTTATAGCTTATTTAGGAACTTCTAAGTTTCTATTAATTAAATAAACTCCATTTAGTTAGAGGAGCTTATTTGAAAAGCTCGAGCTAATTTGAAAAGCTCGAGCTAATTTGAAAAACTTTTTTTTATTAACTTTTCAAATAAATTCATGAGGTTTTTTTAGTTTTTCCATTTTTTACCCTTATAATTTTCTAAAAATATATTTTAAATATATCATTTTGTGTAATTTTCTATTTATGAGCTAGCTTATCAGTTATTTTACCAAATATTTTTTATTTACATCAACTAGCTTATCAGCTATCAGTTATAAGTCATAAGATATCAGTTCTCAATTAGCTTATCAGTTATAAGCTAACTTATCAGCTAATTCTACCAAACATACCCCTAAGCATATTGACAAGGGTGCGTGATTAGTCAAAATAGAAAAAAGAAAATTACAAATTGTTGAAATGTGAGATATTTTACCCATTCACCAAAATAGCAACTCTTTAATTAAATGGACCAAAATATGGCTAAGGAAATGTGAAAATTTTTCAGAAAAGTAAAACATCAACACTGGAATTAATGTTTACCCCTTCGACTAGAGAAGCCCACACTTCACCACAAAGAAACGAACTCTATGTTGAAGCTCCAAAAAACTGTAGCTTCACTAAAAATAAATTCACAGTATAGATCAAACAGATTAATTGCAACCAATGGCGTAAACCCTACTTACAATCAGCCAAGAACAACCCACAAATCTCATCCATAAACTATACAAAGCATACACTTAAAATCCACTAAGAATTACACATAGAATATTAGTGCGACAAAACGTTTTTAAAATCTGATTAGATTGGGAGTACTTATATTTATAAAATATTAGGATTCATGGGACAACATGGACACGGTACAATGTATTAAACTTTTGGTATGTCTAGCCATTAATCAAATTTTATACTTATTCTAATCAACTTGGTAATCTAGCATAATTAAGGTTCCCACTTGATAATCTAGCTTAATTAAGCTTCCCACTTGACCTTAATTTACGGAAATTGATAAAGCCAGTTGGGAATTGTTAATTTATTTAATTAATTGCATAATTAGCTAAAAAGGTATATTAGATGTGATGGAATAGATTATTGAGTGGGCTGCTGTCCAAAGCCATCAAAGTCCTTGAGTGCATTAGGTGTCGAAATTGGTAGGAAATGATCAAGTTGGGGCCTATATTACATTGTTGAAATGAAAGAAACATGATAAAATTGAATGTTTCGAAATAATGGACCAAATTCATGTTCATTTTGCGTTCACTGGTGAAAAAATATATGCATTCTTAATTATGAAAATGAAACTAAATTTCAAAATGACAGAGATTTGTCGAATCTGTAAAAAAAAAAATTGTTTTTTCGTTCAGTATTTCTAAAGTTGTGGGGGCCAATCCTGATAAATAGGCGCTTCGTGCAATCATATCACATCTAATTCAACGTTAAAGTTTTCAAAGAAAAACAATTTCAAAGCGACATATTGATGATAAATACAAAACATGTCTTCATTCTTTTGCCTCATCCAATCCTTTTTCTTATTGCAAAATCAAAGGGTATTTATCCATGCCGAATTATTTAAAAAGGGAAAACTAACTTCATTTCGTATATCATTAATATATATGCTATGGCGTTGTCTTTCAATGAATATTTTACGTACGTCTTTGTTATTTATAGGAAATGAAAATTCAAAGAAGATTGTTTCAGAATATAAAGTGACCCATAAACTAGCATACAAGATGCAACTACAAGAGGATTCCTATCATTTCAAAAATGCATCTCCAATCTAAATATAAAGTATTCTGAAAATATTATAAGTATATTCTAATTTATTGTTTGGATAACAATCAAGTGATGTATCACAATATTGTACAATAATATATTATAATTATTGCACTATTATTATATAAAATTGTAACACATCACTTAATTTTCAATCTGATAGTAAATCAGAATGTGCTTACAACACATTCGTTCTTAGTAAATGCATACAAATGAATGGGGAAATTGAGAAATTAAAAAAGAAGTGTTTATTTTTGTGGGCTTTTTCTTTTTTGGTACATGTACTAGTCTTGGCTTAGGCTAAAAGCTAAAGTTGGACTAGTCATCTGAATTCTTCAACACAAATATAGAAACATTGAACATAGCACAAATTCTGGTTCATTGCATGTAAACCCCTGTATGATAAACAAAGCAAAATATAGACCCCACCATTCCTCCATCATCATATATACACACAGTAACGTACACCCACCGCACTTTCATTTTATTCTTCCTTTCTTTTTGTCTCTGGTTTACAGATGATTTCCTTCCTTTGATTTTTCTCTGATGCATTCAGTTGTCTTTGAGGGCCTGTGGATAGCGATTCTCTTAATTTATCTTACAATTTTTGCTCTCACTGGAGGGTTTTTGGGGTTCAGATTTGACCTACCTGCGGTTTCTACCCTGTTCCCATGTCTCAAGTCTTTGATTATCGTGGTATGATTTCTAATCCCTCTTCGATTCTGATTTTTTACCTGTTGATGTTGTTGAATCCGGTAATTTATCATAGAAAATTTGAATCTGGTTGCTTGGGTGTGTAGTAATGAAATATTGAATTTATTTGATTGAAGTGATTATCGGAAAATTTTTAATTGATTTGTTGTAAAGCACATATATTTATGTGGCTTCTTCGTTGTAAATCATCTAGCTTCCTTAGAATATCTATGTGAAAGTCTCCGATTACTTCGGTATAATCATAAATCTTTTTGGGCCTCTCTTAATTCCATATATTTCTGTGAATTTTTATTTAGTTCTTATAATTTTTCATTGGAAAGATGATTATATGTAATTGTATGCAAAAATTCCTTTATTATAAATTCTGATCCCAAATAATTTTTGGGTTTTGCTTGAATATCTTGTCAGTGGCTTTTCTTGCTCTGTTTTTGGTCATGTGGTCAATATATACACTCGAAGCATATCTGGTTTTTTGCTTCAGGTTTATGTGTCTTGAGCTGGATATACCTATTCCTTTGGAAAGAAAATTCATTATTCTTTTGCAGACAACTACAAAATCTTTTCTCAATTCAATTTTTTTTTTTTTTTTTTAAAGGAAGCTACAAAATCTTTGTATTTATGGATAGAATGTGAATTAAATGGTTTTATGGTCGGACACACGAGTAGACCGGACATGTAAACTTACCAAGTTCATATTTTTTGGATTATAATCATATATCTATAAACTATAAGGGGATGTTATAGGCCCTGTATGAACTAGACGTTTGCCAAAATTAGAAGGCATCATGTTTTTCCATTGCTGATCTATTATATTTCATCTTATTTGACATTTATAGACATATAATATAATAATGATTGGCTGACATTCTTTTACACATGTTGGCTTTCAGGCACTGGTGATTTTTCCTCTGGGGGCATCTTATTCCCAAACCCCAAGGATTCGAGTCTTATTTTACCCCTTGATCATCATGTGGATGTGTACTTTCCTCCTCGAAAGAGATCTCGCATCAGTGCTCCATTTATTTTCTTTGGGGAACAGAAGGCATCCATCGAAGTTCTTCCTGATGAATGTCTCTTTGAGGTTTTCAGACGTCTTCCTGGCGGCCAAGAGAAGAGCGCTTGTGCATGTGTTTCAAAACGCTGGCTCATGCTTTTAAGTACCATTAGGAGGGATGAACTATGCAATGACAAAAACACTCGATTGGTTGAGCCTGAGGAAAGATCAAACCCGAAAATGGAAGATAAATCTACTGAGTCTGAGCAGAATGGTGGATCCATTGATTCAAATGGATTTAAAGTTGAAGCCGAGGAGGCAGATCAAGAGAGGGAGTCCAGTGGATATCTTTCAAGATGCCTAGAAGGGAAAAAAGCCACAGATACCAGATTGGCTGCAATTTCTGTTGGAACAGCAAGCCGTGGAGGATTGGGTAAGCTTTCCATTAGAGGAACTGTTGCTGCTCGAGGAGTGACAAATTTTGGCCTCAAGGCCATTGCTCGTGGTTGCCCTTCTCTAAGAGCTCTTTCTTTGTGGAACTTATCATCAATTGATGATGAAGGGCTTATCGAGATTGCAAAGGGGTGTAGCCTGCTGGAGAAGCTCAACCTTTCTCAATGCTCAACAATTACTGACAAAAGTTTGCTTGCTATTGCAAGGAATTGTCCTAATCTGACGTCAATCACTGTAGAATCTTGTTTGAACATTGGAAATGAAAGCCTGCAAGCTTTGGGTCAATTTTGCCCCAACTTGAAGTCCATCACAATTAAAAACTGCCCACTTGTTGGGGATCAAGGAATCACAAGTATGTTTTCATCCGCTGGTCGTGTCTTGTCAAAGGTTAAGCTTCAGGGACTTAATATCAGTGACGTGTCCCTTGCTGTGATTGGATATTATGGACGAGAAGTGACTGACCTAACACTCGCTGACCTCAAAAATGTAAACGAGAGGGGATTTTGGGCAATGGGCAGTGCACAAGGTTTGCAGAAGCTGAAATGTTTTGCAGTCTCTGCTTGCAGAGGATTGTCTGATGTAGGGCTTGAATCCATTGGTAAAGGTTGCCCAAACCTAAAGCAGACTTGCCTCCGCAAAAGCCCACTGATATCAGACAAAGGAGTAGCTTCCTTTGTGAAAACTGCAGGCTTGCTCGAAAGCCTTCAGTTAGAGGAATGTCACAGGATAACCCAGTTTGGCTTTTTTGGCATTCTTGGAAATAGTAAGAAACTGAAGGGCCTTGTCTTGGCAAACTGCTTGGGAATTAAGGATACTGATTTTCAATTTCAATCAGTTTCACTTTGTAATTCATTACGAAATTTGACTATTCGTAACTGCCCCTGCTTTGGTAATGTTAGCTTGGCCTTAGTTGGAAAACTGTGTCCCAAGTTGTTGCATTTGAATCTTGTGGGGCTTCAGGGGATAACTGACGAAGGGCTTCTGCCTCTTGTTTCAAACTCTGAAGATGGTCTTACAAAGGTTAATCTGAGTGGATGTGTGAATTTGACAGACAAAGTGGTTTCCACGATTGTTGAGGTGCACGGGAGTACCCTCGAGCTTTTCAATCTTGATGGATGCAAACACATAACTGATGCTAGCTTGAAGGAAATAGCCAATGAGTGTTTGTTGCTGAGTGAACTTGACGTCTCTGAGTGTGGAATAACTGATGCTAGTATAGCGGCCTTGGCTGGTGCAGTGCAGCTCAGTTTACAGATACTTTCCATCTCAGGCTGCTCATCTGTCTCTGACAAAAGCTTAGCTTCCTTGGCTGTTTTGGGTCAGAGCTTAGTCGGTTTGAACATCCAGCACTGTCATGGCATCAGCTGTGGTGCTGTTGAGTTACTCGTGGAGCAGCTTTGGAGTTGCGATATACTTGCCTAAACAAGAAACCAATCTGATAGTGTCAACTTGTTAAGAAATGCATCTTGGTAATTGCAGTAGTGGGAGTAGTTTTTGGGTCCATCGCCGTGGGTCTTGATGAGGTTCAGAATCCCAGTCGACTTTTTCCAGCGAAGTTCGGCCAGTAGCTCTTTTTTTGCAGCTTTTGTTTCGCATTGCAAAGCTGTTTCATGAATTTTGGCCTCAGATTGTTGGAGCCATTTTTCTCTCTGGTCGTTCTTCGCTGAGGCCAAGGATTTGGGCTTTGGATCTTTAGATCTTACAAGTGGTCCTTGTTTTATATTTTTAGCATCTGTCGAATGTTTGCGATTTAGTACCTAAAGTTTGGGCTATTTCTTAAATGTCTGAGTCACGGTTGCTTTTGGCAGTTCTAGGTTTGTCGCCTTGCTCTTTTTGGGCGTTGGCCGTGGCAGTAGTCTGTCGCGACGACCTTAGCTCTTCTGGAGGGGTCGTTTTTTATCGTTTTCCCAACGCCCTAGTTTTTGCAGGTTCCCTAGTCCATGAACTGTCCTGTGCAACCTCTTGTGATGTAATGCTGTTTTAATTGTATGGTTTAATGTTTATGAATAAAATCTTTTCAGGAACTTTTGTTTGTTGACTTCTTCCCTTCACACACACACACGCACGCACACACAGAGGTTACAGATTGCGAGTTCTTTGTTCAAGTGAGCTTTCACGTGTGGAAGCCGGAAGGCTAACCAGGTGATTGATTTTGCTTTGAGCAAGTTTTTCGCACGGCTGTGGTGAGTCTTGAATCTATGCTTTCTTATGCCTTGTTCTGTGTTCGTGAGACGTTGAAATATATGTTCTTCTCCGTAACGTTTCTGTCTGGTTAAGTATCAGAGTTACTATGCATGTATTTGGTTTATTCAAAATAACTGAATCAAGTTCAGTAACTACAGATATCTTTTAGCTTTATGATTTTGATGCGAAGTTCTGTAGCCTCCAATGCTGTCAACGCAAAAGAAACTTGTCCCCCGAGGGAAAAAATTGTCTTTTAGTATTCCACGTTCATAAATGTGGGTAATCTGATTGAAATTTTGGTGGGGTAGGGCATGCTATTTGATATGGTGCGATTATGGATGCCACTTTATTGGATCATCATTGTCCAATTAAGTGATGACATCGGAAATGAGGTGGTTGAGGACAATCACTTCATTCCTCCGGTGGCTTCAGTTAATTGGGTGGTGGAGCACCTTTGCAAGTTAATATTGACAGCTCTTCACTGGGCGGTTGAACCATGTGTGATGGTGTCGGGGATGGAATTTTTTTTCCAGGGGCAGGCCCGGGTGTGTGGAGGTTGAGCTCCCGATGCAAAAAAATTACTAGTTTTATATAGGAAAAAAATTATATATATAATTTTAGTCTAATTAAATTTTTTCTTTATTATGACCCGTTTATAAATCCTAAACCTATTTATGGGCGATTAAAAGTATATTTGATATGGAATATTGAAAGAATAGATTTCAGCTATATATATGGTTGAATAGTAAATATGATGTGTTAAAAAATGTAAAAAGATTATTATCAAATTAATGTATGAGTTATTCAAAATATGGAGGAAAAATACAAAAAAAAAAAAGAGGTAAATTAACTTGCATCAAACAAGCCCTAATTAATAAAATAATCTTGAAGAATTATCAAAACTTCAGACCTTGTTTTTAAGGATTTTGACAAAAATCTTAATACTGAAAATCTAACATAATTGCTTAATCAATACTGGTTCATTTTTGGAGCAGAGAAAACTATGCTCTTAGGCATTAACTTGATCGTAGGTGAATAAGTGATCAGAATTGATTTATTATATGGTTGATATTAATATTTGACGTTGATTAAACAATCGAAGTTAATATTTAAGTAAAAAAAACTTTCCCAAAGAACAAAAGAGAAACCCAACTTTCGAAAATTTACAAATTCAACTACTCATATGATAATAATATTGCGTTAGGTTTGCATTTAGGTGGGCATCAACATCACTTAATAATTAATTAACCACACTTGATTTTGAGTCATCACCAACTTAGAGGATGCGTTATGCATTAAATTTTCGTACGATTTCGTAACGTTTTTTCAATCAAAATCCCAGTCTGTCGTATTTTGGAAATTGCCCTGAAAGGTAACTTCACAAGATTCTTGTCTCAAACCCAGTATGCATTTACTCGAAATATTCAACTGGACAAAATAGTCCTAAAAACTTTTCAAACTATACATTGTTTCAAAAAATATATATATAAATAAATAAATAAAAATTTCTTAGTACATATCTTGTCGGAAAGGACTGTTCCTCTGATGCAAAGAAAGATACATAATTTGAGGCTTTAAACTGTAGCTATGTTCTTCATATGATTATTTTGAGCTTAGTATTAATATACACATTTTCTATGGTATCCTTCTTGCATGTAAAATTTAATTTTTCTGCTCAAGGCAATTCATCAACTTGCAAGTTCTTTAACGCTGGGGAAAAAATGTCCAATACCTCTAGGCTCTAGCAAAGCAACGGTGAGCACCTCCACATAAACAAATCACATTATTTAATTAGTTATAATCCAAATAAGTAGGCTGCTGGCATGAAGTCTTGAGTACTTCGAGTAGTGCAGAAAACATTTCCTTATCAATATAAGTTACTTGCTAATGATCCAATACCAATTTAGTTAGTACCTTATGGATCGTCGACAAGTGTCCATGGTCCACCCACCCCTTAATGGGGGCATGTGGTATCCATCCGGCACTAGTTGGCACCTTATGGTGCCAACTAATTGGCTTTTGATTAAGAGACTAAAAAGTTATCATCAATCAAGATACCAAAAGAAACATAGTCGATAAATTCAAGAGTGGAATTTTTGGTACATGAAATTGCGCGCTACAAGCAAAATAACTTTATTTTGCCCGATAATTTTACCATATTTAGAAGGGCCGGTGTTTCCTTTTTCCACATTGGATCAAGATTGAAAGAGCCGGATTGCGATTTTCCTAGACCATTTTTTGTACTCATCATTATTACTTTATTTAGCTGACGTGGGACTTTGTTCATTTTGAAGTGAAACACGTCCCAAGAACCTAATAACCACTCCAATCATCTTCCTTGCATCAAAGAATCGCACGACTACAAAGCCTAACTCTTCGCCTCGAGAGTTAACCATCGAATATTATTTCCTATAACTCGGGAATTATCTTGTGCATCCACATGGCTAGATCTAAACGTTAGCTCTCGATCACTGACCGGGTATGGTCAAAATTTACCCAAAACACATCCCCAATAAACCTCTTACAATGGCTGTTTGGACATTGACTTTAATGGGCGCTCTCTCTAAGTTTACTCCTGTTCTCTTGCATGTGCATAATTTTCACTTGGAACAGGAGAAAGGTAAATTCCCAAACAGTAGAATTCAGTTTTATCAGAAAAAACCATCAACCTTTTTCCACTTTAAAATAGATTCTTCTGATTCTTGATATTCTCAGTTTCTCATTTAGGGTTGATACATAGCTTTACTACTGTTTTCTTCTCCCTTTATACCTAGATTCTTTTCTGCAACACAAGTTAGAAATTCCCATTAAAGGTTTGATGATTGTAGATTCAGATCAACTAACTACTTTAGGAAGCTGAAAATGGCATTGAATGTTAAAGTTGGACTGATTTTCTTTTGCTTCATCTGTCTACTTTCTACAACAGGTATGATAGATTTGCAACAATTTTAACCAATCATTTTTGTTTTCTTTTCTCTTCTTGATTGTTGACCCTCACCTTTTAACCCTCGTTAAAGATTCATATTAATGCTTCTTTGTTGGTTGAAAAGTAAGAATAGTTAGCAATAACAATATCTTCGGCAACTGGGGTATCTCCCAATCTAAGCACCAGAGACTTGAGGGTTAGTGGGGGTGGAGCCCCTCATACCCTCGGGGATCCCCCAAAAAAACCCGAAAAAGAGGGTTAATGAAAATGCACTATAAGAAATTTTACCTTGAACAAATACAAATTTAACTTTGAAAAATCATTTTTTAGTTGTTTAGTTGTAAAATGGTTGTCAGGAAAATTTCAAGGCAAAAATTTAATTTTTGTCGTTGAAAGAGAATTTTTGTCTTTTTTTCATGTTTTAAGAGATTGTACATTGACTCGCATGGTATTTGATTTGCACATGTAGTTTTTGGAGTTGAGGTAGAGTTGAAGCAAGGGAGTGATGATGTGGAAACAAGAAGGATGATGATAGGTTCAAGGCCTCCAAGATGCTTGGAGAGGTGCTTGAAGTGTAAGCCTTGTATGCCTACATTGGTTATAGCACTACGTAACAAAAAGGGCTTAGAGAGACATGGCGATCATAACAATGACGACGGTAGAGATAACTATTACCTCCTCGTGTGGAAATGTAAGTGCGGAAATAAGCTTTTTCAGCCTTGACGACTTTAATCTAGTTGGACAGTACTGAATTAGAAGGAAAAGTAAAATATTGTTCATTGTCTTCTTTGATCATTGAATTCTTGGTTTGGAGGGCACTCTTTCTTGTTCTATTACTTAGTTATTCTTGAAATTTTACTTTTAACAACAAAAACGTTTGTCCTAAGTCATATTCAGATTATTTCGAGCCAGAGGCTGCAAGGCAAAAATTTTAATGTATTTCTGTAGTGATTATTAACACTCACCCCCCCCCGGGGGCTGTTTTTTGGGTGTAGTGATTAATTACTAGGAAGGGTTGTGACTTGTGAGAGGGAGAAAAGAAAAGTAGTGGGAAGGGAAAGCCAGAGAAGATTCCTCCCATATTTATATCTTCATCATAACTTGAGAGTTAAATTTGATAGTAGAATTTTCTTAGTTAGCTTCTTTAACTAGAAAAGTAATTACTATTTTTTCTCAAAATATGAGATTGAAAAGTGTACAAAAGTTGTGGAAAAATGTAAAAGACAATTTTCTTTAAAGAATAATTTATACTGGAGTCAATTGATCCAAAAAGTCACTCAACTTTGATTCCAGTTACGACTTTCTTTGTACCATACGTTAGTATGATATCCCTTTTTTCCTCTAAAGAAGCATCACATAGCCTCAACATTGTTTCTAGGGTTTCGTTTTGGCTCATTGAGAGGATTTGAATGCCCTTAGGCCATCTCCAATGCAGTGGTGAATTGCACCTCCATGAATAGTAATTGACAGTATAGAGAGAGTGACGTGGCTTTTCTTTTTTTTTTTTCATCACTTTTATATCAATTATCCCGCTTTTTGTCCACTTTTTCCGTCTAGATTCCCGTACCATGTCCAGAAATAGATACTCGTCTAGAATTATTTCACTATTATTTTATTATTATTTTTAAATTATTTTTATCGCTCTCCTAATGGTTCACTCTTCCCTCTTTTTTTCCTACATTTCTTTCTATTTATTTTCAAATAAAATAATTATCTTCTCTCTACCTCTCTCCTACACTCTCTCCTCCACATCATCTACAATCCATACTCCCATTGGAGGTGGCCTCATCATTTTATTAGAATAGTAAGAATGTATGATATTCATTCATCACTCAACTTTAATTGGATACAGAGACTCATCAATATCCTTCTATATATCTACCACTCAACCTTTTAGAAGTACTTTCAGCTCACCACTCAGCATTCCACATGAGACCTTTCTCGTAGTTGCTAACTCGTCAATCTGCTTACATACCACAAATTTTGTCGTACTTTTGATATCAGCAAAGCACCGCACATCGATCATGTCCAACCGAGACTTTAGACAATGCAATTGGAATTTAACATCCCCAAATCCATCATCAAGAAAGCATACTTTGAAAGGAAGAAAAGAGTGAGTGATAAGCTCTACATCTGTAAAATCCTATCCATTCTTCTTCCGGAACAATGCAGAGAACTTTCTTTTCCCTTTTCTTTGTCAAAGCTAGCAATTCACCGAGCGATGGATAAAGAGAACTTTAAAAAGTATGGATGAAGAGTACACTAATAAGTCAAGTCATGATTGGACACCATAAAGCATGTTGATGAGTTAAGTTGCCAAACATTTAACTCTTCACACTCCCTCCCACCCCAAACCTTGTGGCCAAAGACTAAGGATATATTTGATTAGTAATGATTCGATGCCCAGAATGCTCACATGTGGACATCTTAAAGTACCCATATGTGGGTCAATGATTGACACATGCCTCCCGTAAAAGAGCACGCGTCAATCATCAGCCCACATATAGGCATCAGATCTTTGGTGTATATTTGATAGCGAAAATGCTATATTCTCGGCATTTTATCTCCCAATGTCTCACAGCACACTTGCAGCCCCCCTGAATGCGGTGGGGGTGGGTGGGGCCCTCGCCCACATCTCTCTCACATTTTTTCTCCCAGCGTTTCCCATCGCTCTTAACATATCATTCCCGTATTTGATAGACATCATAGAAACACAATAAAGAAAATGGTTTTGAAATATATAAAAAAAAATCCGATGCCCAGAATGCTCACATGTGGACATCTTAAAGTACTCATATGTGGGCCAATGATTGACACATGCCCCCCGTCAAAGAGCACGCGTCAATCATCGGCCCACATATGGGTATCAGATCTTTGGTGTATATATTTAATAGACATCATAGAAACACAATAAAAAAAGTGGTTTTGAAATTTAAAAAAAAAAAATTATCAAATCAATATATAATAATGATTAAAGATAATAGTAGAAAGATGAATTTTTGAACAATTCCTACCAATCAAGCTCTAAAAATCTGGTTATGCCCTGAGCGGCCTCTCCACTTCCTGCCAGCACAGGCTCAATTAGCAGAACCGTCACCCTCTCCCACCTTCCAGCAGCAAAACTTGACCAAGGCAATGTACCGGTTGAGAAGACAAAAGAAAATATGCAAGAGGGTCTTCCAAACACATATAATACAACTTAACTAACAAAAGACCCATTTGTTTAATCTGAACAACAAAAGCAAAACAAGCCCCAAAGTATTTGCAAAAACTAAAATCCAAAACAGTCCAACACTTGGATCTTGAATCGTTTGATAGCGAGACTCAAAAATTTCAGACTTTTCAACATCCGATGACAGAAACATAGGTAAACATAAATTTCGACAACAAATGACCAATAGTAACACCATCATATATTGCACTAATCATCTTGCGAGTTCTTAAGACCAATCTTGAAAAGCACATCAAACTATCAAACTTTTCCGCAACTTTGGGTAATACGACCCATCAGCGTTTAATAGTTTCCTTCATGCCCCCACTCTTGGATGCATCAAATCTTATTCAGATCCAGTAAATTTTCATTCATGTTTCGTGCTGTCTCTTCAGTACTAGACTACAATGGGTTCCTGCACCAAGGGGCTCGTCTGGGCTTGAGCTTCAACAACAGGTTCATCCTTGCTTGGGTCAATCATTTCTCCCTGCTCATGCTTTTGTTTATTGGGCTCAGCTTCACTCATTTCCCGGGATAAGTTGCTCAGCTGAGATTTAGATTCATTTGTTTCCTTGGAGACAGACGTCCTTTGAGATAAAGATTTTCTTTTTTCATAGGGTAACGTAATTTTCTGAGATGGCAACTGAGGAAGAGATTTACGTGAAGAATTCTTGGCATGGGCGACAGGTCCTTTGGCTAGGTTATTTTGTGACACTTTCTCATCCAAGCTTAGCCTACCTGGGGTTGCATTTGAACCGCCATTTTCCTCAGATGAAGTCTTTTTCCGACCAAGCTTTGGAGATTTAGGTCTTGTTGTAGGTATCTACATCGACGCAGAACACGGACACGAGTTAATTAAAATGTCAGCTGTAACATTGTAATTACTGCTTGAAACTATAATGGTTTAGTTCTTGATTCTTGAACCTAGTCGTTAGTGCATACTAATGAATTTGCTTTTTGTTTGTTTTTACTAATGAATTTGTTTGCAAATCATTGTACAACATTGCGTGATATTAGAAAGTGACATGCGTCGTCTAGCCTCGATCAATACTTCACACTCTTTACCAAACATGCATTTGATGTTAATGGAAATTCCAATTTATTGTCTTCACACCACAAAATATCAAATCACGTGCCATCAGTTCCACCAAGAACAATCACTAATGACCAAAGCCACAAGTTATGCCACCATCAATTTCCCAACAGCAGAATAAAAAATGCATTGGCCAACACTAACAGAACCAATTTCCACGTGTCATTCCTGGGCATATACCAAATAAAGCCACCACCCTCAATGTAGGAAGCAAAATAGTTCCACTAAAATTGGACTGAGCCACGACAATATTTAAGAGAATATTTGATCTAGGTCTAGATAATGGGTGTCTCACTCTATGAGATTTTGGGTAGAAGAGATCAAGATTGCGTTAGTCTCATTATTCTTGCCTGGAGATCAAATGCCTAAGATTGACAGGGCTCCAAAATACTGGGAGCAGTTTTTCCTTCGCCTATTTTAAAAATTAGCAGGAGGTTTTTGCTAATATGTCAAAAATAGATTGAATCTTTTCTCTTCATCCTTTATACATTGAAATGCTAGTGTACTAAGTGCTAGCATCAAAAACATCTCACCAGTATATATCATACACCCAAATGCAAATTAGCCAATCAAGCAACTTCAGAAGTCAAGAGGCCACATAGAGACATAGAGGACGGAGGGCTAAAAAGGATGTCTAAAATTTAACTGGCTATATATTATAGTTCAGTAATTGTATTTTCACAGTATCCCATTTGCAAATTATGCTTTTAGAATTATGTTGAGCAGTACGGTACCTTCTTTAGTTCCACCTTTGGTGGTGGAGGTTCCTGATAGAAGCTAGGCATTGGTGTTGCTTTGAATGTCAAACTTTTCCTTAACATTTTGATCTCAGCATCTTGTGTTTCCTATTTATAACAAATCAACAAGAAAATATCAAGAACATCATTTGCACAACCCTATCTATCATTCTAAATACAAAATCAGCAGCAGAATCTCACCTTAGACTTCGCTTGCATATTATTCTGCTCTTCTTCCTTTGCGTGGATTTTTTCCTCGAGTTTGGAAAAGAACTATTCCAAAAATAGAGGACATTCTCAGGACCAAATCATGAAGGAAAGACAGGATAATCAGTACTTCTGATGTTGAAGACTAACCTCTCTTCTCTTTTCGGCCCGTTCGTTACATCTAAAACTGAAATTATAGCTTGGAAGAGCACCCAGTTTGCGAGTCTTGGCATCTCCACCAGTTGGACTTCTATCAGCTACTTAAGGATAAACAATAAACAGTCTTCCATCATAATTCATAAAGATGGCAATATGCAATGTGAGAATCCTTTTATATAACAGACATAATGTGCAAAATGATACAATCAAAACGGATACAAAGAAGAGTTTGAAGTTTCTTCTGCTTTATTTGTGGAGTCCTTTCTGAGTGGCTTCAGCTTTGGCTTGTCCCTGCGGCCAGGAAATTTCCATTCACAGATAACGAAGTTATTATGATACAGAAATTCAACAAAAAATACTAAACATGCTCGTTTCGGCAAATTCATTAATGTTACAAGGAGTAATAGTAGTAGATCTCACAAAATGCTAGGACAATATCTAGTTGTTATGAGTGTATGGTTGAAATTAATATTGGACTTCAACTGAGTTTTTGAAACCATTTACAATTTTTTTCCATCAGAACCCAGAGGCTAAATAAAAGAATGCAAATTTAAGAAATTCCATTGGAAGGTACCTATGAGATAGATTCCTGCATTCTAGCACACAAGAATACAGGTACAAATGCTACGTCAAAATATCATAGATATCCATTGGGAGTAAAAGAAAATTCAACCAGTAGTGATATATAACGTACGAAGTGCCTTCGAGCTGTGTGCCACTCGTGGAAGACAGTTTTGCATCAGAATGTACAGTCTGCTGCAAGATTGTAGCAAATAATTTCAATGGCCGGTTTGAATAAAGATTAGACTAAATGTTGGAAACAATTAAAATAACAGCGTGATGGACACATGGTTTTTACCTTAGAATGATGGGCAGTATTTTTAGCAGGCTCAGGCTTCGCTTGGTCAGCAGTTTGCCTCTCATTTGACCTGTTTTTCGTTCTAAGAGTAGCCTGTTTCGACTGTGATTCTGGAGCACGGATTACATTTGAAGCAATGGAAGATTTTGAAACATCCTTTCCATCCTTATTCTTGTTCATACCTGTCGATGCAGAATGTTTAAGACTTGTAGGCTTCCCGTTCTTAGCTTTATCCATGCCCTTCAGTTGTTTGGCTTTCTTAGACTCTCCTAATTCTTCAACACTCAGTTCCTATAAGTAAATAATATTACAAACAGTTGTTTGGAAGCAAGGATTAGAAAAACATTTGACCAAGAAAACATGATAAAAAATCTCCTACCTTGGAAATTGTCACAGCATTGCCATCTGGTGGCACTGCACTTTCATCTGTGTTGACTGGTATGGAAGAACTAAGGATTTCATCGTCATTTGTTTTCATATCATTGTCGAGAACCTCACTTGACCCACCAACATTGGAACCGCCATTGAGAATTCCATTCACCTTCTCAGAAGTCACTTCTTCTCCTGAAGGGAGTTGCTGGTGAGCACTGATCTCCACCCTGTTTCCAGGATCAGATATAATATCGTTGGCATCCATCTCGCTCTAGAACCTGTAAAAGGTTGAACCAGATGCCACAACCCTTAGAGAATAACAAAATATGGTAGTACACTAGATACAAATATTCCTACATTTCTTACAAGTAGAATTATAAATGTGTAACAAATGTTCCTACATATCCATCACACTCTAGAACCTGTAAAAGATTGAACCAGGTGCCACAACCCTTAGAGAATAACAAAATATGGTAGTACGCTAGATATAAATTTTCCTACGTTTCTTACAAGTAGAATTACAAATGCGTAAAAAAGAATTGCTCCTTAGTAACAATAATGCCAATTTCAACATGAACTGAAAGTTAACTAGTGCAATTGAGAGCACAAATGGAACAAAACCCACGCCCAATGCAGCACATAATAGCATTACTTCATAGGAATATACTTTAAACCAATAAACCTTCATCAACGAGACAAAACTGAATAGAAGACCAAATCAAGTCTTCTTTAGCATCAAGAAGAATAAAAAAAGGGTATATTCATTCATTCCACTTTTCTTGCAAGTCCATTAAAACCCTTTTCCTTAAGTCGTCAATATCAAAAGGAAATCTGATGCTAATACCTAGAATCTACACAGCTTTGCCTAATGTTTTAACCAGTAATCTCAAACCCCAGATGCCAAAGAGAATATCTAAAAACAAACCTAGCAAATGACAAAAATTGAAAAAGGAACAACGTAACAGAATATACTCGCACTAGATCTTCATAGATCCAATATTGCTCGTTTGAAGATTCAATTCTAGAAACATAAATCCGAAAACACATTTCCATTTTCTATAAACCTCATACTATCTCCAAGTAACTCCGCAAATCCTCGTGTAAATATCTCCATAGAAGCAGCGAAACAATAAAACAAAAAATGCTATGGACACATAAAAAGGCTTACCCAGAACACACAATATGGAAGAAGAGATCAAAGGTTAATCAGCAAGATGATGGGTTGAGAAGATCAGCTCGATTCTTGAGTGGTTCTTCACTGCTGTTTAAACTTTGAATTTTGAATTGATTTTTGGATCTGAAATGGTTTTTTTTTCTCTCTCTTCTGGAGTATTTTTTTTTTCTTCCTTTGTTGGTATTTCTTGAAAAAAAAATTTCTCTCTCGTGTCAAAATCAATCAAAATATGAAATAGGAATAGAGAGGCAAGGAGCGTTTGTTTCTTGTGGTATTTGTGCAATTGTGCGAGTTCCATCGCTGTTCAAATCCATTCCACGTCACTTTCGAATTTTGGTAGGAAAGAGGCAATAAGTGAAAAAAATTATACAATTATTTAATGAAACTCAATGCTTGTTATGTGCAAATAGGTCTTCATCTGGGTTTGGTTTAATGATAAGGTATCCTCTTACCGGTTTATCCCGAATTCGAAACACCACACCTTATCCCTATAATTTCCAATTTATACTCAAAAATAGGTCTTGATCTCCCCATATCAATTTGAGTTCTTCGAACTATATATTAGATGTGTAGTTGAATTAAAATTACAAAAAATATATTAAAAGATATAAAATAATTATATGATGATTTTTGAAAATAATGAAAGAAAAAAAGTTAGTGAGAACAAGCCTTACTTTCAAGTACTGTGTACAATTCGCATCATAGCAGTACAAAAACGCTTACATATAAAAGATCATTTAAGTTTTGTACATGTCACATAATATTGGAAGTGACTCCTTGATAAATTAATCCTAGGTAAAATAATCCCCTACTGGGAGATCGAACCCCCCTAACCATATGGTTTAAGCTTCATTGATGACGTAAAATAATAGTAAGCATGCAGTTTTTTTTGAGTGGAATGTGATTGTAAAAAATAATTTTTTCAAATAATTTAAATAAAAAATTGATGAGTTTTTTTTTTTATGAAACGAGGAATAATGAGACTATTCAAGGAAGGTCAAGACATACGTGGGATGGGCTTCGCCGAACTATGGGACCTTCGGGTCAAAACAAATCTTCGGTGTTTTTGTTCTTCTTTGCTGCATTTGTTTTTGGTTTTCCAGTATTTTATTGTGGTTTTAGCCTTACAAAGTTTGATGGGAAGGTTTTGGTGTGAATGGCCTTCAGAGGGAAAAAAAAAAAAAAAGAAGAAGAGGGGAGAGACCCTCTCGTACTATGGGTGGAGAATGGGTAATCCGTCCATAGCAGATCACTAGACAGTAGATTTGATAGAAGCATGAACCTTGGATAGATGATGCGTATTGTTGAAGATATATAAATGACATGAAAGGTTGTAATTTACCCCAAAAGATGAATTTGCTTGTCCTATTTATGAGTCTCAAATAATACACTGCTTGTATTATTGGGTGTATAATTGATTTTTTATTTCTTCATATTTCATATTTGATACACATAGTTAGTAATTTAAAGAAACCATCGCAATTTGAATGCGGTGGTGTAGTTGAAAAATTGCAAATACATTTCTGTTTTCAACGGTATTAAGAATTCTGATAAAACAGAAGTATCTATTCTTTTGAAATTGACAAAGTGCGTTTCTACTGGCTAATAAATGTGTCATATCATTGGGGTTAATATAATCTTATTTAAAATGGACATCATAGCATATCGTTTCATTGGTTGGGAAAAAATTTAATTAAAATCTTTTGAGACCCACACAGAGATGGTAAAAGTACTCGCTCGAATTCGATGTGGCCCCTATCCTAAATGGGCGAAAATTGGTCAACCTACGAGTTGGCGAGGTAGAAGGGGGCGAGGAATATTTAGCTAACTCGAGATCGATCGTAGGGTGGAACAAGTTTCACGTCGTCACCTATGAGTTGAGCGATCGCAATTTCAACGGGGTAAGATAATGGGGCATGAAAATTTAGCAAAGCACCATAAAAGTTTCACTAAAAATTCGCAACAGGAACTAAAGTGTGAAGTGATTAAATTTTTAATTCAAAAATTTGACCCGTCATGAACTAAAATGTAACAAAGATTGCCCGTGAAATGTTGAACCTCAAGGGTGTTTGATTGCAAATCCGAAAACTAATTGGAAAGAAAATATTTTTCGGGTAAATGAATTCCTGAAAAAGATTTTTCAGAGAAAATAATAATTGTAGGTGTTTGATTAGATTAATTTGAAAGTTAGAAAATAATGTTATTTTCCTTATTTTTGAGTTTTTTAAATAAAATTTGATCATTTTCCTTATCTTATGGTTAAAGTAAATTGTCTATTAAAAAAAAAGAACAAAACTTTTTCCAAAAAATAAAAATCACATTCCCCCAAAGAAAACGTTTTCCTTCAAAATAAAGAAAATAATGGAAATAAAAAAATTTGAAAAATATTTTTTTGGAAAAAATTACAATCAAATAGCAAACGGTGGAAAAAAGTTAAAAAAAGACTTTTCCTGAAAAAAAAAAAGAATGAATGAATCAAACACACCCTAACTTCTTAATTTTCAGCATTGACGAAATTTGACCAATGGATAACTAGAAACTTTTGTTACTAAAGATGTGCATAGATATATCTATATATCTATATATATATTTATATATATATATATATGTGTGTGTATATATAGACACATAAAAGTTGAACAATTTTTCAATGGTCCAAGCACATCTCTTTCAGGGTGAAGGGAAAACAGGCTAAGATATAACTTCACAACCTCATGTTTATCTTTGCGGCATTTTCAAGACAGTGCATGTTATTTTTGTTTCTGCAAATAAGATGTGGTCTTGTTGGGGGTAGGCATACAGTGAAAATGATTAAGATATATGCGTTACAGCCTCCAAAACATGTGACAAATGACACGTGACAGAGGAGCACAGCACGTGATGCAACTATAAATCAGGTTGGATTATTCAAGAGCTTGCTTGATACAACTTTATTTAAAAAATATATATATTATTATTACTTTTCTCTCTTATTATTATTATTTCTCTCCCTTATTATTTTTAATCACTCAATATATGAGTTTGATAATTTTTTTATTTTTTAATTTATTTTTTTACTTTTTAATTACACATTTACAAATTATTTTTTAACAAATTGTATCTATCAAACATGCTTTTGTTCGGATACCCACGTGGGTACCAAATCCACGCCACGTGGGGTTTTCATAGGAAGCCACATTATCGATCAAAAAAAAAATTTTTTTAGCCTCTATATTAGGTCAGATGAATTATACATGATTTTCCTCTGATAGTGGAGGCCGATGAGATCCACACAAATTTTTTTAGAAAGACATGAACACCATAAGATACCTACAGTGGATAACTGGGGAAAGCTCCGATCAAACATACCATTGTGTTGCACCAAGACTTCCAAGACATTCCTCAACACCCCACGTGCGAGATGTGCCCACTCCCATACGTATTGTATATCCATATCACACACACACAAACACCAAAGAACAAGTGGGCTAATTATTATATCGTTTTCGTCCAATAATTTTTTCTTAGTTTTTAATTAAAGTACTGACTATTTGTTGAGTATTGATAGTCATATATAAATGAACTAACAGAAAATTGTGTAGGACTTGCGGAAATGTATGATATGTATGGACGTAATAAGAAACTTTACGATAGATAGAAGATCACAATTGTGTATAAGAATTTCACTTTGTTCAATTTTCTTGAGGCCGATTTTCCTTTTCTTTTCTTTCTTTTCTTTTTTTTTTTGATTTAAGTTCCCAAGACCATTCTTGGAGATTTCTAAGTGCCCTTTATTTATTTATTTTTTGTTTTGCGGGGGGGGGGGGGGGGGGGGGGACGAGGGTCGGGGAAACCCAACCAAATTCTTCTCACAATTGTTTGAGGAGTTCGAGTGTGATAGGATTGTTTTTCCATCACTTTTTCTACATTTTTATTTATTTTAATTTTTTTTATCAAATTAATTACATCTACATATTTTGTAGGATTTAAATATCTTATAAATCTCCACCATTCAATTTCACTCATTCTCTCTCTTTTTACATAAAAATTCATTAAAAAAATCATAAAAATTTTAATCATATCACCCTCTTAAAGAAAAATGTTGAAGAAAAGAAGAACTTATCGTTTTACTATTTTGGTGGATAATATTGATTTGGACCCCACATTGACACAAAAACAAGCGATATGAAACAAGAAACCTTGATATCAAAGAATTGCACGGATCAAGCTGAGAAACCTTAATATCACTGATGTTGTTGGCTTTCTCACTTTTCCCCTTTTTTTCTTCCTTAAATTTATTTTTAATTTAGTAAACTTCAAAGCAACGTGACAATACCATATGATTGTGACAATCCATACTATCTATAACTGTACTATATTAAAAAGTGGGAATGTATGAAAATCTTTTAATTTTCAATAATATCTCCACTAATATTTTGTTTAGTCCAAAATGACCCTATTAAAGAAATATATTTAATTATATAAATAATAATTAATGAGTAATTCTTCATATTATATTAAATAAATTAAAATACAAATATTTTAAATATATTTCGATTTTATTCAATGTAAAAATGATTATTAATAATAACTAGAAATCTTTTACAGAGTTGTGTAGCTGTATGATAATCTTTTAATTTAAAAATATGTCACAAATATTTTTGCAATCCAATAATTAAAAAAATATAATTACATAACTTATTTTTGAGTGATTTTTAAAATTACTTTGATTTGATCAAACTACAAATATTTCAATATATAATGTATTCTTATTCAATGTGTATAATTTAAAAATATATATTGATTATTTTTTCTATAACATCTTTCGCAATTTTCTAATTAGGATATCATGCTTTTATAGTTTTAAAATTGGATTAATATCATATTTAATCAACTTTAATATATGTGACTAATCTTATTGGAAAAGAAATTTTTGTAGATTAGATATTTGGACTAACTTGGTAGAAAATTGAAGTATTAATATTTTTATTTAATGTATAAAATGATCAAAGTGTTATTTAGCTTACACGTATGAGTCGTTAATACTATATATTGATTTAATTTTATAGTTTTTAAAAAAAAATTAAAGTTAAAACTTAAAAATTTTAATTAAAAAAATATTTATTTTATACTACGTGCGAAGCACGTACTCAAAACTAGTTGATATAAAAATACCGCTAGTGCTCCCCTGCCTACTTTGAGCATGCCCACATAGCGACGTGGCGCGTCGTGGGGGCGCCACGTCGCCCCAAAAAATTTTTTTTTAATTTTTTTTTGGAATTTACGTTAAGTAAGATGAATAATATATAACAGCCCCCCGATAGCGGGAGGCTCATGTAGGCCCCACATTTTTTTTCCCTCAAAATTTACCATGTGTGGGCAAGTTACATGCCCACTTAGTGGGCAGGGGAGCAAGACTGATGAAAATACTACGTCAGCTCAACTTGAAATTATACACTTTATCCCTCCCACATGAAGAAGAGCACATTGCTGCTTTAAGAGTTTAGTGTCGGAAATTTATTTGCAAAGTTGTACAAATATATGATATGTGGTTTGGATTGTTAATATAAAAAATAAAATGTAAAAAAATTATCAAGCCCATGCGGTCGCATGGTGTGTTTTGAAGAAAAATTCACAACACGCTGTATGGCCGTAAAGAACTTCTTTGCAATCGTACAAGCATATTAAAGGCCAGTGGATGCATCCCTAAACTGGTTTGTGGTTTTTCATAAGAAAAGCTACATTTATGATTTTGGATGCATACTTTTTCATACGAAAACACTATAAATGGTTTGTTATCAAGTGGAGAATGATAAGAAAATCATTACATCAAACACACAATCAAAAATCAAAGTTCCATATCTCAAATATTAAAGTGTTTGTCAAGTTCAATCAAGTTTATATTTTTGCTTGATATAAATTTGATCAAAGGCTCGATAACTCCTCAAAGGTTGTTACCTGTGGATCCGAGTTTGCGTTCTAACTTTGTGATTACTTTTAAGTATTTAATTTGTCTTTTTATGATCTATTATAAGAAAAAGAAAGTGAGGACAAACTATAACGTACGCTATGTGTCGTTATTACCAAAATTAACTAAGCCACAATCAAGAAGCTTTTGTGACCAAATACGTCTCCCACAAGAGAGAAAATTTTTCTCAGTGTTACTGAGTTGTGATCATGCCATCTCCGACAGCGCGCGTGCTTCCGATGACTGCAACACAGGCTCAAACCTTGGAAGTGTAGGTGGTCTATGTCTCTAACGTATTGTTCTAGTGTGGAAGGAATACAGACACAGGACATGGAAGTAAAAGCGACTACTAAATTTCATGTTTGGGAGTCATGTATTCATCTAATGAAAATAACAAAGTTGTACATTACAATTATCATGTACGTAATAGATCTGTGTGATCGATTGGACATTGAAGATTACAAATAACTATTTTTTCAGTAAAAATGCGTCTACTTGTGCGCTGATAAGTGTGTATTTTGCACACTTATTTATATCTTTTTACATTCATTTGGAGCGGATATCTACTTATATATGTGTATTTATTGTGTTTATAGGTACTATTCCTCATTGTGGAGGAAACGAGGCCTAAAGAAGGAAAAATGGACTAAAAGTGTCGAAAAACCCGAAGTGAGGACTAAAATGCAACTATTCCAAAGTTGGAGGGCTTCGGGTGCAATATTGGTAAAGATATTCTCGGCCGAGTTTCTTGAGCGAACATGGAAGAGCTTGGAATATGGAGTTCAACGCTTTTTACGGATCATGATTCGGAGTTCCAGATCAAAAGATATGGCCGGTCGAAGATAAGGGACCACTTTGCAGGATGTCTGAAGAAGAGGAGCACTTTTGATACAGATACAAGTTGATTTGGAGAAAACAATAAACTAGAGCGTTGTAGATCATTGAGTCTAGTTTCCAACGCAACTTGAATCGGCTCAATCGGACATCGGGATCAAAAGTTATGGCCAAAATACTGAAGCCTGCGCATGCAGAAAAATGGTTACGGCCGTAATTTTTATTTGTACGGCCGTAATTCATCACAGAATTGGCCAGTTTCATGCAGAGAGTAAAATACGGCCGTACCAAGTAAGTGTACGGCCGTAAAATGGGAAAATACGGCCGTAAAAGTGGAAATACGGCCGTAAAAACACCAGAACCAGCAATTTCGGATTTCCCCTGTTTTGGCCGATTTTCTCCCTTCTTTTCTCTCAACTTGGGGACCTTTTGGGGATCATTTGTACATGAATTTGAGGCCTTTATACACCCTTTTCATCCCCAATTCATATCATATATCATCATCTTCATCCTTAGTTTTAGTTAAGCTTAGGTTTTTCTCGCTTTCTTCTTCTCTTTTCTTTCCTTCTTTTCTTCTTTTTGTCTTTTCCTTTTCTAGTTTAGGGGTATTGATTGGGGATTGAACACTTGGAGAAGAAACCAAGGAGATCAAGAGGATATGGATTGGAAGTGAAGAACAAGATTTTACTCTTCAAAAGGGAGATTGTCTTTAATCTTGTTTTGTTCTTTCATTTTCTTTCTATTTATGCTTTGATTATATATGTATCAATGATTTCCTATACTATGGGCTAATATTGTAAGTTGGGATATTTGATTAATCTTAATATATGTTTAGTTAATCCATTTGAGTTGTTGGACTTGGTTTGTAATTGTTTATTCACCTCATGTGTGTTTGCTATTGATTTTCACCCATATGCTTGATTGATTACCAAGTGTGTGCAATTGTGATGAGTGTAGGATCCTAGAGATGGGAGTGCACTTATTAAACCAAATAGCATTCACTCTAAGTTCTTGTAGGAGATAGAGATATACCTCTAACCTTAGATGATCAACTGAATGTTTTCACAAACCTTTATGCGGTTAATTGGTAACATATCGACACAGAGATGTAGTAGGTTGAACCAATTGACTAGGGATAGCTTGACATGCGAGAGCGGAGTTATCTACAATAGGAAAATCGGATCTAACATTGAAGATGGATAATATGTTAAGTTCAGCGACGGATTAGCATAACTAGTATTGAGTGGCTTCATTAATCCCGACTATCCATTCATCCAGTGTATCTCAATCATGCCCATTTCTTGCTTTCTTGTATTGCTTTCTTAGTATAGCTTAGTTTAGTTGTTTTCTCTGCTTTTGATTTGTGTTTTGGCGCTAGAAGACATAACTCAATTACAAATACCATTCCTCGTGGGATCGATATCCGGACTCTTAACCGAGTCACTTTGTCACTTGATTCACGGCCGTGCACTTGCGGTTCAATTTGTGCGTGTGTATAAACGCCTATCAAGTTTTTAGCGCCAGTTCTTGGGATCAAAGAATATTAATTTTTGGCACTAAAGTTGGGTAGATACACTGCGGCCACATCAAGTTTTGGCGCCGTTCTTGGTGATGGTTTGTTTGTGTTGAGTTTGCTTTGTTCTAGTTTTATTTTCCATTTACGTATAGTTTATTTCTTCCCTCATCTCTTTGCTCCAAATGGCGGTGGTTCTCCATTTTGAATAGTCTTGAAGATGATGGGAGACATGCTATTTGGAAGATATTGTCCTAGTGTGCTTATTATACACATCGGTTGGAGCAATCAAAAGTCCGACCAATCATTCTTTTATCAAGGACAATGGGAGCAACCAATTCATCACTTCAAAAGACATCATTCCACTCTTCTCTAATGAAGTGGCGAGGTGAAGGATCTTGAGGAAGTGCACGTCCTCAAAGTTCGAAAGTCACACGATCAAAGAACTTCGAAGTGGAAGAGTTTGATGTGGATGAAGAGGTGAAAATCTTGGAGCTTGTTGAAGAAGTGACTCCCATTGATTTCATCATTGGCTGACAAGGAAATTGAGATATACAATGTTGAATTCAATGGGTGTGATGAAGTCGAGAGACTTTGAATTAGGGCAATCGCAACTAAAGTGGTGTACTCCACCACAAAGGGAAGTCACACTTGGCGAGTGTGGCAAGAAGTTCCGAGCCACATTTTTTTGTGGATTGACGAGCAATCCATGCTACATTCTTTTGTGTCAAGCTAATGACATTAAACAAGCAATTTCTTTCCCTTTTACTTACTTGCTTTTTATTGCTTTTTATTACTTTCTTTAGCTAGGTTTTATCACTTTTTGGGATGCATGAGTATTTGATTTGTTCTTGAGCTTTACTAGGTAAGCTTATGCATTCTCTCCCAACTCATTCTAATGAACTCCAAGTAGGGGGTGTTTGTGCCCTAGTTATCTTTCATGCCCCAGTCCCTCAACACTTTACAAAATCTCATCTCATTAAGTTTTATGGAAGAATTGTTTTTAACTCCAAAATCATTCTTGATGCTTAAACTTTTCATATCTTCATTGAGTTTTACAATTGTGGAGTTTAGAACAATTAATTTCGAGTTGAGTTTAGTGAAGTTGTTATTGCGGTTGAAAATTACTCATCCCACCATTTTCTCTTTGAATTTCCATTGAAAGTTGTTTCAATTCCTACTTCTCATTTGATGATTAATGTGTCTTCATGTTTATTGAGCTTTGTTGTTAAGAAGTTGGGAACAACTAGCGTGGAGTTGAGTGAATTGATGTTGATGTTTCCATTGGGAAATTTATTTCTCATATCACTCTCTTCTTGTGATCTCGTAGGACACTCCTTGGCCAAGAGTTGTTCGACGCATTGCCTTGTGCTTTGCCAAGCTATCAATCCAAGAGAGGCATTGTCACAAGTGTGGGGGTGACTTCGAATTCATTGGTCCTTTGCGCTATAAAATGGACACTAAAAGTCAATAGCTTAACTGGGGAAGTTCCGTTATCCCTGTACCTTGTTCTTCTACATTTTGGGGAGTATATGTCTATGTATGTTTGTATGTTGGTGTTTGTTGTGTTTGTTGTTGCTTGTGTGCTTGTTTATGTTAGCTTGTGTTAGTGTGTGTTTGTTTAGTTAGTTAGTTTGTTTTGTTTGTGTGCTAGTTAGTTTGGTGTTGTATGTTTGTTTATTGTTATTCTTTGTGTTTGTTGTAGTTAGTGTTTAGTTTGTTGTTAGGTGTTTGTGTTTATGTTTATATGTTTGTGTGTTTGTGAGTTCTTTGTGTGTTTGTTGTGTATTTGTGAGTTTTTCTAAAGTTTAAATTGCTTTTAACTCACAACGTATGCTACTAGTGCCATTTCGATAATTTCTTGTCCATTTGGAGGTTGTGACTCATTATTAATTGGATTTAGAAGTTGTGTGATGAAGTGAATGTGAGTAGAGCTAGAATTCTTCCCATTTCATCAAATTTCATTCTTTTTGAATCACTTTTACCATTGTGAGGGGTTGAATGAGCCGGTGGAGGATTTGTTTGGTAAAGTGATGATTCCGTGCATATTTCTTGTGTGGAGTGTCTTTGGTTGACGAGTAGAAACTAAGTAATGACCATTTGCTAGAAATCTATCCATGTGGAATAAAAGAGAGTTATAAAAAAAAAAGGAAAAAAAAAGAAAGAAAAAAAGTTTTGGCTTTTTCACGTGCAAGTTTTTTGCGCCACCATTCTCTTGCCTTATCAACTCGAGTTATTAAGTTCTTCGGGGTATTCTATACCTGGTGCCTTGAGTGACGAGCTCGGGAGTCACCGACTAAAAGCTCGCTACATGGGTTGGTAAGAAAGCATTATTGTTGGGGGTGTTTTCTATTTGCATTGGAGAAGCAATTAAAAAAAAGAAACAAAAAGAAAAAATGTGTGAGAGGTTGTGAGGATCATGGATTTAGATAGCTAGTTGGTTTGAATTGCCTAGTAGAAGCTTGTCATTTGGAGCATTCAAAACTAGGGAGAATCATCTGCGTTACTAAACTATTGATTGATTTTTATCGAGTTAATTTACCCACATTTGTGTCGAAGAAAGAAGAGTGATTGAGAGCAACCACTTTGTGTGATCATAGGATGGGATTCGAGAGAAAATGAGCAAGGTGTGATCACGAGAGAGTAAGGATATATTTGCCTATTGAGGGAGTGGGTTGCTAACCACGCACTTTTGGAATCAATTGATGATTTGACATTACTTACTTGCAATGGAGGAGTTGAAAATATTTTTGACGTAGTTTAAATTGGGAGTTAATTTCAATTTCTACTTGAGAATTGTTTTGTTTGTTTTTCTTTTACTTTCTTAATTTTGTTTATGTGTGTTTGTTGTGGATAGTCTTGCTCGGGACTAGCAAGAATTCAAGTGTGGGGGTGTGATAAGTGTGTATTTTGCACACTTATTTATATCTTTTTACATTCATTTGGAGCGGATATCTACTTATATATGTGTATTTATTGTGTTTATAGGTACTATTCCTCATTGTGGAGGAAACGAGGCCTAAAGAAGGAAAAATGGACTAAAAGTGTCGAAAAACCCGAAGTGAGGACTAAAATGCAACTATTCCAAAGTTGGAGGGCTTCGGGTGCAATATTGGTAAAGATATTCTCGGCCGAGTTTCTTGAGCGAACATGGAAGAGCTTGGAATATGGAGTTCAACGCTTTTTACGGATCATGATTCGGAGTTCCAGATCAAAAGATATGGCCGGTCGAAGATAAGGGACCACTTTGCAGGATGTCTGAAGAAGAGGAGCACTTTTGATACAGATACAAGTTGATTTGGAGAAAACAATAAACTAGAGCGTTGTAGATCATTGAGTCTAGTTTCCAACGCAACTTGAATCGGCTCAATCGGACATCGGGATCAAAAGTTATGGCCAAAATACTGAAGCCTGCGCATGCAGAAAAATGGTTACGGCCGTAATTTTTATTTGTACGGCCGTAATTCATCACAGAATTGGCCAGTTTCATGCAGAGAGTAAAATACGGCCGTACCAAGTAATTGTACGGCCGTAAAAGGGGAAAATACGGCCGTAAAGTGGAAATCACGGTAGTAAAAACACCGAAGCAAGCGATTCCAGTTTCCTATTTTGGTAGATTTTCTCCCTTCTTTCTCTCAACTTGGGGACCTTTTGGGGATCATTTGTACATGAATTTGAGGCCTTTATACACCCTTTTCATCCCCAATTCATATCATATATCATCATCTTCATCCTTAGTTTTAGTTAAGCTTAGGTTTTTCTCGCTTTCTTCTTCTCTTTTCTTTCCTTCTTTTCTTCTTTTTGTCTTTTCCTTTTCTAGTTTAGGGGTATTGATTGGGGATTGAACACTTGGAGAAGAAACCAAGGAGATCAAGAGGATATGGATTGGAAGTGAAGAACAAGATTTTACTCTTCAAAAGGGAGATTGTCTTTAATCTTGTTTTGTTCTTTCATTTTCTTTCTATTTATGCTTTGATTATATATGTATCAATGATTTCCTATACTATGGGCTAATATTGTAAGTTGGGATATTTGATTAATCTTAATATATGTTTAGTTAATCCATTTGAGTTGTTGGACTTGGTTTGTAATTGTTTATTCACCTCATGTGTGTTTGCTATTGATTTTCACCCATATGCTTGATTGATTACCAAGTGTGTGCAATTGTGATGAGTGTAGGATCCTAGAGATGGGAGTGCACTTATTAAACCAAATAGCATTCACTCTAAGTTCTTGTAGGGATAAGAGATATACCTCTAACCTTAGATGATCAACCGAATGTTTTCACAAACCTTTTATGCGGTTAATTGGTGGTAACATATCGGACACGAGATGTAGTAGTTGAATAAATTGACTAGGGATAGCTTGACATGCGAGGCGAGTTATCTACAATAGGAAAATCGGATCTAACATTGAAGATGGATAATATGTTAAGTTCAACGACGGATTAGCATAACTAGTATTGAGTGGCTTCATTAATCCCGACTATCCATTCATCCAAGTGTATCTCCAATCATGCCCATTTCTTGCTTTCTTGTATTGCTTTCTTAGTATAGCTTAGTTTAGTTGTTTTCTCTGCTTTTGATTTGTGTTTTTGGCGCTAGAAGACATAACTCAATTACAAATACCATTCCTCGTGGGATCGATATCCGGACTCTTAACCGAGTCCCACTTTATTACTTGATTACGGCCCGTGCACTTGCGGTTCAATTTGTGCGTGTGTAGAAACGCCTATCATGCGCACTCAAGTTTAAAAGATTTTTCATTATATTTGAAATAAAAAAAAGAAAATTATTATGCATACATCTTGTGCAATAATTTATTTACGGAGATATTTCTTCGTATAGATCGACATGCACAAGCATAGAGAGAAGGGGGGGGGGGGGGGGGTTGACCCAAATGCTTTTGACGGACAACATAAGAATAACGATATGAGATCAATGGTCACATTCGTGCCTTTGACAACATAAGAATGATGGCATGAGATTAGTGGTCACATTTATGCCTTTCACGAGCAGCATAAGCTTGACTCCACGATACAAATGAAAATTTACAAGAAAAAGTTAACACCTTAACAGCAGTTAATTACATTAGTCACTTTAATCATTTATAAATAAAATGAGAACATAAGTATTGCTAATTTATAAGCATTTTAGCATAGATAGTGTATACCACACACACCCTTAATGACCTAAGTCAAGACTGCAAGTAAAAGAATTCAAATGAAGTACCTTATCATTGACTGCGCCCAATTCAGAAGCTATTCAACTTCCTTATGATGCTGATTCTCATATAGCAGATCATCAATACAAATTCAAATGTAACAACACTATACTTTCATTATGGCTCGGAATTGCAAAAATTTCTAAAAACCTAAACAATATACAGAAGAACTGTAAATGTACCAACCGATGTACAAGTGAGTCGACCCTCCGAGCTGCTATCTCGGCCCCGAAAGGCGAACTGCAGAAAGATAAGCATCGCTGTTACAATCCGATGGACCCCCAGACGAAGTGCCCTCATCACTCATTGGTTTGAAGAAGCTCGAGTAGAGACGTGACCCAAGCTGTGAAGCAGTTGGTGGCGTAGGCACAGGAGTGACTCGTTCGAGCATTTGCACGACTTTAGTCATCGATGGTCTGAGGTACATATCATCTTGTATGCACCACAAAGCAACTTTTATTGCAACATCGACCCTCTCATCCGCTTCATCTATTTTCAGATTAGCATCAATAACGTCCTTCAATTTCCCTTCTTCCATCATCTTAAAAGCATATGACGGAAAATGAGATTTTTCCGAACTCTCAGACGCATCATAGTTCTTTCGACCACCAATTATCTCAAGTAACACCATCCCATAGCTATAAACATCACTCTTTTCTGATATGGCGTAGTTTGTGATCCACTCGGGGGCTAGGTACCCTCTTGTCCCGCGTAGTGTGGTGAAAACATGGCTTTGCTCTCGAGTCATCAGCTTAGCTAAGCCAAAATCAGACACTTTAGCCATAAAGTTGTCATCAAGAAGGACATTTTCCGGTTTTATATCACAATGAACGATCTTTACGTCACAATCCTCATGGAGATATGCCAAGCCTTTGGCAGTTCCAACTGCGATATTAAACCTCATATTCCAATCCAACATGTGTTCTACCTTGTTTTTCGTGAAAAGCCATTTGTCTAAAGATCCATTTGCCATGTACTCGTAGGCAAGAAGCCGGTGGGCCCCTTCTGCACAAAAGCCTCTGAGGCGTACGAGGTGAAGATGATGGATACTGCCGATGATACTAACTTCTGCCCGAAATTCTTTCTTGCCCTGACCAATGCCTTCCAATTTCTTGACCGCTAGGTGGGTCCCGTCCTGGAGCATCCCCTGATAAACCAAACCAAACCCTCCTTGGCCTAGTTTAATGCTAAAGTCTCCTGTTGCTGTCAGAAGATCTCTATAGCTAAACCGTATTGGCATCCCAGATAAACCTTCCAAGAAATTATCCTCGTCTGAACTATGTTTAGGAGACTCGGGGATTTTCTTGCTCCTTCGGTAGAAAATGAATCCCATGTAAGAAAGACCAAGTATGACAGCTATTGTGACAATAATAATGATGACAAAAAATGGGAAGTGTTTCTTGTTCTCATCACTACCTCCAGTTCCCAAGATTTTGATATATGAAACATAGTCACCATCCTCGTTCGATCCTTGCAAACTTCCGATCTGATCGAACAAAAAGCAATTTCCCGAATTGCCAGCGAAGAACATGGCGCCACAAGAACAATTCATAAGACAAGAATCTCTGCAACCATTCAAATCTGTGTGCGAAAATGGTCGAACATATCCAAGTGCGGGATAGCCAATTCCATTGCCTACATTTACAAGCTCCACGGGATTTTTCGAATTGCTACAAGAAGGGAAAGTCTCAGGTCTGCAAGAAGGAACTGTTTGTGGGCACTGGCATGTGTTGCCACTATAACAAACAAAATATGGGTCACAAGCAGAAGGTCGACTACACTCATCATCTGGAATTCTTACAGATGAGGGACCAGACGAACCATCTTGAAGAAGAGTAAAAGTGATGAAACCATCTTTCCCCAAAATCGCCGCCCAAGTTGCATTTGCTCGAGTATCTTGAGAGAATATAAACTGCCAAAGCAGGACTTTGTTTTTGTCAAAGAATCTCCAAGAGTTAGCAGTAAGGGTTGCAGAAAAAACGCCATCACCATCTTTATTAATCGTTCTTCGATTATCTTTCCCCATAGCCCAATATGGTAGTTGGGTTTTAAAACCCGCATAAAGAGTCATATCTCCAGAGCTAATCTCAAGGGAGTAGCTTAGGTTATCAGAACCTCGATTACTTACAAGTTTCATCCCTTCGGTAAACTCTTGGTTTGGTAACAGAGTATCTGTAGGATGACTAAAACTCTGCCAAATCAAACTACCATCTCTCCCACGCAAAATCAAATTACCCAAGTTTAACAATTCTAATGTGGATACTCCTTTATTAGCAGTATCCGAGGACCAAATTTTCGAACCACCACTTTCTAAGTAAGCATTACCAGAATCATCAAACACAAAGCTATCTGAATTCTTAACTGGAGAATCCCTATTCGCAGACCAAACTATGGTCGAGGTGTCCTTGTGAATGACGGCAAGAAGAAACATAGTGACATCTTGGGTAGTGATGAATCCAAAGGCGAAATTCGAGTCGTTGGATAATAGAAACAGCCCATCATTGTCAATAAAATTCATTTGAGATCCACTAAATCCTGGGGAAATTTTCCCTATACGTTGAACACTAGCCATATTGATTTGCACAAGAAATGGAATAAATACACACATGATTGTGATTCTCAGAATCCTCCGATTCCCCATGATCACATCAACTAGTTGAATCCAGATAATAATTCAAGAAATTTGCTCTGTTGCTGTTCACAGTGGAGCCAAGAAAACCCCCATCAAATTAACTTCTAAAATCACTTAAAAGTAACTTGTAATCTTAACCAAACATGCATACAAGAAAACCCATAACATCAAATCCGAAGACTCAAAATATAATCCCAAAATTATCAAATATGACAAGGGCAAACTGAATTGGGGATAGCATAAACAATATACAGGTACTCTCATAAACTATAGATACACGGCATATACATACCAATACTGATAGCTGATTCTCAATTCTTGGCTAAAACTGAGAACCCAAAAGGTACAACTGCATTCTGCAAACATGGATTTATCACTTGTACCCCTTCTGATTACGAAAAGAAATACGACAAACATGAGTTTACTTATGGCAAAGAATTGGAGAGATCTGAGTTGGGAATTTTGTAATTACACTAGACATGTCAAGCACCGGTAGATAATTCATATATGGATCATGACTCATCACCAAAGAAATGGAAAAGAATAATAAACAAATGTGTAGTTGAATGATCGATAGTTAACTTGTTGAATTGATTAATGAATTGTTTACTTTGTTTCATTCAATAAATTATGTGCGAAATTATATCATTTGTTCGATTGTACTAGTGCAGGTATAGCCAGCCGGCTGTGCCTGGCTGGGTGGAGAGTGGATAATGAATGCATGTTGGGATAATTAATTAATTAAAGAAGTTGGACGAATGTGACGAACAGGATTTCAAATTCAAAGTCGTGCCAAATCGTACCCGTCGGTTCGGGAAATTATAAAGCCAGCCACCTTTTTGTGACCTAAAATTTCTTTCTACAATGCTATTAACCTCTTTTTTTTTTCCTTAATACTCCCTCCATTTCAATTATGCAGGCATGTTCCCCCAACTCCCATTTTGGATATCCCAACTATATAGGTTTTTTTTTTTGAGAAATTTAATTTATGACACTTCACTAGGAAAAATTTCAAAACCCACCAGATGGTTTTTTAACTATGGAATACTCGGTCATTTTGAAGGTATGTCCGACCTCCATTTTGAAATTCAGGATAAGATCTAGAATCTAGGATGGCGAGAATAAGGTCTTTAGTTATTTTGAAAATTTTTCGACGATACTGTGGAAGCGGGTCAAATTTTTTACAGCAATTTTGACCAAAAATGTTGCAAAACTTTGACCGGCCACATAACGCCACTGATATCGCGTAAATTTTTCAAATTATTGAGCTCACCTCTGCAGACTAATTCTAGATTTCGTCCCATATTTCAAAACAGAGGTCGAATGAACCCTCAAAATGGCCCGATGGTTCCGTAAATATGGTAAAGATGACGGTGCTGGAACGAAATTGCACTTCACTAATATACTTCCGATCTAATAGTCAATGGATTTTGAATTCTACTTATTGAAAAAAGGTGAACAGAATTCATAAAATATATGTGTCCAATGCTTTTCTTAGTCTTTGTATAAAATAAAACAACCCTATATATATTAGACTGAGGGAGTACAATCAATGGGATTTCAGGAAAGGACATAAACTTGAACGAAGATCTCTGGGTAAGAGATACTACGTACCACTTGGACTATTACCCTTCGTCTGTAATTGATTGATTATATAGAATCTAAATTGATATTAGGAATTATGAATAATATTGTTTATTAATTGATTTGTCTAATTAATCGTGCTTTTCAATGTAAAATAGGATTAAAATAGGATTGTCTTCTAGTCGAATTTGTAAGGTAGAACTTTTGAGGGTGTTAGCAAACAAATCTAAATGCATTTTAATGCATTCTTTTCAAATTTCAAATTTGGTCAAACAAATCACATCCATATATTTTTTCACTCATTAAATCCCCACCATTTAACTCCACTCATTCTCTCTTCCTATTCATAAAAATACATTAAAATTTATCCGCTAACACCTTCTTTATAAAATTTGATGAATTTTATTGGTTTTTACTAGTATAAGTTTTGATAAAGTTGTGAGGGAGGGACCCACAAAGGCCTCATATTGGATTGCTGCATCAGTTCATTAACTACACCCTCGCTTCCTACTGATCAAATGTCTCATGATCTCCAGAAGATGGGTGCTTAGGATTTAAATTTTTGTTATTTTTTATTTTTTGGTGCATAATGAGTTTGCTCTTTGGGATCTTACTTGAACAAGTTACAATATCAAATATAGGTGCTGAAGCCCTTGACAACCCTGATGCTCATGCCACTTCCATGCCAATGATTCCCAGACGTATGTTTGATACTTCCGGAAGTATGCGAAGCCATACTAGTCCATTGGACTCTTTAGAACAAAACTAATGTGGTGGAGAAAAAATTCGAATTTGAGTTTGTCCTTCTTTTTCTCACAAGACTAAATAATGTGAAGGTCAAAAATCTATTTTTTGTTGAATTTGAAGGGAAAAAGGTAAAAGAGGGGAAGCCGAAAAATTGAAATTCTTTCACTTGCTAAAACTAATTAATGCCGATAATTTGAAGTTTTTGTTCTTTCAACTTGTTTCGGCTACTCTTAGGGGCAGCCCTGAATATAGGCGATCTAGAGCACTGCTGAGAGTTCCCAAACAGCTCTAGAAAAGAGTAAATAGTTATTTAACTTTTGACAATATGAATTACTTGTTATACTTAATTAGTCGAGGGACGTCTACATATAATGGTTGTTTGATGAATTTGTACACATTTAGAAATTAGAAGCATGACATGGCTTCTAATATTGATGAGTGAGAGCCACTACTGAATATATCCGCAAGTTGCTTCTATAGAGATCGAATAGCTTCTCCAAATAAAGGCAATAAAATCTAATCTTCGACCAATGATGTTTCAGGAAAGGTTAAATGGATTAGCAATAATATATTGAAAATCGCTTTTTTACATCATCATCATCATCATTATTATTATTATTATTATTATTATTATTATTATAATATATTTTTTAATTACAAGGGTAGTGTTCTTTTTTTTTTTGGGTCCCGGGGGGGTTGTGTGAATTGAACTCTAGACCTAGTGAATGGATTATTATCGTTATGAGAAGTTTTTCACTTAGTAAAATGTTTAGCACTCATCGTTGTATAAGATCTTTATCTCTTTTTTGTGATCTCTCGACCATTTATTGATGACTTCATCATATATCTTTTTAAATAAATAAAAAATCATTCATTAATTCTACTGTGTTTTGGAACATTTCGAGAGATTTTATTTGGGAGGGGAAGGTTTTATTTGTGTCGTGTTTTTATCTTGTTGATGGGAGGATCATAGTATTAAGGTTTGTAGTTCCACATTAAAAGATTAACCCATTAAAGAGAGTAGAACACAATGCTCGTAAGGAAGAAGAGAGGGGGAGCTCAATGCTCAACAAGAAAGAAGTTTGGACAATTGGAAAATCCCAAGAGTGTGCAGACTTGTTTCAATATTTGTGCTATAATAGCATATTAAAACTTGAGGTTCCATTTTAAAAGATTAACTTAACAAAGAGAGTATCCCAAATATTTTATAAGTTAGTTCTATGTTTAGTATTTTTGGCAATGTGACATAGTTACCTCTCAGTACATAGGTGGCTCACGTGGTTAAAAGGACTAAAGGTTTACATTACTCTAAAGAAGAGCCACAAAGAATGGCACAATTGCTCCGATGGTATTTCTTTAAGTTTGTTAAAGTTAAATAGAAGCAATGATATATTAGTTATAATTATTTTTTTTCATTTATGTTTCGCTGATTATAGTTATATATATCATTAATATGGATTATGGAAGTTTATGCTTGAATATAAATAAGAGGATATATGGCATCTTTTCATTATTGTACCACAAATTATGACTATCAATGGAACTTAAGACGTATCAATTTCTCAAGCTGGACTTTACTAGAAAAAATCAATTTTCAATTATGAACAGATAGGTGTTGTTGTACCTAGGGTTACAAGTAGTAGTCGATTGAAATGTTGATATACCATAGAGATAACGGTCAAAAAATCAACAACAAATTACTGTAATATTTAAAGAATTTTTTCAAATTTTGGATTCATTGCATTGTATTTTTTGGTATTTTTTAAAAGTTATCGCCATACAGTTTCTTATACATTGACGAAATTTGGTGCTTTTTACAATTAGTTTTCACCAATTAATTCCAACATAGAAATATGTTTCGTGAACAGTACGGGTATGGAAAACTAGTTATAATCAATGTGATGCCACATAAATTTTGTCTCCTCCACCCATGCCACATTATATGGACATTTAGAATATCTCACTGGACAAGCTCTTCTATAAGTAGATTTGAAAGGATTTTGGTGGAGTCGGAAGCCGTAAAATCACTATCACTAATCACTATCACTGATCACTAGTATATAAAATAATGGATGATTGAAAACTTTTGGTTTTTCTATTTTACCCTTATATATTTTTTAAATACCTTATGTGTCCTCAACTCATTAATTAAACAATTGGCATCGTCGTTAAGTAATCTTTCTTTCTTTCTTTTTTTGTCCTTATCTAATTCTTACTTTCATTCTTTTCTTTTATAAACAATTGGCATCGTCGTTAAGTAAAACAAAAAATGCAAGATGGATTTGGAGTCAACAATCTCTACTTAATGTTCAAAAAAAAAAAAAATTGAATAACAAATTATGAATATACAACTTGCCATAGTCCTCAAAAAATATTTGTGAAAGTTTTAGTATTTGTATTTCACATTTTTCACCACTAAGAATGATTTATTTAGTTTTAACTTCTTACAATCCCCGAGGATGAAATACGATTATATTCTAAAATTACATCAGGTTCAAAGTGTCAACATGATGAATCAGTGTAGTTAGATGTACGTTATTACAATGCAAACAAGACTTTGTGTTCTCCTAATCCTTCGGCCTTTATTTATTGTAGTTACTTATTTTGTAAGAAAAACTTAATCTTTGTTCAAGTTGTGTTTGAGTTGTAAATTACAAAACATAAAATTATAGTGACTACCGTGAATGCTAACTTGCTAACTGAGATTTTTTTTGGCACATTAGTTCGAGTACTAATTTTATAATTTTTCATGTATTTATTCTTAACCCAAGTTATTATAATTAATTTTTATTTTTGATAAAAAAAATATTAACATAATACGTCATGCAAAGCACGTGCTTAAAACTCGTAAATACAAAATTGTTTAACAAATCCGGTTAAGGCCTTTCGGATTTCCAATTTTTCCCTCATTAATTTATTTTTTTCGTCTGGATTTTTTTTTTTAAGAAATAAATGATATCACATCCCTCTCATTTCTAGGTCGTCTTCTCTACCCTTCACCTCCATCTCCTCACAGCTGGACTTATTTCATGCAATGTCATAATCAATTATAGTCAAGGTCATTTTTCCTTTTGAGATAGTTTATACGTAATCAAATTATAGGATGAACAAATATTATTCTAACATTTTCTCATTGTTTTGTGTTTAATATGGCAACTGGCATATATTGCTCAACAGTTGGAAAGGACGAAATTAAAGCATGCAAATATTACCCCGTGGATTTGAGAGTGATGAAATATTTATTGTATTGTGTTTGAGACATAGAAATCTTTGTGATATTGATGTTTATTGTATTGTGCTTTTACAAATCTTTATGAATCTGATTTAACGGAAGGAAAATTAGTATTATCTGTTACATTCCTATATGTTCCGTCTCTTTCGCATTTAACTATTTTCTATCACCATTGAATCGACTGTTTGAAAACTAATGATGACTTTTACACTAGTCGATATGTACCAATATGCAAGTAATACTAATACGCATCATAGTCACGATATGGTTGCAAATTTATTGATATCTGAGAGGTGCCTTCAGACAATTATATTGTAAATATACTATTTTTCTGACGTGAATGATACTTCAGTTGTAGCGTGTTTCCTCTAGCTCCGACTTTGTCTTCACACATGAATAATACTAATACACATCATAGTCACAATATGGTTGGAAATTTCTTGTCATCTGAGAGATGCCTTCAGACAATTATATTATAAATATGCTCTTTTTATGACGTGAATGATACTTCAGTTCTAGCGTGTTTCCTCTAGCTCTCCGACTTTGTCTTCACACATGAATAATACTAATACACATCATAGTCACAATATGGTTGGAAATTTCTTGCCATCTGAGAGATGCCTTCAGACAATTATATTATAAATATGCTCTTTTTATGGCGTGAATGATACTTTAGTTGTAGCGTGTTTCCTCTAGCTCCGACTTTGTTTTCATAAGTAAATATTCTAATCTTGTAATTCTAAGCTGTATAATGACTTGAGATCGGCTTCAAGTCATTTTCAGATTTATCAAGCCAAGTGGTTAAAATCTTTTGAAACCGGAGGCAAAGGGAGAGGAAATTAGTGAAGATTGCCCTCTAATTATGATTTTCAATATATTTAATTATTTAAATAAAATATGCAATTAAAATATAGCATACAGCCATGAGCCATGTGACAATGTAGAGAGGTATGCGATAGCAGCAAAAGACAGACAACCATGTCTCCGCTGCATGGGACCAACATCCAACTCATGAATGAACACACGTTTTGTAAATTTAATATCAGCTACATGATTCTAAACCAACCAACCACGATTCTCTTATGAATACTGTTTTTACGCTTATTTTCCGGGATTTGCATTCAATATCCAGAATCCACTTGGAGTGCAACCATGAATTGTTAAAACCTGGGAGTGATTCGAATTCAAAGATGATCAACAACCAACGATGGTTGTATATTTATGAAATCATCAATGTATTTTCTAATCTCATACGATATTCGTTTTGAAATTCGAGATCAGATCTAGAATCGACACGGCGATTGGGAGTGCCAGCAATTTGAAAAATTTTCCATGATCAGAATGCCGATCAAAGTTTACCGTAATTTGGGGCAAAATTATGGCCAAAACTTTGACCGATGTAAACTTTGACGGCCACACATCATGGAAAATTTTTCAAATTATTGGAACTCTCCTTAAAGGTGCTGATTCAAGATTTGGTCTCGAATTTCAAAACGGAGATCGTACAGGACCAGAAAACACATCGATGATTCCGTAAATATACAACCATCGTTGGTTCTTGATCATCTTTGGATTCCAATTTTCTTTTTTAAAAAAAAAGTTACCAATTAATCAATTAATCAATTTTCACATCAACATATCTCGTGGGATCTACTTGTACTATATAAATCTCCACTATTCAACTTCACTCATTCTTTCTCTTATATAAGTATATAACATAAAAACACATAAAAATATTTGTATACACATCCCGCAATTTTAATGCGACCATGGTTATAGTTATTTTGTCTCATTTGTCTATAATAACGCGATCATATTCTACTCAAAACACTAATTTAATGACTTTGACTTCAATTTCACTTCAACATGTTAAATCTTAAAATTTGTTCACATAATTATCAATTAGAAAATGACACCAAACAATCTAGAAATTATTAATAAAGCATGTCCTAAGCATGATTCCTTGTACAACTCGCATTAATCAATTAACTAACATCCGGTGCATCTCGTCCGTATCCCAGTTAACCAACAAACACATTCTTAAATACCCGTTTGGCAAAGCTAATTCAGAAACAGAAAAAGTTTTAAAAATTAATGTACAGATAAAAAAGAACTTCACACTTTTCCCAAAGGAAAAAATAATAATAATTACCATATATATGTAAAATAAAGCGAATAATCCACTTGACAAGATCGTAGTCTTTATATATCACATTAATTTTAAATCAATGGCACTCTTAAATGACTCACATGTATGTGTTGTGCAAGTTATTGTACAATTTCATTATATCAGCGACTTTTTTTAAATAAACAATATTATAAAAATATTTAAGAATAATGACTTTTTAAAGAATAGATGGAAATGATAAAAATAAAAAAATAAAAAAAAAAAAGGAAAGGAATTGAAATTTTTTGTCCAGCAAGCTCTCCATAATAACTTTATGTCAAATAATGTGACTGGAACAATCTTTAATTCCTTATTATCAAAAGTTTCACAAAACATTAATTGAGATTGTCACTTTGACTTCGGAATGTAGATGCATATTATAATGCACCATAATTAAAATGGCATTTAGTCTGATCGATATAACACCCAAATTGATGTATCACAATATTCTAAATTGTATCCTGAACTGTATCATATCAACTTCACGGAAAATACATCCTAATGGCTAGTATAATTAATCAAATTGGTGTTTTTTAAGTTTATTCATGGAGCAAATGATAACAAGAAGTCTCAATTAGTGATAGATTGTTTTCAAGTCAAAAAGAACAAAACAACATTTGTCACTTTTAGGTTTTCATTTCTAAATATAAAATACGATGTTGAAGATATGGAAAGGATTTTAAGATATTCTCTAGAATACGTTTTGGTTCTCGGATTATTTTTTATTATTTTAGAACCATACTTTTTCTAAGGGTATGTTCTATTGGAAATGGTTTTTAGATTTGAATGTCTATTCTTTATATAATTCTTTAATTTCTTGAGTTTCTTTTTCTTTTTTTTTAAGTTCTAAAACTATAAAAAGTAAGAAGGCGTTCTCTTTGTTTTGTATTTTCTGTTTCATTTTCAAAATATTTTTGTGTTTTCTATTGTCAATTGGTATTTTGAGGAAATTGAAAATGCGTTTGGCTTATTGTTTTGAAAAATTATTTTTGAAAAGAGAAAATAGAAAACGTGTTTGGTTTATACTTTTAAAAATACAATAAGTTGGTACATTAAAAATTATAAAAAGATCCCTAAACTTTTCAATTTAACAAAAAGCTCTCCACCCTCATCACCCACCCCACCCCACCCCATCTCTCTCTCTCTCTCCCCTCTCTTACAGTCACCGACGATTGAGGGTGGTGCGAACCACCATGAAAATGGTGATTCGCACCACCAGCAGGTGGTCGCGAATCACCAAATTTGGTGGTTTGATTTTTTTTCCGGTGGCTGTGGTTGGGACTAAAATGTACAAAAACAAAAATTTGGGACTCAAATGTAATAAATTTAAAGTTTAAAATCTGAAAACGCATTTTCCTTACTTTTGACATTTAACATAGAAAACGCCGAAAATGTTAAAAAAATATTTTTGAGTTTTCTATATAAATCTTGAAAATATGTTTGAAAATTTATTTTCAAAAATAATGAACAGAACCCGTTTTCAGCATTTTCGAAAATAGAAAACAGAAAACAGCCGAAACCAGCAAAGAGAACGCACCCTAAGTTTTTTAATAAATTTTTAAAAGCTTAAGAAAATTGAGCTTCAATGTGACAAATTACCTCATCATCCCTATTTTTTTAGTAGGGAATTACACCTACTTCATTTCATAAAGCACAAGGGAGCTAATAAATCTTGGTAACTAAGCCACCGAGTGAAAATTAAACGCTCTTGTGGCAAGGGAATGGGCCACCGTATTGGCCTCACGGCTAATATGATGACAAGAATCATTTCCCACACTCGCCATTACATCAAGCATAGCTTTGAAAATTGACGGTAAGGGAAGGGACTCAAGGCGCAAACGAATCCCATTAGTGACAGCAATACAATCTGATTCAATCCGACCCATGATGAGGTTGTGCTCCTCAGAAAAATGGAGGCCTTCAAGAATTACCATGGCTTCTGCAAGCTCTACCGAAGGTCAACAAAACAAACGCTTTGCAAGGCACCAAATAACCATTCCCTCGTTGTCCTTTATTACTGATTTGTATTTTGGTAATTAAGCATATTTAGTTTGTTTCATTCTACTTTTGTATTTCTACAAGTATCTGATTTTATTTTCAAATTTGATACTTCTTCTTGTGAAAATTTTTATGTGTCAATTAGCCCCCCAATAAAAACTCTCCATGCGGAAAACCATTGTAAGTTCCCCTTTCACTTTGAATCTTCAGATCTACCACTGGTTACAACTTATATGCACTACATCTTGCTAGCTGAAGACCTATATTACTTGCAAACTAAAGCCTCTAGCAGTGTCCTAATTCAAAGTTTTGTTACCTCATTTTATGCATCTTTGCTTGTTCTATTTAATTAAAACATTAGACATACGCAATTGCGTATATAACTAATTGAATTAATTGAATGATGTTTATTATTTAAATTCAAAACCAGGCCATTTGCACAATGACTTGTCAACGTTGAAATTTCAGTTGAGCTCAGAAATTGCCATACGAGCTAATTAATTAAAAGCAAAGAAATTTATTGAATTATTATAGGTTTACGTGACTTTTAGTTCAAAAGTACTTTTCGATATACATATTGTACTTGTTAATGTCTATATTTTTTTTGTTTCACATCAACTTCACATATTATATTGGAAAAAAATATTTTTAATAGACATTGGCTACTCACATAGTTAATATTATTCTTCTCAAATCACTAGCTATTTTATCCATGCGTTGTATGAGGGCATAATTTTTTTACTAATAACAGTATTAATAGGTGTTAGTCGTATTAATATAAGATCTCAAAAATATAAAATAAATAATGAGTCGCAACAATAAACTTAATTAATATAACTAATGAAATAATTCTTGAAAAATTTCACCAGAGTTTTCCTCTTTAAAATATCAACAATTAAAATAATCCAAACATAGTGCCATCAATAACAGTCAACAACACACAAGACAAAAAATAGAAACATCTTCATGTTTTGACAAAAATGATGAATGCACTCAAATATAAGTCACATCCATAATTGTTATATAGAATATAAAAATTTATGTTATTATACAATTGAATTGTACTAAAATAATAAATAAATTTTAGATGAACGGAATATCTCTTGTAACGCCCCGCCCCCGTAACACATATAACACATGTACATATACGTACACAAACACATTGCAGCGGATGGAGGGAGCGCTACTCGTGTACATAAATTTCAAAACCCTTCGCGTGGCTCTTGGATCGTCTGATTCCTTTTCCCATTCACACACCAACATCACATACCGTAGGACCCTTCGCCAACTCCCGCATACATAATCTACAAAACATAAACATAAACACATAGTGAGTCATAATGACCCAGTGAATAATGAATGCAATGCAGTGCGTGAAATGCACGTGACATTCTTTTCTTTCTTTCTTTGGGCCCTAGTTGCGAATCATGTGAATACGTTATCATCATCATATCATAGGCCGTCCCCCAAAGGTTCTTTTACGCTTTGGGCGCGACCGCTGCCTAAAGAGTTCTTTTACTCTTAGACCGCCCATCACATCCTAGGCCGTCACCCAAGGGTTCTTTTACCCGTTAGGCGCCGCTCACCTAAGGGTTCTTTTACCCGTTAGGCCGCCACATCATCATCAAGCGCATTGTAAACACATGATAGGCAACTACATTCTACATACATGCTCGTGTCATACATCATGCATGCTTTACCTGATAATCGTACATATACATACATGGCATTCATACATTCATAAGCCGTCCCCCAAGGGTTCTTTTACTCTTGGGGCGCTACACTCGTCATATCATACGCATTCCATTTCTTGAACATCATATAACATGCATTGACATCACATGAAACACATAAACTCTACTTTCTTGTCTCACTACATGTTCATTAACATAACTAGTTTCCTTTCATGTACATAGATTCTTAACCCATAGGACTTGACATAAAGATCATATAAGTCACAAAATCATGTCCACATCATTCCATTATCATCACATAAGCATAACACAACCCAAAGGAACCCTAGCATGCTTGTAGGCTTGATACTCATCCTAGTTAGCATCATAGGCATACATAAACATACATATACTTCATAAATGCATACTATATCAAAGATACATCCATTATTCACCATTATAGAAGAAATCAAGCTCAAGAACCATAGATAGCCCTCCTTCTTCTTCCTCTCTCTCTTCCTCATCCTCCCTCTCTTCTTGGAATCATAGGTTACATATGAATTACATGGACCATATGCTTGATATGGAAGGGTTAAGGAAGTAACATATGCTCATGAGGGTCTTGAGAGAGTTTTGGGAGCTTTGGAACCGAGTTTGGGTGTGTAAATGTCAAGAAATGGCTAGAATCTTCTAAAATAACACATCTGCCGACTTAAAATTACGGCCGTAACTTCCACATTTACGGCCGTAACCCATCACTTACGGCCGTAACACCATAACCTTACGGCCGTAACCCTATCAATACGGCCGTATCCTATCATCATACGGCCGTAATAAACTCTCTGAAAATCCCCTGCATTTCATCTTCTTGACTTACGGCCGTAACTTACATGCCTTACGGCCGTAACTCCAACCATACTCCAGATCTCAATGATACTACCGTAATTTGCTCTCTGAAACTTTTGGACATTTTCCATCGCTCACCATTTACGTAGAATATTCGACCCTTACGGCCGTAATCCTTACATTTACGGCCGTAACTCGCAGCTCACAAATTTTCCGTTTTCCTTATTTCGACGGCCGTTTCGACTCCCGACATATCTCATACATTCCCAAACATTTCATGAACACATCATACACATATACATTATGTCGGGTCGACTTTGAGCGGGGCATTACATCTCTGACATTACTTCTACACAAATACTGGCGCTTTTACATAAAAAACCTACAAAAATATTAGAAATAACCTCATATTTCAGATATAATCAATAAAACTTACTAAAAGTGTAATTTTCAACTGCTAAGTACGTTGATTTACTTTTTGAAATACAGTGCCACTAATGCATACGCCGATGCTCTGTTCCCCCGTTGGGGCGGTAACCCACGCCACGTGGAGTGAGGGCCCCACGTCGCCAAAAATTTTAAAATTTTTTTTTCAGTATCTACATTAAATTAGATGAATAATACATAATTGCTCCCTGATAATAGGGGCCGATGGGGGCCATACGATTTTTTTTCCGTCGTAGGTACGAGATCTCCTAATACATAAATGGTACATATAATCAATTTGTATAACTCCACCATATTTGTGACAGGAACATTATACCTAGATTTTTTTTGAAGAGTGAACATTATGTCTAGATAAATATAAGAGTACAAACACAATAATATATAAATACAATTATTCACTTCACATATCAAACCATGAATGACATAAAGGATTTGTGTAAAAAAATAAATAAAGTTAACAACGTATCTGATCAGATTAATAAGTATGAAACTATAAGTTCAAACACTTCATTATAGACGATATTTTTTGTCAAGGTAGTCGGACGATCATCGTCATCATATATCACAAACTTTAAACCCTTCCTATGCGTTACCCTCGAGACTGCAACATACCCTTCATATTCAAACCTTAGCTGTTCCACCCGTGTGTTTTGTAGGGGACAAATTTTCCAACATCTATTTTTTTCCATATATATTGATTGAATATTGTATTATCATAAGAATTAGAATATAAGAACAACTACTAATAACCTAAAATCCTATTTCTCTACATTATTATGGTTTGATTCATACTTTAAAATTGTACTAACTCTATATGAATTAGAAAAATAAAAATAATAAAATATAATATAATTTATCTAATTCCAAATCGATCAATTACAAAGATGATAGTGTAAGTACTAATAAGATAATTACAATTTTAAATCTAATCTTTGATAATTTAACTCAATAAATATGTACTTTTAATTTTAAAACTCTCCTCTTTTTTTTCATATATGTTCATTCAACAATTCATTATGATACAATTATAATAAGAACACAATTCATACTCTTAACTTTTATACTTCAATGTTGCATAACTAATAATATTGACTCATGATTGAGGTTTCAATTGGACCAACGAGACACTAATTTACTGAGTTAAAATGTGAACATTTTCGCACAAAAAATAAACGTTCCACAAAAAAAAAAAGTGCGAAGAAAGTACAATCAATCAACGAATTCACTTTTACAATTTAAAAAATTGTGTCTCACTTAACCAAAAGGTATAAAAAATTAATGACACAAAAAAATTATCATTATGAAGAAATAATAATTATTTTAACAATTTATCGCAAATAATCCATCAAATTGTGTCAATTCATATTTTAATTTATTTTATAATTGTAAATAGTAATTATTGAATTACAAATTAATTTACTGCAAAAAAAATTAAAAAGTTTATTGGACTTTTGCAATTATGACGAATTATGTGAATTAAAAATTTTAATCAACACAAAAAATATAATTAATTTTCACAATGAACATATTGGCATAAAAACTAAATGATGTAAGGAAAAAAATTAATAATGTGAAGAAAGTATAATTAATCCACGAATTTATCTTAACAATTTAAAATATCGTGTTGATTCGTACTAATGATTTAAAAAATTGATAATATAAAAAAAGGAGAAAAATTTATTATTGCGAAGAAACTATAATTGTTTTTTTCAGACGAAGTGAGTTCAGTACTCTTTTGATTGAAACTGTCTTCCACTGCTGAAAAGCAATTTTCGTGTAGGCACAAAAAATAAATGATCTACGAAAAAAATTTAATAATATAAAAAAAGTATGATCGATCAGCATATTTATTTTTAATATTTAAAATATCATATTGTCCCATCCTGATGGTATAAAAATTAATTAAAAAAAGAGAGAAAATAATTTACCAGTGTGAAAAAAGAAATAATTGTTTCAAAGTTGCCAAAAAAAATCCATCGAATTGGGTCGATTAATATTTTAATTTATTTTATACTTGTAAAAAAGTAATAGTTGCATTACAAATTAATCTATTGAAAAAAATTGTAAAGTATATTGGATTTTTACAATTGTAATGAATTATGTGAACTAAAAATATTAATGAAACGTATAAAAGAAGTATAATTCACAATGAATATATTGGCATAAAAATCAAATGATCCAAGGAAAAAAATTAATAGTGTGAGGAAAGTACGATCAATCCATCGACTTGTCTAAACAATTCAAAATATTGTAGTTGACTCCTATTAATGGTTTAAAAAATTGATCATATAAAAAATAAAAAAATAAAAAACTTTAATAGTGTGTGTCCAACACTCTTTTGATTGGAACTCTTTCACTATTGAAAAGCATTTTTCATGTGGGCACAAAAAATAAATGATCTAAGAGGAAAATTTAATCGTGTGAAGAAAATACGATCAATCCATAAATTTACCATTACTATTTTAAGAATTGTGTCATTTCAAGCTAATGGTATAAGAAATGAATGAGGAGAAAAAAAGGAAAAATAAGTTATCACTTTGAAGAAAGAATAATTGTTGCAACAACTTATCGGAAGCACTCCATCGAATTGGGTTTGATTCATATTTTTATTTATTTTATACTTGTAAACAACAATAGTTGTATTACAAATTAATTTACTGGAAAAAATTATAAAGTATATTGAACTTTCCAATTGTAACAAATTATGTGAACACCATAACAATTGATGAGAACTATAACTCAAATTCGATATAAACTGTTGAAATGCAATAATAGTTCTCAAAATTGATTGACTACTAATCAAATCTCATAACAAAACCATCCAAACTAATCTAAAATCCATTTAAAAGATATAACTGTTGAAATGCAATATTAAAACCCTTTTTCCATTAATTATTTCCACTAAAGGATATCTGTAATTTAAAAGATATAGATATAGATTCAATTAATAAAAAATATTGGATTAATATTACAACTGAATGATAAATTAAAAAAATTAATGTTACATATTTCTTTTAGTTTTTGTGTATAAATTTAATGAATTGTAATTTTTTTATCACATCAAAATGAAATCGAAAAACTTGCTAATTTTAATTAATTTTTATTTTTTAGCTAATTTTATTTTTGAAAATAATTAATTATTTATAAAACTAAGTAAATTGACCAATCTAATCATGTGACAAGTTCCTTTTAATTTTTATGTAAAATTTTAGTGACTTTTAATTTTGAATCACACAAAAATTAAATTTTAACGAAATTGCTGATTTAGATTAATTTCCATTTTTAGCTAATTATTTATCAAACTCAATGTTTAGAAAATTGGACCAGATCAACCGGTTCAACCATCTACTGGTCCAAAATTCGATCCGCTTATAATTTAAAATCGGACTATTAGAAAACTGGTAAAAAATCGATCAACCGGCCAATTCAACCAGTGACTCGGTAATGGTTCAACCGAATTTTTTATTTTTTATTTTCAATTTTATTGGTTTTAATTTATTTTTTTTAATTTTTTTAATTAAAAACGGTTTGACCCGGTCCAACCGTTTGACCCTTAAAGGCTTAAACCGTTGCCTTCTCTAATTTGTTGATCGATTCGATTTTCTAAACATTGATAAAAATAATTAATTATTTTAATAATTAATTAGTGGATCGAATCAAATTTTTAACTTTTAATGTTATACTTCTCTTTTAATTTTGTGTAAAAATTTACTGAATGCTAATTTTGTATCACATAATAATCAAATATTAATGAAATTATTAATTTTAATTAATTTTATTTTCTTAACAATTAATTTCGTCTCGTAGTTAATTATTTATAAAAAATCTCTTATTTTATATATAAATATAAATCTTTTGATTCAGCTTAGAAAGATATAATGAAATAATAATTATCAATACTTATGCAAGGAAACTAAATTTAGATTTAATATGGAGCATTTAATATAAATAATGATTTATTAATTTTTTTGTTAGGATTGATTATAAATTAATAAAAAAATAAAAAATCAAAAGACAAAAAATATACAGAAGATAAGTTTAAATAAGTGGAAATTTGAAAAAATCTAATTTTGGTGAGGATAAGATTCAATATAGATAATGATTAGTTAATTGATTGTTTGAGATTAATTATTAATTATATAAAAAAAGAAAAAAATCAAAAGACAAAAAAAGATATTATTTTAGGTGGGAAAACTAATTAATCTAATTAAAAAATAGGCTGAAATTTCCCTGCTTTTCTAACAATAATAATAATAATATATAGATTATGTATTGCACATTTTCTTGAAGAATGCTCTAATTGAAGTAACCTGCAGAATTGGGAGAAGACCACGAATATAGCAAGATTTATGGCCAGATTTTTCTATTTTGAGGGATGTCACTGGGTTTTTGAAAGAAAATTTTCGTTAAGAAGTCACGTTTTTCCTCGTGCTCACAATATTTGAATGAAGTAAATATTTTCAAAAATAGGCCTCATTTCTTCAAGTGTAAGTGTTTACAATCAACAAAATCTATATTCTTTCAAAAAAAACAAAATTTATATCAATTTAATATCAGTATTAACAATTTGAAGAATCAAATATTTATATACCATTCGCATTTATTTTTCACATTAAGTATTAACATTCTACATAGCAAGATATTATGACAATTTTAACAAAAATCTTAATAATAATAATAATAATAATAATAATAATAATAATAATAATAATAATATAATCTAACAATATATAAATTTAAAAGAGCCACCTAGGCAAAGTACCTAGGTGGCAATGCTATGTTTGCCTTTTAAAAAAAAATTAGTTGCTTTTATTATTTAATTTATTTTACTTTCTTTATTTGGTATTGTTTTCATTATTGTTTTCATTATTTTTAATTTATATATATATAGATATATGTATATATATATTTTATATGTATTCTAATTTTTTAATTAATTTATATATATTTTTAATTCTTTTCTATTTAGTGTTGCATGTATTAATGAAAATATAATAAGAAATTAAAGTTATAATTTACAATACCTGTTAATTAAATTAATTCTGAAAATGAGAATTAACATTTTCTATATATATTTTAATTTTTAGATATTTCATTTTAATTGTTTATTTTAAGTTTTATACAGATATATATATATATATATATATGTATGTATTCTTTTTATTAACAAAAATTGAAGTGTCAATTTAGCACAATTCCATGTAAGCAGTGGTTTATGATTTTAGAAAAACTTTTTACGTATTTAAAAAATTAAGAAAAAAGCTTTATATATATATATATTTATTTATTTGTTATTTGTTCAAGCGTTGTATCATTCATATGTGCAACTATTATGTATTAGTTTTCACAAAAAAATTATTCAATGATTAAAATTAATATCTATATCTATATATTAATAAAATGAGATCGTTTTCCCGCTCAAACTATCAATTTTTAGAATCTATATATTAATAAAATCAGCACATTTTCCCGCCACTTTCACCTATTTTTCTGAATTAAAAAATCAATTTTTATCTATATATATTATAATAAAACCAGCACATTTTCCCGCCACTTTCACCTATTTTTCTGAATTAAAAAATCAATTTTTAATTATGGCAACGAGTTTTACCGCTTTTATATGTCTTTTCCAACTTGACTTCTTCTTAAGCGTGTATACATATAAACACGCATCGGGTCCACCTATTTTTCTGAATTAAAAAAATCAATTTTTAATTATGACAACGAGTTTTACCACTTCTACATGTCTCCCCGTGCAACGCACGGGTAGAAACACTAGTTAATATTAATATTAATATTAATATATTAATATATATTAATAAAATGAGATCGTTTTCCCGCTCAAACTATCAATTTTTAGAATTAAAAATTTAATTACAAAATTTCATTTTTCACCCAATCTCTATATATTCATTTTTTGGGATTAAATGATATATTTTGAGATAAGCCCAAATCTTTTATCAAAGAAATCTTACACGTGTCTTTCCTTCTCATCTTTATCACCAACAGTTCACACACGTCTTTCCTTATCAACACCAATGAATGCGTCTCAAATCTTACCGTTGGAATTCGGTATTTTCACAACTACATTCCTAATTCCTCAATAAATCCAAAAAATACAAACATTAACACGTCTCAGATCCGTTCGTATCATTAATCCGAAAAATTGAGCTGATCAAATCTTCATAACTCAGCGCCAATTAAGACAATTGGGTATAAGTTTCCCCATACAACACGCGGGTGAAAACACTAATTAATATTAATACTAATTAAATGTAAATCTCAAATTCAAAAACTATAAATTCAGTACAATGCTAAGGAATGCAATACATATCCACATACAATCACTTTCAATCCAAAGGATTAGAAAATTTAATTTCCTCTTATCTTATCTTGTCTTATCTAACACAAATGGCTTTGTCCACATCCTATTCATCAACGTTGGCATCAACTTCAAGCCCAATGGACGGATCAAAGTTGAGTTATATCATATATACTTAACTTTGATATGTGATATATATAAAGGCCCTTCCAATTTGTTTTTTTTTTCCGAATTTCTCCTATTTATTTTCTTATTCAATTATTCGATTAAATATATTTTCTTCTTACATCCTTAGATATATCAAAGACAAGCGTATTATGCTTATAAAAGCATTTGAGTCCATTTGATCAAGAATAGAGCATAAAAGTTTCCATTTTTACCTTCCCAAATATGTGTTCTCACATGAACAACTATATGTTGCACTTTCATGTGGAATTTCAAGGGAAACAGCAAAAGTATTTATCAAATTATGAGATAAAAAACAAAGAGGTGTTTAGCTGACAAAAAATATTATGCGTACAAAAATACTTTTGTAAAAATATTATTTTTTAATAATATTATTTTAATTTTATCGTATCATACACGATGTGCACTGCGGGTTTTGAAACTAGTACTTACGAAAAAACCGAACAAGCGAAACAGCGCCACTGCGGCATCCATATCATTTCCCCCTTTAAAGATGCCAAATCAAACCACTTCCCTAAATTAAAGGCTAGCCCAAATCGGCTATTGGAAATATATGGGCCTAATGATTGTTTGGCCCAGAGTTTTGTTGATTAGATGATGATACATGGACATGATTGATGACACATTGAATCAAGCCCATTAGTCATGTTTGGTTGAGGATGGAAAATATATATAATTGAATAATATTTTTCTATGTTTTTCTTTTGTTGGCAAGTGAAAACATTTTTTTACTTAAATTTGTTACTTAAATATTTTTTACTTAAACTTTTACTTTGTGGTGTATAATTATAACATAAAAAATAGAAAATGTTTTTCATAGAATGTGAAAAATGGGAGATTTTCATTGAAAAAATGGAAAATATTTTCATATTTGAAGATGAATAAATTTGCCAAAGTAACTTATGACTCCATTTGGTATTGTTGTTAGATGCCCAGATTCATTTTTTTAGAAGCATTGCTAATCTAAATGTTGGGGAAATTTTTTAAAAATAATTATTGGAAATGCAATAAGATCTCACGGTAGATTTTGAGAAGTAGAAGACAGTTAACTTCTCAACTTGTTCTAACTTCTCCAACTAGCGGTAGTTAAAATGCCAAAATTAATCCCAAAAAAGAGAGAAAACAGCCCCTGAATTTGAAATATTTTTTCATTAATTATTATTATTTTCAACTTATCTTGATCTTATATTATTTAATACTAGTATTTTCTCCCGTGTGCATTGTGGGGAGATTTATGGCCAAGTTATAATTTAAAATATACGTAAAATAAAAATTATAATAACATATTTTCCTTTTTTCTGGTAAATAGCATAAGAAACAAAATAATAAAACCAAGGATCAGAAATAATGTGTGATATAACATCTTTAAGGAAGATGACGAAGCTATATAGAAGCACATTCGGCCAAAAAAATATAAAAGCACATTATTTCGTCCCCGTTTGGTTATAAAATTTTCCTTGATTTTTACGTGATTTAATGGGAGAGATATGGATGAGAGATTTAAAAAGATTACACACGATAATAACACGGATTGGAGGGATAAGGAGTGATTTTGTCAAAAGATCAAAGGTGATAATAACGGGAGATTATGCATGGGTTGAAAATTAGGTATTTGTGTTTGAGTGGGAATTTAATTTTGACAATTATAAAATTGAGCGGGAAACTGACCTCATTTATTAATAATAATAATAATAATAATAATAATAATAATAATAATATAAATGTAGATTAATTATTATTAACTAACCTTTTTTTTTTTACTAGTTGATTAATTTTTAATTCGAAGGAACCCTAATCAGAGACGAAGGCAAGACGAAGAATGCGGAATATCATTGGTTGTGCCATATTTAAAGCCTGATTGGGAATAAATTTTTTCACTTTTTATCACTTTTTATACATTCTTTCTTTACTCTAAATCAATCACATCCACACATCTCGTCACATCCACAAATCTCCATTATTAAATTCCACTCATTCTCTCTCCTCCTTTACATTAAAAATCATTAAAAACCATTAAAAAACACCTCCAATCACCTATTTAAATGAGATAGATCCACCCTCCATTAGATTGCTGCCACGTGTACAGTGGATGACGGCCCGAATTCAAAAAGAAATAATAAACAATAATAACGTTAAAGTTTGGTAAGGTGTGGTGAGGTTGAAATTCAAAGTTTTATGAGGTTATGCATGTCTAGAACATCTAAAACGCGATTAAAAAGTATGAAGTGACCATAAATTAAGACCAATTTTGACGATTAAAAGAAGTGTAAAATATTTCAGAGAAACTTTCAAGATAATTTGTGTGCGGTGATGCATTAAAGAACACGCCAAGTTATGAAATAAAGAATAATAAATAAATAAATAAATTACATCACTAAATGAATAATTCAAAGCAATGTTTGTTAATAATAAAAAAATTATTTTCTAAATATATATATATATCTATACTAAAAAAGTATTTCAACAATGCTTAGGGTGTGTTTGACTGTTTTCAATTTTCCTAAAAAATATCACATCTATATTATATAATTTTAACTTTCAATAAAACAGTTATAATTGAAAAATAGTTAATGGATAAAAAATCTGTTATACTTTGCTAGACCATTCAAATAGTGCCACGTGTGCGTATGTTGGTAGTTTTTGTTATCACCAAATTGGTTACAATTATTTGTGCACGTGAAAGCATCTTTAATTGAGAAAAAATTTGTTTACCCTCCTAAAAATAAGGGTGAATATTAGCCCCCCTTTTGGAGGGTTAATTTTAGTATTAAAGAATTGAAATTCTTGAAAATTTCATGTTTCATATTATTCTATTCATCGAGAGCTTTAATATGAGTACAATATTCATATATAATTTTTACTATTTTAAAAGTTACTTATATTTTAGTGATAATTTACTTATTTTATAGGTAAATAAGTAATTTTTAAAATGGTAAAAATTATATATCAATATTATATTCACACTAAAGCTCTCGATGAGGAGAATAATATGAAACAAAAAATTTTAACTATTTAAAATTTTAACCCTCCAAATTGACATTCATAAAGCAGGGTAATGTTCACCCTTATTTTAGGAGAGTGAACAAAATTGGTCTCATTGTAATTTTATTTTCTAGGTAATTGTTCCAATTTAGTTGATCAACACATTCAAGAACACATTCAAAATTGAAATGTTTGCCACACCATTACTATTTTTGTTTGGCTAGATTGTTTTGTTATTTAATTTTTATCAATTGTTTGTCATTATGCTCAATTAGTTAGAATTTATACATTACATTGTTATAATACTTATTTTTTAAATTACTTGCTATAACTTATTTAAAGTAGTTATACATGATTTTGATCAATAGAAAATAATTATGATTTTCAACTAATCTACATTAATTATTACATGGTTAACATTATTATATTACTTAAATAGTTCTAATAAATTAATATAAATCTAAATTATTATAATGCTTAAATTATTTCAATGAAATGTGGATTAATCAATAAAAGTAATTTCACAATATCTCACACAACTTAATTAATTATAAGGCCATTGAATGTTTCAAAGAAAAATGATAAGATTACTAAACATTGTTATAATACTTATATTAGTTCAATTAAATATGAAGACGCATACTTTTAACATTTTATAATTTTATTAAAAGCATCAATATTCTATGGGTAATATCATCTTTTATATTATACAAGTTAAAACAAAAACTTATTTAAAAAAGAAATTATACTAAAGACTATTACGCCATTTAAATAAAATAAATAAAAAATGTTGCTCTTAATTTATAAATTTCCTCACTAATGATATTTAAAACAATTAACAATGTTGCTATTAATGAAAATTTATAAACTTATCAACTTAATTAAAGTACTTTTTTCATGTGTACAGACTATTATGGTATTAATTAAAAAAACTAATTACTGTATGAATCATTTATTTAAAATTATTATAGATGCTTTATTAAGTTATGTGTGGTTTAATGAGAAAATATGATTTTTGTCAATGAAAGAGTTTTTTTAATTAATAGTGAAAAAAATTCGTTTAAAATCTTTTTTTTGAAGGAGAATTATAATTTATTTTTAACAAAGGTAAATTTTTGAAATTTAAATGTGTAATAATTGGTATATTGTGAAATTTTTATAATTATCTACTTATTTAAAATTATTTTTCTACCAAGGGCAGTTAAAAGATAGATAACAAATGTTTTCAATTGAAAATAATTTAGAAACTTTGTTTGTATATATATTGTTTGATAGTTATTTTTATTTTATTTTATTTTATTTGGAATTAGAAGATTTAAGGAGTGAGAATTGAACCAATGCCACTAGATGACATGGGTCATGGCTATTAAATTTTATTTATAAAACCAAAAAGAGTTTATATTAGTACTTATCATTTAAAGAAAATGATAACTACATAAAAAGATCAAATTGAAAATATATTATTGTCATAATTTGACTGAAATTAGGTAATTGTTTCATGATAGAATTATGCAAATATGCAAAGCTTAATGGTTAAAGGTAAATAGGTAATAGATAAAAAAATTAGTAAAAATGATTAAAGATGAACTACTAAACTGTAGAAGATGAAAATTAACAAAAATAAAGAAACGTTCATTTATAAAAACTTAAAGGTTAATAAAATTCATATATGAGAATGGACACTTGCCTTAGGGTGCGTTTGTCGCTAGCGATACATGAATATACATGAACAGTGGTAGATTTGTGACGGAAACATAGCTTTTAAATAGCATGCTCTAATTAGGTATACTATCATCTTCAACAAAATCCTGGTCCAGGCATTTCTCTTTGAGAATTATGAAATCTACTTAAAAATATTTGAAACAATAAAATTTATTATATTAACTAAAGATCTTAAAAAATTATAATAAAAGTGTCTACTCATAATGTATATATTCCGAAATATAAATATTTATAATAACAGAGAGTTTTTTATTATTGTGAAACTATGTCTTCGACATGAAAAAATATGTCATTAATCCTCTATTCTTTTTGAATTAGCGTTTAATAGATAGTTTCACTATAGATATTATGTCATTTTTGTATAATTTTAATTTGTTTTCAATTAATGATACTAAAATGGGATGCCTTCCAACATAGCACCATGCTTTTCGATTTAATAAATATTATCAAACAATTTTGAATTGGCCAATTCTGGTTATATTATTCATTTCTCAAATTCAACGTTTAAATGGTGTATACAAACCATTTATTACATTTTTTTCAATCATTATTTTTGCATTTATGGAGAATTTTTAAATTTAATAAATTGCGCGTTACTTATTTGCAAGTTTGTAATAATTAATAATAGATGGTAATGCGACGAAACTGTAACTGACGTTGATGTACTAGAAGTGTGAATATTTTGAGAAAAATTAAGTAAGTATTTCGATATATAAACTTTCTTTTATATATATATATATATATATATATATATATTAATATATTTTCAATGTTACATATGCTTTCTAATTTGGCCCTAATTACTCGATCCAAGAAAAAGCAAGACTCACTTGTTCTTTGTGTTTTGAACATCGTTATCGTTAGGGTACTTTATATAGTTATTTTGAATTACATTTATTTTTAAATTCAACAATTCAATATTGCTTTCATATCATTTTTAAAATAATTAATTTTCAGTTATACATTACATTTATTTGTGATCATTTTTATTTGTCAAATAATTTAATTCATTTAACACATCTTTTCTCTAATGTATTATTTATTCTATATAGGAAGATAAGATTTTGCCATTGGTGAAAATCATGATGGGATAAGGTCTCCCGAAAATGGATAAAATCAATTAAAATATGCTTTTCTTTCAAAGAAAATATGCAATTTTGTTTTTGTTATGCAAGTATAGTCATTGACCTATTATTATTATTATTATTATTATTATTATTATTATTATTATTATTATTATTATTATTATTGTCATTGTTGTTGTTTTTAATTGTTCTATATATTTTCAAATTGCATGTATAGTATATATTTTTGCACATGGTATTATATTCCAATTTTATTAGTTCTACTTATAAATGTTTTTATAAAATAATTAATCTCTTTATTCAAATGTAATTTAGATTGAAAATAAATTTTTGATATAGCAAAATAGTTGGCATATTGTTTATTAATTTACACTCAATTATAAGATATGTATAACACATTTTCAATATAAAGTGATATAAACACTCCATTAGTTAAAAATAATTACAAATCATGTGTAAAATATTTTATTTTTCATTCAATTGACACAATTTTACTCCCGGGCAACACCGGGGTGTGAAAACTAGTTATGAAAAAGACTTTTCAGCTTTGTTGTTTAATTGAAAAATTTGTCTGCAAATTATTTTCTAAGTACAAGTGTTTAAAACACAATATCAATGATTTGCTTCGAAAATCGAATCTATAGTTTTAGTGGATTTGAATTGCCTTGATTCATTTTCTTTTCAAACAAATTCCAACTTTGATTAGTGAATATTTTCTTGAAAAATGTCACATCAAGAAAATCATTTTCCCATTTGTGTGTTTGATGCAAATATTTTCATGTAAAATATTTTCCATATACAACTCTCTAAAACACATTTTTGGCTCATTTACATACAAACCAAAATTTAGTGTGGAGGTAAAAAAAACAATGACAAGTAATTGATGATTTTTCATCGAAATATTTTTCATCTCTAATTCCTTGTGCAATCAAATACACCCTTAAACGAATCATTGAGAAAATTGCATAAAAGAAAATGTTATAAGCACCTTCGTATATCACGAGTCAAGTTGAACAGGCCTCGACAATAAGAAAGGATAAGTCCATCGCCCCATTTTATTGTGTTTATTGCAATGTACTACAGGGGTTTATTATTAAGAACATCTCCATTGCAAGCCTCAATTGAGCATCCCATGTGGAGGAGAAAGAGAGACACAATATATATATATATATATATATATATATATATATATGGATCTTATATTTTCTTCCTTTTTTTCTCACTTTCCTTACTTTTTCCTATTTTTTTATATTTTTTCTGCATAAATTCTCATACCACTTCTTTATTCCAACATCATCTACTACTTTTTTATTATTATTTTGAATTTATTTCTAAATTTCCCTTACTTTTTCACTACATATCAACTATTTTCTTTTTAATTAAAATAATTATTTTTTTTCTATTTCTCTCATTCGTATCATTCTTCCAATTCACATCCTCAATGGAGGCACTCTAAGAGCATCTCCAATGAAAAATGTCTAGCTTCAATGTGGATTGAAGAGAGATGTAGACGCAATCAATAAGTGTGGGTTCCACATTTATTTAAATTTCTATATTCTTTAATCACTTTCCACTCATTTTTCACCACTTTTTCTTTCTTGCTTCCTGCACTATTTCTACATTTTCAAGCCCAATTTCACATTATTTACTATTTATTATTATTATTTTTGAATTTATTTCTACATCTCTCATATATTTTTATTTTTCTCTATTTTTTCACTATGTATAATTTATTTTATTTTCAATTAAAATAATTATTTTCTATATTTCTTTCTTCCATATCATCTCCCAATCCACATTACCAGTAAACATGCTCGAATACCCATTTCATTGTGTCAATGATTAACAATGTGAAAATAACGTGTTGAGATGAAACTTGAAAGATCAAATCTCGCTTTTTCAGAACCCTTCGAGAAAGAGTATAATCCCCTATATGGATATATCCCTTCCTCGTTGGATTTCCGTCATCTCACGCGTAACCACGTGTTGAAATTCCTGTCCGAATTTACGTGTCGGTCCCTATTCCCCGTGTGACATGCCCAGTACACAACCAAACCAATAGAAATGGAACACGTCAAAGGATGGCCTTCACGTGACCCCTCGCGTGCGCAACCGTTACCTGTTAACCCATGGCTTCAGAGTTCAGACTCTTTCCACTCTGAGATATTACATTATTAGTGCCCCATCTGGCGATCTTGTAGCAAACAACTCTCAAAGTTTTCCAAAGAGCATATAAGTCCCCATAATTTTATACTAATTGCACAGGCAAGATAAAACCAAAAGCAAGACGATGTTATTCTTCTCATTTTAATGTATTCACTTTTAAATTTGAATTTAATTAATCTAATTATATCTACATATCTCATAAGATTTTCATGTATAAGTACATAAAAATCTGAATCCTAACAGGCACTAAATGTTAGAAGAAACTTGTTTAGTCCATATCTCTATAAATTATTTTTCCCTCTAAGTTCATTAATTATTAGCAACTTGTGAGTTGTTTTATTTCCCCTTCTTTGAACATAGGTTAATTGTAAGTTGTTGATCCAAATGAAATATGTGGATTTAAATTATCTCTTGAGTCTTATAAAATTTGAAAAAGTTAAGCATGTTTCCACCAAAAAAAAAAAAAGAAGAAGAAAGAAATGAAATGAAGCACACTTTTTGATGGCTTAAATTGTGTTAACAAGAAATTTGAATTAAATTTAAGTCCAATTCATTTTTTATCCCACTAAAAATTCAGCACTAGAATTCAATAAAAATTAACATTTAATTTAAAAGTTATATCCAGAAATACTACTCATTTGTTCTCTACATTTTTTTTTTTAATTTCTTCTCAAATTGAACTAAAAATAAAAAATAAAAATCTTATCACGATGAAAATCACGAGTAATGAAACTTGGATGGTTCGTTAAACTGATTGCATAACTAATGTAAAAAGTGGGGGAGAAACTTGCTCTGTTTAAAAATTTGAGGACTAAATAGCTATTGAAGTTACAGGATGGGGAGGAACTACGAAACTTCCCCTTCCTGTTTTCCTCATTTCCAGGTTTATTCCTTCTTTATATATTGTTCGCTAAGGAATCTTTGTCTCCGGAAATATTCCGTGGGTTTTAACGTTATCAGAACAAAAGGTTAAAAAATGGTGGTGAAGCTGAGGAAATGGCCATCGTGGACGGCGGCGCCACCGCCACCTTCAACGGCAGCAACTCGAAAATTTCAGGTGAAGATAAAACCGTTGAAGCTAGATCCATTAGAAGAAGGTGAAAATGACGAGAAGAATCAAAGGGATTGTTTCAATCAAAGTGAAATGGAAAGGAGAACCCAAGTTTGGATTAATGCCATTTCATAAACATAAGAAAGAATTTTTCAAAGAGAAAATTTTCATCAAAGGGGAAGCCATTAGATGGGACGACAACGACGATGACGACGATGATCAGATTGTTCATATATGTTGTTTTACGATCGAATCCAATCAAGAACAAAAGTTTGTTCGTTGGGATGTTACCTTCAATATCCTATATGTAAGTTTTATTTGCGCTCGATTTTTAATATACAGATATGAGCACGACATTATAATGTACAAGATTTTAATTTATTGAGTTAATTTGTGTTTATAGATATATTTTATGTATGTTATAGGGAGAAAATATCGAATCGAAGAGTAAATTGGCGGTGATCGGGAGAGGTTGTGTTAATTTAGCAGAAATTGTTTCAAGAATGAAGAATCAAATTGAATTGGAAATTCCTATCAAATTGCAGAATGCAGGAGTTGCTAGAGAAGTCTCCCTCACGGTACGGTTATTTATTTATTTATTTATTGTTAATTTTTCTTTAAATTTTTGGATTATCTTTACATTGACCAATTCATTTTGAATTTCCCAATTTATAAGCTTAAACTAATCAACCTTACTAGGGCCGTACTTCTAAACACAATATTAATAATGAATTTATACTTATCACCTTATAAGAACTTAGGCGCATTTCGTTACTTTTTAGTTTTGAGTTTTAAATTCGTTATTAATTTGTATTTTTATACAAGATTGTTGAAAATAACGGTATACTGTTTCAGTATTTGACTTGTACGGTTAATTTTTTACGAAATTTTCTTACTGTGTTTCTCAAAAATATGAACATAAACAAATTTTGAGTATATTTCAGAAAATTGAAAACTTCAAAGACGATAGACCCGAATTGTACGTATTATATTCTTTGTTCGCTGATTTGATTCACACATAATCTTTCAGGTGCTAATGAACTTAGTTGAGATCATAGAATCTCAAGACTCAATATTGCCAACAATCAATGAAGATGAGAAAAGAGAAGAAAGATTGAGCCAAGAGGAGATGGTTATGGCCCACTTAGAAAAGTCGGCCCTTTTTGAAAGAAAATCCAAATCCGCAGAATTGCTTTTGGACTCGAATAAAAAAGTGGGCTGGTTTTCTTGGAAGAGGCAATTTAGTAAATCTGTCAAACACAAAGAGGGCGCATTGGTTAAGAAAACTAAGAAATCTTCTCCCTTTGACTCATTCAACCATGATTCTATTCAGGTAAAATTTTGTGACATTATCATTATATTATTACATAATATATATATATATATATATATCAGTTGTCATGAAATGGTAAATGTTATTAAACAAAAAAAAGGGGCAAAAGACTTTGTAATTTGCATATAATACTATTAAAGTATTAGGTATGATCCAACCCTTTATATATACATTAAAATATATAAATTCATCTGACTCCAGAAAAAGTTGTGTGTGTGAATTGTTCAATAAAAGGTCACTCGACTAGAGAGTTATGTTTTTTTTTTTTTAATTATACTGATTAATATTATCTTGTCATGAAATCATATGTTACCCATTCTTATTAATGTTACCTTTTTGTGACATTAAACTTTCAGACAATAGAACCCAATGAATGTTCTTCACAAACAGAGCCCCAACAAGAAGGAAACCCAACAGATTCTTGGGAGGTAAAGGAAATATTAAGCAGAGATGGCCAAACAAAGCTCAAAGCAAGTGTTCACTTTGCTTCTTTCGACCAACGAAGCGATAAAGCCGCAGGCGAGAGTGCGTGCACGGCGTTAGTCGCCGTCATCTCACACTGGCTTCATTCAAATCCTAACGCCATACCAAACACGTCACAATTCGACGACGTCATAATCCAAGGATCATCGGAGTGGCGAAAATTATGTGACAATGTTGTTTATGTCAACAAATTCCCCGACCGGCATTTTGACCTTGAGACGATTCTAAAGGCTAACATTAGGCCTATGGCTATTTCGCACGAGAAATCTTTCGTTGGATTTTTCGGCGCTGAAATATTCAAGTCGCTCGATGGAGTAATGTCGTTTGATGAGATATGGGACGAGCTTAGTGGAAGCATTAGCGAGGATTGTGATCGAACGAGGGTATACATAATAAGTTGGAATGACCATTTCTTTGTGTTGAAGATGGATTTGGATGCTTATTATATAATCGACACGTTAGGGGAGAGGCTTTTCGAGGGGTGCGATCGGGCATATATATTACGGTTTGACTCTTCGACTGTGATGCATCGAGTTGGGGAGAATGAGGAGATAGTTTGCAGTGGAAGAGAGTGTTGCAAAGAATATATGAAAAGATTTCTCGCCGTAATACAACTGAAAGAACTTCAAGAGGATGAAGAGAAGAAGAGAATTTCGTATTTCTCGCTACATAATCGGCTCCAAATAGAGTTCAACTTTAGCTACTCGACTCCTTCATATTCATCGTCGTTAACATCGTCGCCATTTTCTTCTCCGGCCACTTCCACGTCTCCTCGTTTTTCAAGCGAAGAATGTGATCTATACAAGTAGATAATGTTAATGTGCACATGTAATAATGTAACAATATTGTCATATAAATTTTTGTAATGACTAAAGAAATCGATGAAATGCACATCATATTAAGCATAATGAAGCTACCAAGATATCCTTTACTAAAAATTTTACATTAGATATATAGTCAGGGCTGCATAGCTTTCATTAGAGGGACGAGATAAATGCAGGATCATTTGAGTACCAAGTAACATTAAAAAAAGAAAAAAAAAAGAAAAATTTAATTGATTTCATTTCAAAATGTGAAAAGCCAAGTATTTCAAGTGTATGGCTCACGATGGAAGATTCCGAGTGGTTTGTTTGATTTACCTACATTTTAAATAGTTGGAAAAATATGTAGTGGAAAAGTTATAGAATGTATGATTAAAAATGAGAGTGAAGAGAAATAAACAGTAAAAACAAGTAGATCAATCAAATACCACAAAATAAGTGACAGAGCACAAAAAGCACGCACAATAAAACCTTGATAAATTAATGTTTGATAAATTAATAACCTCAATTAAATAATAAAAATCTCCAGTCCCAACTTGGGCATGTGCGCTAAATCAATAACCTCATTAAATTTATAAGATAATAATTTTTCTAGAAATCGTTAAAGCCCAACGAACATGTAAAGTAATAACTGTTGAAATTCATTAAATTTTATAGCCATAACTCAAATTAACAAATATTCTTTTTTCCTCAATTCACCTCTTTTACAAAATATGCATCCAAAGTTTTTTATTTTTTCTTTGCTATCAATCCAATCTCAACTTCATCCATAATTGTTTGCAATGCACATATTACACTTGGCATATTTTTTTCATTTTGAATAAAGAAATTATTTAAAGTTACAATTGCTTGAAATGCCTCTTTCTATACACCATTGTGATGAAGCAGTTAGAAATTATATATTAGTAAAACTCTAATTGATTTTTCATGTTCCCTAAAAATAATAAATGACTTTGAAATATAATTATTTAAAAATTTCAACATATTGTTAAATCTTGGAACCGACATATTTTTATTATGCACGCTACATTCCAATGGTACATTATACACAAGCTACAATAAAAATATAAAAATACTCAATAAATTAATAAATTATTAATTAATCGATAAATTAATAACTTCGCTAAAATAATAATTTTGTTTGGTCCCAACAGTATTAATTTATCGAGATTTTAAGGTACTTTAGACCATTCAAAATTTTGTTTTCAGTTTACAAGTGTGATACAAGTTGTAATATAAATATCAATCGAACAACCTAGTTCGAGTCTTAGCACGAGGACGTGGTAACAAATAATCAATGACTAATGACTAATGCCTTAATTTGTAGAAAGTAAAAAACCCTCGCCTTTTTTAACCGAGTTCATAAAAAAAAAAAAAAACAAGAAAATGGATTCTAAGAAGAAAAAATGTTTCCAATGAGAAATAAAAGAGCCGAGGTGGGACGGGAGTTATTTTACTTCATAGGAAACACTAAAACACAAACTCACGAAGTGTGACACGATCATGCGATGTATAAAGATTTCCCCACCGTTAACAATAAATAAATAAAATAAAATAAAATAAAACGGTGGAATTGTCGTTATCATGAGCAAAAGCAAGAACCACAAAAGCACCCCACCCCATAATTTCGTCTCCTATGCGAAGTGGACAAAAAATGTACTCAAGGCAAAAGAAGAAGTCATGTGGAAAATTTACCCGTCAATAGGGCATGCTCCTACACAAGGGTCCACTGGAGTTGTGGGTGAAGACACCATAATTAACAATCGTCAACTTGTACCATATTTGGGCAGCTAAGCGTGTTGTCTTTGCAGCCACAATCTACCATATTTGGGAAGCTAGAAACAAGAAAATTTTTAAAGACTATACCTCATGCTTAGACTTCACCTTTAAGAGAATCAATACACATATATACAAGATAATGTTCATATTGTACTCTAATATTTTAATTCATCCTGTATCGTTAACCAGGGATGTCTAGCATGTTTTCTTGCTCTTTGCAGCATTCCACCTTTAATTTACCTGGGTATGCCCAACTTATTTGTTTTTGTATATATTTTTTGATCAATATATAATTTACCTTTACGATAAAGTAGTAGTAATAATAATAATAATAATAATCATCGTCAACTTCTTGGTTTCTTGCTCAATAGTTGAAGCGACTCCTTGTGTCAAAGTCCCTCACATTGGGTCAACACAAGCGCACGTCTAGGTATGTCAATGACTCAAGTCCAGTAGATTCGGAATTTTCCGGCTCAACTTGATGAGTTTTCTTCTAGCCCGAGTCGAGGCTGGCCAAAAGTAAGGCACAACTTTGTCTCAAGCTCGTTATAAACTGTTTAAACAAAAATTTAAAAGACCCACTCACCAAAAAAAAAAAAAAAAAAAAAATCCTCAAACTACCCACATCTATAATCAAATAGCACCCAAATCTTATCGATTTCAATTCCCTTCCCAATTGAACGGACCGAAAATTCTTATAATTTTTTTTCCATGGAAATGAATTCTACAAAATTCAATCCATTACAAAATATTCTCTTTTGGTGTGCAAAGTCTATGCTTGCAATCAATCGCACTCTCACTCTTATTGTTGAAAGTAATCACCACCTAAAAGTTTTTTTTTTTTTTTTTTTTTTTTTGTGAAATATGCACTGAATAAATTGGGAAGTGATATAAATGCACACAAAATATGCACACATTCTGTCCATATACTATGTACATATCTTGTGGTAATGTGGTATTTTGATTGAAATAAAAGGTATATATATAGAACAGAATGAGACAGCACATCAGACTCCATTCTTTAAAAGCTTGAACAACAAAAAGCTCTGGCCAGGCACATTTGACAGCCTTATTGTTTAGTCAATCTTCAATAGAAAGAAATCATTGAAGTTTCACATCTGCTCTTTTCCTGTGGATCATAGTTCTGATGGAAAAGAAAACCAATAATTTTACAAGCATTTGTCACCACACAAAATTTTAAAATAAAACAAGAAACCCTATCCAGTCTTTTACCTACACAATGAGTCATTTTCACCTTTCATAATCAAATTAGAGTGGGGTTATATTATGGCCGCCCAGGCTCCCCTCTACACGAACTACAAATAATAATAGGTTTTGCAATAGACCCCCCCACTTTGTTCCCCATTTAACAAACAAGTCCCAACCCTTCGGACTTATCGTGTTGAGTCGTCTCCCATCCAATAAAATTCGGTCAAATACACACCTAAGTGTATTAATTCAACAGTATAACATATTTTTATCGAATGAGACAACAAATGAGACAAAATTCAAAACAGCATATTTGGACTCCTCAATTAACTAGACCGCACTTTCCCAGAAGTATGGGCCATAAATCCAGAATTGTAACACCCATCGTCAAACTCCCATTGTTTTGAACATTCAAATAAAAATATGCTAGTCGATCGATTAAAATTCTACAGCACAGTGAACAAATAAAACACCATCGAAGTTCAAGTCTGGTTTTAGGCCTCGACCAAGGGAGGACGGAGGGGTTGCAGAAACTCTTTGACAAAGATTACAAAGAAAATACAACCCCGCCTTGTCATTACAAAACTATGAACTACACAAGTCTAAGTTAATTCACAAATATGGCAGCTCATTCTTTGATGGAATTGAGGCTCAACTGCCAACAAACTTGCTTGTCCTTAGCCTGAAAAAAGAACGAGAAGTCATCGCTTAACTTGCTTCCTCCCTCTCGAGTATTGCCCAATTCACCATTGTCCTCCTCTAGGCGACTAGTTGGAGTACCTAATCGCAGTGACAAATCACATTCGGTCTGAGAAGGGTCTAGTTCGACCGGTAAATTGATGTTAGGAGGACCTGGTTTACTGACATTGTCATTCTCTGCATGATACAATGGATAAACTGACCAAGTAGTTTGTAGAGGTTCACTTGGGCAGTTACCTCTGGGAATCAAATTCTTCGGTAAAATGCGAGACTTGGAATTACTACAACCTTTGTTTGTGCTGGAAAACGAGGAATCCATAGCAGAGGAAGTCATGAATTTGGAATAGGGGAACATCAGTTGGCTTTTTGATGTATAGTTTCCAAGAAGTTTGCTCTCCAAATTGGTCTGTGGAACAGATGAGGCGTCGTGTGTCTCAGGCCTCAGGTAATATTTAGTCGCGTCGTTTCTCTGACCTCTTGACGATTTTCTTGGAGTACACCCCAAATATAGAGCAGCTAACCATAGGAGAAAACGAAAGATAAAATCACAAAAATCCTCTATAGTATTCTCTAAACATGACAAACTTCTGTCCAGTACTGTATGTTACGTCTCATACACCACGCAACAAATGTTTGGGGATTCACACACACACACAGAGCAGATAAACAATGCATATCATACAGTCGAAAAATGTTTAGTCTTCTTGTAACGTACTCAGTACAATAAGCCAATCAACGCAAGTACCTACCTAGCAGCCATAATTGATTGAGCAATGAGCTCTCCTACGTATAGGTGGTCAGAAGTACCGAGTAGCCACATTTACAAATGTACTGAAATTTACCTTCAATACAAGGTTGTAGAAGCTCCCCAGTTTCGGAGCTCTCCTCTCTTCGAATTATAGTGTCAATAGCATCATTGGCTCTATGCCAAAGAGTGTTAAGATCCGAATACTCCGCCTAAAAAGGCGAAATGTGCATGTTTAGCATACAGTACTGGATCCGACGGGGACAATATACAACAAGATTACTTCAAGGCAATAAAAACCGAGACGAAAACATAGACATGTTAATAGACTACGGAGACTCTAATATTCCTAGAATATTAGAAATTTCTAAGTACAATAGATGAGAAATTGAGATTGTGCAGAGTAACCTCAGAATTGGCTTTGGAGTACAAAATTTCTTCAGCTTTCAAGACCACAATGGGGAGATTGTCTTGCCACTCTTTGTTCTTCTTAGTAGTTGAACTATGAACCTCATTCACAATCCTAAAACAAACAAACATTTGTTCCATATAATTAAGGAATTAAAATAAAAATGAGTGTGTGTAATTCATTACTTACAAGATAGTAGTAATAGTACCTGAAGATTTCTTGAATTAGAGAACCTCTAATGGGGTGGTGTGTATCACTATGCCAAGCTCTTCTGACACACTCATAGGGCCTCGGGCCGGGCCTTGGCATCTTCTTCTTCTTCTTCAACACCTGTGACTGAGAAAACTTGCAAAATCTCTCTGTCTCTCTGTCTCTCTCTCTCTCTCTGTGAAATTGAAATTGATATTTGGTGGGGATTTATGGAGTCTAAATTCAGGGAATGAAGCTGACAAAAGTATTGAGAATGAAGAGCATTATTGACAGTAAGGGGTACTCAGAAAAAGATGATAGAGAGGGACTGCTCCTTTTTCCCTTTGTATACATTGAAGCGTCAAACACTCCTATTTATTTTTCAGACAAACCAAATTAAATTATCGTAGCGATATTTTGCACAATTTTAATTGTTAATTGTTACTATACTATCTCCCAATGCGATCCTGTCATTTTACTAATTTGTTATCAACAAATTATTAACTGTACAAATATTATTTTTCTTAAATTAAAACTTTTCGTTGCCATTTTATTTTGGCATAGTAACATAAAAACTGATATCTGTTCGGTAAAATTTTATTTCGTAAAAAGTGAATTTTTAAGTTAAATAGTGAAACTATTCAGAAAAAAAAAAAAAGTTAAATAGTGAGAAGAATACAAAATATGTGAATAATGAGTTATGAACTATGGTTATATGGTATAAAACGTATCACTAGTGCTGACACTGGTTTTACGACCACGCTATGGTAACATAATAAATATCATAATAGGATAAAATTACTTTAATATATTTTTATATTAATTATAAATACAATCATTCATTAATGATAAGATAACAATTTTACTATTATTATATCACTAATTGTATCAAAAACTATGACAGTCTAATATTATCCCAAATTTTAACTTTCATTGACTAGTGCCCGTTTGGATAATCATTAAAACTTATACTTTTTCCTAATTTTTAAAATTTAAATTCAGTCAAACAAATCACATTCACATATTTCGTAGGGTCCACTTGTACTATTAAATCTCCACAATTCAACTCCACTCATTCTCTTCTTTCTATTCATAAAACTGCATTAAAATTAGTATGCAAATGCCCACTGAAATTTTTACGGAGAAAAAGTTGAAACCATCACAGGCTTCCCGTTCTTGATATCCTGTTTTATGGTGTCTCTTTCACGCACTCAATTATTCATGGAGCTGTGACGAGTTGGGTGTGTCCCCCATTCTGCCACATGCTTGCTTCCCCTCTAAATGGACCAAATAATTCATGTGGTGGGGGAGAAAGCTTTGATGATGCACTTTGTCACTGTCGGTGGAAATTCTAATCAAAACCCCTGTTTCAAACTGTTCAAAAAAGAACGCACATATTTTTGACCTATAAATTACGAGTGCTTCTTTGATAGAGTTGTTTTTACTATGACTTCTGTATTATACTCATTCACAAATGGACTTTGTGTATGTATCGTATTTCTATCAGTAGGTAATTAATGTGATCTTCATACCTCATTACCAAGATCCTCGTGAAATGATTCCTTGTGTTTTTAATTTCAGTAGAAGTTGGTTTATTGGGATTTGCCATAGGCTTGGACATTTTAAATTGGGCCACGAGCTTTAGGGCTCAGACTTGAAGATTATCCAATTCGGCATGGTAGCCCAGCAATACTCAAAGGTGGTATTATCTAAAATATAAATTTAGTGATTTTTTTTCTTTATTTATTTTTCAAAAAATTGGGAGACAATAGGATAATGGTGGGATTTGAACTCGAAACATTCCCCATAAAGGGTTGAGCCTTTTACCGTTGAATCAGCCCCTTGATTTAAAATTTAGTGATTTTTTATAAAAGCATTCCAATTAATTACATTTTAACACTTGTTTTAAGGCTGGTAGGTGAGTGTATAGGAGAGTGTGTACACTCCATGACGTGGCGCCACGTCATCTAAAATTTATTTTTTTTTGGAATTTACTATAAGTGAAATGAATAATACATAATTGTCCCCCTGATGGCGAAGGGTTATATGCCCCGCACGAATTTTTAAATGGGAGTGTGTATGAGTGTGTGTATGTAAGAGTGTGTAGGAGAGCGGGAGCGCTTGTTTTAATTAGTCAAGACTCATGTAGTCTAATACTATTCAAGTTGACACTCTTGATCTGTTGCTATATGTGAGCGGATGAACGATATTTACCCCCACCATTAGGGGGATCCACGTGTAGACATGTATGACCCATCAGTTTATATGTGGACAACTTAAATTACCTGTATGTGAGCAACGGATCTTTTGCATTTAAGTAGATTGTCTACATCCTTAATCAAATATTCAATCCGCTTCCCTTATAATTCTACATTAAAAAAAAACAAAAAAAAAAAAAAGAAAGCAACACTTATTTTTACCATACACATTATTATGAACCTTAAAATGTAGCAATGGTTGGCTGTCGCTTCTCCCAAATAATAATTTACTTTACTCAGCAAAAATAATTAAAATTGTAGTATGATCGATCCCACAGATAACACAACCTAATCTGAGCACAAATATCAACTAGCAAATATGGAGTTTTTTTAAAGCAATGAAAATAAATAAATAATAAATAAAATAACTAATCAATTCACGGCGTTTGACGTTTGTACCGTCCCAAATCAAACAAATCTCCGCCTAATTCGTATATTTTGATATATATCTTCCACTCAATAGATGGCAAGGAGTCCTCCGGTACAAGGAATCAGTTGTTCCAATTGATATATCTTCCACCGGCATATATATCTTCGACTATATACATGGAGTCATTGCCTTTCTAGAATTCTTCTACAACTAGGCTCTCCATTCATACTTGCATATATACATATCCGATTTGCACAATTTCAACCAAAAAATTGCCACGCTAGGGCAGGCACTGATTCGCTCCTATGTCTAAGTTTTTTCTTTAATTTTTTATTAGTTTTTTGGTTGTTTGATTCTTCCACTGCTATTTGTGTAATTCGTTTCACTTATGTAACTTTTATTTGTGTTTTTTTCCTATTAGATTTCTTTCAGTCGCCAGTACAATTATTGCCATTTGCTCAGGTAATTTTTTATATTGCCTGTTTTGTCCATACTGATTATTATTATTGATTGGCATATTCTGATTAGTTAAGCTTATATATGCACAACACGTATTCCTCGTTTGTGTTTGTTTATTTGCAAATTATGTATGATGTGCAGCGAAAGTTTTCAGGTTAAATTACTTGGTTGTTATATTTATATGGCATATGATAGAAAGTGAAAGTTTTCCATTAAGTAATTGGCTATCATATTTATATTGGGAAGAATCTTTTTCATTTGTCACTTCCTTCTAATAGTGTTGATGATGGTATTGTTTACTTTTTGGTTTTGTGGAGTTTTACTTATTTGGGTGTTAGTATTCTTGCCGTTGATATGCCGGTGGTGTTCATAGCTCATGTTTCACATATCAGAAGGTAATTAGTTGTAAACTATTTTCTTGTGGATATTTATTAACTTTTCTGTTTTATGTTTGATTTTGTTGTGGTTTCAATGTTAAACCCAGAGAGAATGAGGGCCATGAATTATTGTATTTCGGTCTGTAGATGTTTTTAACTCTATATGAATAGGAAATTGAAGATGAAAAATGGCCCTATAGATGTTTTTAACTCCACATGAAAAGGGAATTGAAGATGAAAAATAGCCAAGGGGCCTTGGGGATGGGGTTTGGCATGAAGCTACTAGATGATTGCCAAGTTTCTTCCCAACTTTGTTTGATTTCTGTTCACGAATCAGTTGGAGATAAAACTTGGCAGAATCTCCAAACATTGGCAAAGACTTGAATGGGAGTGCAAACATTTGAGCACAAATCTATTTTTTAAATAATACTATGTGCTTCAATTTTTGTCCTGCTATCATTAATGTTGCATGTTCTGATTACCTCTTTCATCACTAATTTCCTCTTTGGATGCTTGGTCAGTATCTTGCCGTAACATTCAAATCCAAATACTCAACCAATCATCTCTTGGAAGCTTATTAGTAACTGTGTTTTATTAGAACGCAGTTGAAGCATTCCCACATTTCCATCCGCCATTTGTGCTTAACGCAGGCAGAGTTGTTGATTCTTTCTATCAGTCTAATGGTCTATTCAAATCAATTCATCAAGCATCTGGATAAACTCATCTTCCAAGTTTGGAGAATGGTGGACCGTCTTATATTAGGAAATTTAAGACTTAATTTTTTCATTTCTCTATTTTTCCTTTGTTGTTATAATTATTTGAGTAGTACTCCCTACATCACTAAATTGCCCTTCTCCATTAATTGACTTGTAATTATTGAGAGATAAGTTTTATCATGTCCCTCTCTCACAAGTGTAATTTTTTTCAAGTCAATAGAATTGCAGCGATACGTCAAAAAATAAAAAAAATTCATCCGTTAATTTTTTTGAAATTTGCTGTTGTTTATATTTTTTATGTTGTGCTTTTGTCGTCTTTTATAATGGATGATGTTTATTTTATTGTTGTTCACATTGAAATATTTGGAGAGAAATTAAAGTTATGCTTGCATGGTTTTGCTTAATTCTGCTATGATTATTTATAGGACGGAATTGTTGACGAAAAATTTTAAAAATATTTATTGTATTTTAAAATATGTTCTCGATTTCACTATATCAAAGAGAACTTATGGCTAGATCAAAATTCAAAACACAAACAAAGAAAAACATATCAATCGACCAAACCAATAACTAAGAGAATTATATAAAAGGATGTACCATTACGAAGATGCACATTCAATTAAAATTCCCCTATTATCATTTTTTTCCATTTTTATTTGTTTTCAATTTTTTTGTATCTATGAGATATTTTATATAATCACATTTTTATATAAAAAAACTAATTTTAAAATAACAGTACGTAATGAATAAGAAAGTTTAATTTCTTTGCTTATATTTTATCTTGGGCTTCCATTATAGAACACAACATTTATAATTTTCCATTAGATTAATTCACGGATATCTAAATTTTAATCATCTCGTAATCATGATATTTAACAAGAATTTCTCACGCAATGTTTATCTCTCCATCATGTTGTATAACCTAAAATGCTATACTTTGATTTTTCTTGCCTTTAAAACTGTCTTTCATATGCATCAAGCTCGCCATAGGAGAAGTATAAATTAAAATTTGAATCTACGCCATTATTCAATTTGTCAATTGTTAAGGATAAATTGATGAATTAATTATAGTTTCTAAGTACCATTATTATAATCGAATTAAATTATTAATGAAAATCAGTGTCTTCACTTTTTATCCTTATACTAATCTTACAAGTAAAGCAAAAGTGTTTAACATCGTTCGACTAACAAATTGGGATTGATGATGACATTTCTTCTGGATTGAGTTCATCGGATACTAATCTCAAATCTTAGTTTACTGAAATTATGTACTTCTGATGATCGGTGTTATTCAAAAATTTTCAAAGCTCAGGTGAAGAGTTATAGAGAATAGAATAGGTTTTGATTGATTGTTTACCTTCTCTAATTTAAATCTATCGTGCAACACACAAATGAAAATAATAAATAGCGTACATCTTCCCGTGCAACGCATGGGTGAAAACACTAGTTAAGAATTAACAAGAATTGATAAAAAGAGAAGTCTCCTTTTCTGGCTTCAAATTTAGCGTAGACTTGTAAATTGAAATCAATTCCAACATCTTTCCCACTCTCTTGATTGAATTATTAACCCGATAATAATAAGTTCTATCATCTGAATTTTCCCTTAATTTATTAATTAAAATAAGCTTTTCAATTAATTTTAATTATTGGACAACCTAGTACAAGCTCTCTAGATTTAGTGCAATGATGGCATTAAGAATTAGAAAAATAGGTTAATCTAAACAGCAATTTTATAAGCTGGAATTGTTTAACTTATGTTGTATTATTCCTAATGATTAATAATCATTAGTTGCTACTCATAAATTAGAAAACCAACAACTATAGATTGATATTTGGCTTATTAGCACAATCAGGGTCTAACGTTTTGGTCCGGTGCGCATTAAGGACCTGTCATTTTTTCTTAGAATTTTCATTCTCAACCTAACGTTTTATTATAAGATAAAGATTTTTTAGGCTAAAAAGACAATATTACATTTTTCTTGATATTATTTTTATTTAATAATAAAAATATTTACAATCAAGTCCATAACCTTTTAATAAGTAAAAATTATTCCTCATCCACAATAAATTGTCCACCGCCATGGCCACCGCCACCCCGGCATTGCCACCACCAACTCTAGTGACACTCCGGCGATGCCAAAAATAGATCTAGTGGTCCAAAACCACCAGCAAACCACCGATCTAGTGGTCGAAAACCACAAGATCTAGTAGATTTCCACCACCAGTTCTATTTTTGGGCCACGCAGGAGTTTTGCTGGAGTTGATGGTTGTGGCACTGGGAGGTGGTAGTGATGGTGGTGGAGGAGGCGAATGTGCTGTGGATGAGGACTAATTTGTATTTGTTGAAAGGTTACAGACTTGATTGTAAATAATTTTATTCAATTTAATCAAAATAATATAAATAAAAGGGTAATATTGTCTCTTTGACCTAAAAAGTTCTTATCTCGTAATAAAACGTTAGGGTAAGGACGAAAACGCTAAGAAAAAATGATAGGTCCCTAGTGCGCACCGGATCAAGACTTTGAGTCATGATTGTATCAACAAACACAATATATACATATAATTATGTAGAAATCGCCCAATCTAATAATAAATTATCTATTTAGAAATATAAATAAGTGTATAAAATGCACACTTATCATTTACTACTAGTTTGAAATTGCCTTTTCCACTATCAATTTTTCTTATAAATAAGTGCCTAACGTTATTTTAAACTTTTTAAAAGTATTATAGATTATTATCTTCTAAATTAAAAAAATTAATATATAGTAAGTTAATAGAAAAAATCAATGTTCAGAAAACCGAACCGGTCAGTGAACCGGAGAAGCCAACGGTTCAAGGGTCAAACGGTCGAACCGGGTCGAACCGTTTTTAATTAAAAAATATAAAAAATAAATTAAAACTAATAAATTTATAAAAATAATTTTAAAAAATTAAAAAAACCGGTTCAACCGGTTGAACCGGTCGTTTGACCGGTTTTTGATCGGTTTTTCTAAAAACGGGTTTCTATAATGCTTAGGACCGGTTTAGGACGGTTAGCGGATTGAAGCGTCGAGCCACTGTCCGTCCAGGTTTCCTAAACATTGGAAAAAAAAATATATATATATATATATATAAACTATAAACAATATTATTTTTATGATTAGATTTCAGATCGTTTTCCTTTGTGGTTCATTGTAAACAAAAAAAAAAATCTCATATGCATCAAATGAGTATTTAAAGCGTAACAAATAATCAAACGTGACTATTTTAATGTACGGATATAATTGAAATGATAAAAATATAGTAGATGATTATATTAGTCATCCACATAATGATTTTAAACTCATTAGGTTTTTAATACATGGTAATTAGATCTTCACCACTATTTTTATCTGGGAGCACCATATAATAATTATTAAGGGGTTCGATATTTTACTTCTTATTGTAATTGTACCCTTAACTCTTTTTGTTGTTTTATACATCGATAATTAATTTGATCCAAAAAAATCTTTACGTAGGTGTCAAAAGAGTTATTTACATTCTATAATTTCAAATAAGTAGACAATAAATAAAGAAGACAAAAGTGCAAAGTTTGCTCCCTAACTTCATGTCATGCTTACATTAACAAAAAAAAAAAAATCTTCATATCATGCTAACGTAAAATGTTAGTTATAGACCAAGTATGCTAACTATTAAAATGTTTATTATAAAGATACGAGAAAAAAATTCAACTCCCAATTAAAAATCTGACAAAGGTGGAAACGATTCTTTGCAATTAAAATATAGTGCACTAAATAAAAGATGTTGTCTGAATATTATTAGTATTATTATTCCTCGATCTTATTTTTTGATTGATGATTTAGTAGTTAATTGTATTAGGTTCGGTGGTTAATGCAAAAGCATCTATAGTCAAGTTGTTAAATCGTCCCTTTATTCCGATGTATTAGTTACAATTTAAAACATACCTATAATGTTTTTTTTTTGTTGACCAAAAATATAGCTACAATAGTGAATTGTTAAATATTTTTTTGTTGACCAAAAATATAGCTACAATAGTGAATTGTTAAATATTTTTAATATAACACTTTCAGTCTGATAGTAATGGTTTTTAACTCAAAGACATTTTTTATATAGCACGTGTATAAACAGACTATAGCAAGAAATGTATGTATATATAAAAAAATTAGAGAAAAAGTCCTAAAATTTATAAATTATAAATTGAATTTATAATATAATATTTTTAATTTAAAAATATCATGCATGAATAATAAATTTTAAAAATTTATAATAATAATTTGTCCATTCGTATTTCTTATTTTATTTGTTAATGAAAATTGCAAAAAAATTAATATCAAGTTTCATGTATGTGCATAAATACATGTATGTACATTAAAGTTAAATAATAATAATAATAATAATAATAATAATAATAATAATAATAATAATAATAATAATTCTCAAAAGTTAGTGAAGATATTTTTGTTAAAAAATGATTCACAACTCAAAGGGAGTTTTATACAATGTAGATGATGAATACTTTCCACATCTTGTTTACCCTTTTTCGTCTGATTCGTCGATGGGCCTTTGAGTTTGTCGATTGTGGAACTGCAAGGCCAAACAAAAGTGAGCCCGCGGCAATAAAACACAAAACCAAATTTTATTTATTTCTTTCTTTTTGGGAAGGTTTGGTTTGGGTTGGCTAGAGCAAAGGGGGTTCTTATTGTGATAACTAATTGTGATTAAAACTTATTAGTTATTTAGAGCATTTCTAATATTAGGGGTGAAAAATTAAGGGAAAAAAGGAGGTGGAAAACCACAAAGGAAGCTCCAAACTTGGCGCTTTCTTTGGGGTTTTCATGCAAAACTTATCAAAATATGGGTTTTTATCCCTTAAGGTTATTTGGTTTTATAGGAAAAGAAGAAAACCCAAATTTAGGTTTTTATCCCCCAACACTCGAAATTCTCTTAGTCACGGAACAAAATCAAAATATATAAAACTTTAATGTTAAAATTGTAACATTTATGAAAAATCAAAGACTACTTTACACATTTTGAGATGGAGCCAGCGTAAAGACTACTTTACACATTTTGTGGTAGGTTGGCAGCCATCGTAAAACTTTGCCAAATCCATGAGATGAAGCCAAATGAGAAAGACGTTGGGGCATCCCCTACAAAGCGACGCGCTACATTGGACACCGAGTGTAGTGATAAATTGGCAATGGTGCAAGTTAGGGCGTTCCCTCGAAGCAACGTGTCACACCGGCGCTCGGGTATTGCGAAAAATAGGCAAGGATTCTCGTATTTTCATGGACGGGCGTGAGTAAAGATGTTAGTCCATAAGGATAAAGTTCGCTGAACTTCTTGGAAAATAGGATCTTTGACCCGTAGGCTAGTAAAAATAGGGGATGTGATGAATAGGAGAAAGATAGACATCTTATACTTGCAAGAGACTAAGTGGGTAGGAGAAAAATCCAAAGAGGTAGCGCCATGGGGATATAAGCTATGGTATACGGGTAAAGATAGAAATAGAAATTGGGTGGAAATAGTTGTATCAAAGGAGTTGTTAAAAGATGTGGTTCAGGTAAGGCGCAATGGTGGCAGGATTCTACTTACTAAGCTGATATTGGGGGATGAGATTATAAATATATTCAGTGTTTATGCACCGCAAATAGGCTTAGATAACAGTACTAAGGCAAAATTTTGGAAAGACTTGAATGAGGAAGTGCAGCGCATACCTAATGGAGAGAAATTATTTATAGGTGGGGACCTTTTGGACATGTCGATAAAAACTCATGATGGATTTGAAAGTGTGCATGGGGGTTATGGATATGGAGATAGAAATGCCATTAGGAACACTATCCTAGAATTTACCACGGTATACGACTTAAGAATAGTGAATACATGGTTTGAGAAAAGAGAAACACATTTATTGACAAATAAGAGTGGGACAAATGCTGCTTAGATTGACTATTTCTTGACTCGGAATGAAGATAAAAACATTTGTAGGGATTGTAAAATTATCCCAGGGGAGAGTGTTGACACGCAATATAGACTTTTAATCTTAGACATTCGCATGAATGATTGTCGAAAGAGGGTTGTGAAAGTAGATGGGTCAAGGATTAAGTGGTGGAGGTTAAAAAGGGATGAGCCGTTAGCTTTTAAGGATAGGCTAGCAAACGGGATCGATTGGGACGATAACGAAGATGCTAATATAGTATGGGTGAGGATAACACATTGTGTAAAGATGGTGGCTAAGGAGGTACTTGGGTGTCAAAAGGGTTGAGCACCTCCGGGAAAGGAATCTCGGTAGTGGACCGAGAAAGTGAAAATAACAGTTAGGGCGAAAAGTGAAAGTTATAAAGAGCTTAAGAAATACAGAGATCATCAGGTGTATGATAGGTATAAAGATACCAATAGGCAAGTTAAAAAAATCATACGAAAAATTAGGGCCAAGGTTTACGAGGAGTTATACAAGAAATTGGATACGAAAGAGTGAGAAAATAAAATCTTCAAAATTGCGAGAATGAGGGAAAGGAAAAGTCGAGATTTAAGTGGTATAAGGTGTATAAAAGATATGGATGGTAAGGTGTTAATAAAAGACGAGGAGATTAAACAAAAGGTGGCAAGGTTATGTTGATAAACTTTTTAATGGAGATATAACTAGCAACTTCGGTGATATTTCAATCCCTTTTGAGGATATCAATCATGTATTTACCCGGATGATTAGTGAATGTGAGGCTAGAGAGGTTTTAAGAAGAATGAAGTTAAGAAGGCGATAGGTCCGGATGGTATCCCAATCGAGGTCTGGAAGTGTATGGGGGAGATAGGTATAAGGTGGATAACTAAACTCTTTAACAAGATTTGACGAAGTGGAAAAATACCTAAGGAATGGAGAAATAGTACTTTGATACCGTTATATAAGAATAAGGGTGATATATAAGATTATTCAAATTATAGAGGAATAAACTTATGAGTCATATTATGAAATTATGGGAGATAGTAATTGACTGTAAGTTGAGACGCATTGTCCCAATCTCAGAGAATCAATTTGGGTTTATGCCTGGCCGAACCTCGAAAATGCCTATGATAGGGTACCTAAAGATGTGCTTTGGTGGGTTTTGACGAAGAAAAATGTACCTCTTAAATACATAAATATTGTTAAGGATATGTATAACGGGGTTGTTACAAATGTTAGGACATGCCATGGAATGGCAGATAGTTTCTCGATTACGATAGGGTTGCATCAAGGCTCCGCACTTAGTCCTTTTTTATTTGTTATATTAATGGATAAGCTTACGAAGCATATTCAAAATGAGGTACCATGGTGCATGTTATTTGCAGATGATATAGTTTTAGTTGACGAAATTAGAGCAGGTATAAATATAAGTTAGAACTTTGGAGGCATACTTTAGAGACCCGCGATTTTAAGTTAAATAGATCAAAAATAGAATACATGGAGTGTTTATTCAGTGGTAGGAGCAGAAGGGATTCTCTTGTGGCTGAGTTAGGTGGTGAGGTGGTTCCAAAGAGTGATAGTTTTTATTATTTAGGATTAATGGTTCAAACTAATGCTGACATAAAGGGTGATGTAAATCATAGAATTAATGCTGGATGGATGAAATAGAGTGGTGCCTCATGGGTTTTATGTGGCCGTAATATTCCTTTGAAATTAAAAAAAAATATTGATCGGACAAGTTGTCGACCAGCGTTATTATATGGTAGTGAGTGTTGGACAATCAAGAAGGTAAATGAACAAAAATTAAGTATGACAGAAATACGTATACTGAGGTGGATGTGTGACAATATTAGGAAAGATAATATTACAAATGAAGAGATTCGTGATAGATTAGGAGTGGCCCCCTATTGAGGATAATATGAGAGAGGCTCGATTAAGATGGTTTCGATATATACTGCGGAAGCCTAAGAGTGTACCCATTCGGAAGAGTGAAAGTATTAGGGTAGGTAGTGTAAGGATAGGTAGAGGAAGATCGTTAATAATGTGGATGCAAGTTATTCATAAGGATATGTGTGTTATGTAGATAGATGAGCGACTAGCATTAGATAGGAATGCATGGCGTAACAAAATTCATATTAGCTATCCGACTTGATTTTCTCGTATGACTCCACACAGCTGACCCCTACTTGTAGGGGATAAGACTAAGTTTTTTTTTTTTTTTTTTTTTTTGTTGTTAAAAAAGGTATAGTTATTGCGAATTTAGTATGAAACAAAAAAGATAGCGCGATCAGTCAAAAAATTGGTGCACATTTGGTCCAAATGGATAGAATCCATTCACTGTTACCATTAATTACCTCATATTTTGCTATTTTCTTATCTTCTTAGGAGATATTTTGGTCATTCAACTTATGATAAATTGCACAAAAAGTTCTAACATTTGGAGGTTATTATAATGAGGTCCCAAAATTTGAAATATATATAAATTAATCCAAAATTTAGTTAAATTGTATACTTTTACTTTTTATTTTTTATATATTCTTATTTGGTCCATAATTAGTTTTATCCAATTAATTTGATATTAATTTGATAGTTTTTTTTTGTTAAAATTTTTAACATACTAGCATTTGTTCGCGTTAATATTATAATTTTGTAAAAATTTCTTTATAATAAGATACACACACATATTTTGATTTGATTCATTTGAACAAACAATTAACAATAAATATAATTATTGTATCTTCATAAAATTTTAGTATGAGTATATCACTGTAAAAAATAAACCGAATGTAAAAAAATAATAACCTAATATCTCATCAAAACTAAACAATTTTTATCGGGAAATTTTGACATGGAAATTGGGGCAAATGATCCAAAACTAAAATTATTAAATTTATCGAACTAATTCGGTCATAGTTAAACAATTCTTATTGAAAAATTTATCTACATTAATATGTATCTACATTGACCGCATATCTTTTGAAAAATTTATTTCGCATTAATTACGAACTAACAACTAGCAAGTAATGTAATTGTTATATCGCCACAAACTGTAATTTAAATATTAATGAAAACATACTGAATTTAATAAAAAAAATTGTGAAAAAAAACATATTTTCAAATAAATGGAGCAATAAAAACTAAATTTAAACTATATTTCAAAAACAAAAAAGTGCAAAAACTGAAAAGACCACCTGCACCCCTCAAACCCACCACCCCATTCCCTATACCTTCTCAACCCACAATTAACCACAGTTACGTTCAAGTGCTCCCGGGAGCGCCGTAATTCTGGCGCTCGAGCATTCTAAACTGATTCGACCTCAGATTTGAAATTAGAGATCGGATGCGGATTGATACAATGAGACGGAGGTCAGGTAATTTTTCAAAATTTTTAAACCTTTGTTGAGTCTTAGTGGCGGTCAAACTTTTTGGCTAATTTTTAAGTTATACTGAATCCAGATCCGGTTTCGGATTTCAAATCGGATGTCGAACGGGCCTACAAAATGCTCCGGGAGCGCCTTAATTACGGCCCTCCCGGGAGCACTTTAACATCCTTGTAATTAACCATCCGGGGTGCATTTCCCAAGGGTTTTCTTGCCTGTGGCAAGGTTGCCACAAGAAATTTTTTAAAAGTTACTAGTTTTCACCCCCCGTGCGTTGCACGGGAGTAAAGCTTGTATAGATTTATCTAAAAAAAATTTATTTAGATTGATTTTTGTGGTAAAGAATAATGCAAAATAATTTTTTTAACAAATGACAGTTGTATTTAATCGATAACACCATCACGTAATATAAAATGTAAATAATGTTAATAATAGCGAAATATTATAGAAAAGAAAATTTAAGTTTTTCATTTTATACTGTACTCATAATTCAATAAATTTATCTATGGTCGGCTATTATCCTAGATTAAATTATAAAAAGATTTTACAATAAAAATCCATAAAATATAAAATATATAATCAATTAAATACTATTGAAATAATAATTACTTAGCTCGAAATGTATACAATTCAAGGATATTAGCATTAACAAAAGTCTTGTCTCACGATCACCGTCTATTAGCTGTGCTTTTTTGTAAATCGATAATATACAATGTATTAAACTTACTTTTTGTGTGAATAGAAAAATAATAATTGAAAATGGTGTATATAAAAAATTTCAATTCAATATCATTCAAACTTTGAACTCGACAAAGGAATAATATAACCACAATAAACTAATTTCAAACCGATTCATAAAAATTATTCATCTAAGTAGTGACACTATGTAAGAGTGCAGTGTAGTTCTTCACTGTTGAAACAAATTGCAATTGCACAAATGAGAATAATAAAAAAAAATAACCAACGTAGAAACAAATAAAAATAACATAACATAATCGGACTATATATTACACAATAAAATAAATTTAGTGAATAACTAATGATATACTCTTCATCTAGAGGACTCATTTGTAGCCTTCCATAATTAATAATAGAATCCATCTACCATATCGTTGACGTAAATAAAAATATCATATTATAGACTCGAACGGTTTGCACAAAATGACTACTTTTTTCATTCATACTATATAGTAAATCACTTTAGACAGCGGAGACATCCCTCATTCGTGGAAGCTCGATCACTTGCCCTTACATACAATACAATGGAAATTTTCTCTCTCAACGTCTTTCATAACGCTTATGTATTTTTTTTATCATACTAATATATCGTGTTACGAAGTTGACACATATAGGTGGGATCTCCTAAATATGTATATCATTCACCTAAAAAAAAGTCTAATCCTACCAAAAAGAAACATAGAAATCAAAACTATTATGTAATATTTTTATTTAATAAGTAAGTCATCTTTACATATTTGTCAAATCATTGTGATTCTTTGTAATTTTTAACGATCACGCTACGGTGACATACTAAATACCATAATAGAATAAAATGACTTCAATATCTTTTAAAGTAATATCAATTCAACCATTCATTAATGGCAAAATAGGAATTTTACTATTATTATGTCACTAATTATGTTAATGGCTATGGCATTCTAGCATTATCCAATTTTTAATTTATAGGTAGAATACAATGTATGCTAATTGCTAAGAAATTTCTCTACTATTTTTAGAAACTAATTAGAAAATATTGATATCCCTTTTGAGCTATAGAAAATTAGCAAATAAAGAAAATCTTGCTACGCTAGGAAATTTTGCTACGCTAGGAAATTTTTCTACTCTGCACACTAAAAATTTAAAGATATAATTAAAAATACTTAAAGTATAAATTAAAGATATAATAAAAATATTTAAAGTAAAAAAAATTTAGATATAATCTTGTTATGTTAGGAAAATTTTCTATTCCTAAATAAAAATTAAAGATATAATAAAAAAATATTTCCTTTCTTTAATAAGTACAAATTCAAGATATGTTGAGAATATTTCAATTAAAACTTAAAGGTATAATTTTGATGTACTAAAAATATTAGTGGAAAGAATATTAAATTTTTTCATTTCAGATTATACAAATATTCTAAAAGTATAAATATAAGTTGACAATAAGAGATAAATTGTTAACAAATAAAAAATTAATTTAAACATTTATTAGTGAAAAAAATGTGAAACTTATACTTAAAGATTAAACAAATATTCTTAATTTATTTGAACATAATTTAACAATGGGGATTTAAATAGTACTTTAAAAAAATTTTAAAAAAATACACACATTGGGGGATTAAATAAATACATTTTTTTTAAAATAAATTATTATTAGTTAGCAATTTATTCACCATGCTAAAAAGAAGGATGAATATTATCCTCAATTTGGAGGATCGATATAAGTGGGTAAAAAATTAAAATTAATTTTTTTTGTTTCATATTATTCTATTCATCGAGAGCTTAAAAAAAATAGTTTCTATATATAATTTTTGTTATTTCAAAAGTTACTTATTTTACAGGTAAATAAGTAATTTATCTCTAAAAATAAAAAATGAATAACTTTTAAAATAGTAAAATTTATACATCAAAACTATACTCATATTAAACTTTCGATAAATAGAATAATATGGAACAAAAAAATTCAAAATTTTCAGTTATTTACCCCTCAAATTGATCCTCCAAAATGAGGTTAATATTCACCCTCCTTTTTAGAGAACAAATTTGTTTACCCTATTGAAAGGAAGTGAACATCAACCTCTTTTTTTGTGGGTCGATTCGAGGGTTAAAAAATTAAAAAAAAAAAAAATTTGGTTCCATATTATTTTATTCGTCGAGAGCTTTAATATGAGTATAATATTGATAAATAATTTTTATTATTTTAAAAGTTACTTATTTTATTGGTAACTAAGTAACTTATCACTAAAAATAAGTAATTTTTAAATCAATAAAAATGATATATCAAAATTGTACTCATATTGAAGCTCTCGACGAATAGAATAATACGGAACAAAAAAATTAAAAATTTTTAATTTTTTATCCCTCAAATCGACCAACAAAAAAGAGGGTGATATTCACCCTTTTTTAGGGTGAACAAAATTGTTGTCCATGATTTATGACACTTGGCAGAAAATAATTGGTCCATCAAATTTCTAACTAAAATCTTGTCCTAATAACTGTTTTGCAATTGAACAACTGTCAATCAAACCTTATTTTATATATTATATAGATATGGTTAATGAGAATACATGTTATATAAAATCTATTCAATTATAACCAAATTAGTTCGATAAATTTAATAATTTTAATTATGGGTTGAATTGGAGATATATAAAAAATTAAATTTAAAATTATATAATTGAAAAAGATTTTGGACTAATTTGCACATCTCTAAAGATTATGATATTAATGTAAATAAATACTATTATGTTAAAAATTTTCGACAAAAACTATCTAATTAATATCAAATTAATTTGATAAAATTAATTACGGGCCAAATAAAAATATATAAAGAAATAAAAGGTAAAATTATGCAATTTAACTAAAATTTTAGACTAATTATGTATGTATATATGTTTGAAACTTTAGGACCTAATTATAATAACTTCCAAAGGTTATGATTTTTTGTGTAATTTATCTTAAATTGAATGACTAAAATACCCCTTCAAAAGAGAACAAAATAGCAAAATCTAACGTAATTAACGGTAAAAGTGGATGGATTACATTCATTTGGATCAAATGCGTACCAAAATTTTTTTAGACCAACCGCACTACCTTTTTTTTTATTTGTTACCAAACTCACAATAACGGTACTTTTTTTGGATTATTTTCGCCAATTTCCCTTTTTCAATTACAAATGTCACTTATTTTACTTGAATTCCAAAAAACTCATCTTTTCAATATCACAAGTCCTTATTTGCAAGAAAAAATTAAAATAAAGACCAACACGTGAAAAATGAAACTACATGCCCCCAAACCTCAAAGACCTCATACTATAGGTACCTTTTGCACTAATCATCCCTATTTTATGCATGACAACTGAATCTTCATCTTTTAAAATTTAGTAGCATATAAATGGATAGTTTCCATCAATATATCAGCCATCAAATCAATTCATTTTAACTCTCAAATAAATTTTTTTAAAAGGTAAAATATCCATTTAATATTTTTAAATTAAGATATTTAAAAGAAATGAAATAAGAAGTGATGTAAGGAAAAGGCAAAGGGTGGGGCTAAATGCACCCACCCAATTTCTAAATACACCCGTTTTTTGTTGCTATTCCAAATATACCCTTACTACAAAAACCAAAAACAAAAACAAAAAAATTATATGTTCGCTCCAGATGGAGCGAACGCAATTAAAAAAGAAAAAAAGAGCGCCTGATGACAAAATTTTTGTTATCGTTTTTTGTTCAAATTTTTTGCTATCAGTTTGATTAGTAATTTCGAAATTTCTTTAAATTTGTTATAAACCACTCATTTTTTTAAATAATTGTATTCAATACTAAACAGATAAAACCAATTATTATATCATCAAAAAATTTTTGAAATAACTTTTCTAAAAATAATTATATTCAAAAAAATTTCCAATTTCATCGTTAAAATGATTGTAAAAAACTTAAAGAAATTGAGTGTTTATAAAAAATTTGAACAAAAAATAATAGCAAAAAATTTCTCATACTATAATCCTTCCTTTCCTTTTTTTCTTTTCACTTTTTTTATATAATTATTCTTGGGATGTTCGCCCTATTGAGGGCAAATAGCCATCCCTCAACAGCCAACAGGGCGAATATGCCCGAACAAAGAAAAAAAAAGTGGAGTACAAGGGTAGGATTGGATAAGGCGTGAAAAATGGGTGCGCTTAGTAAATGAACTGGGTGCATTTAACCCCACCCAACGGCAAAAGAATCAACCAAAAATAAGAAAGGAATAGAAAAGCAAATTTGACTAACACATATATTATGAATAGAAACTATCGGCACTAGACTTAGGTCTTGTTTGATTGGGTGTAAATTTGATCCGTGCGGTATTCGGTGTAAAAATATGTGATTAATATTGTATTGGGAGATGTGTGTGGTTGAAAATGTGTATTGGTTATATGAAATTACGTGCGGATAAATTAAACACCCAAAAGAACAAGGCCTTAGACAGCTAAAAGAAACGAGTCCAGTTAAAAATAAAAAAATATTAGAAAACAAGGGACCTTCGTTGTAATTTGACAAAATAATTATTTTTTAGAGAAAATTATTTTTGAGATGATCCATCAATTCCTCTTCCTCACCGTCAAACTGTAGCTCCCAACGCCTTCATTTGATCATTTCTCAGATCGAATCCGACGGCTCACTTTCTTCCGGAACCCAATTCTTCATTTAACTCCACCTCTTTTATTCGCTCTTTATTTCCATTTCCCTTTTCCTGTACTCTCTCCCTCTCTCCACTAGAAGGTTGCAGCAAATCTAGCGAGAGAAAAAACCGGCCTTCATTATTCCAACAGGCCCCAGCCCTCCTAATAATCCCTATCCCACACAAAATAATCAGCTCGATTTTAAGTTCAGATCTCGCTGTTAAGCATTTTTAGTAGGGTAATTTTTGTACAGATCCATTACTAATTTTCCTTTATTCGAATCAGATCTAGGATACTTTGATCGCAGAAGGTATAAATCACGACTTTTATATAGTCTCTTGTTTTTGTAGTTAGATGTGTTTTTCTCTTATCTGTGTTGTTGGAATATTTGGGTATCAAGATGAAGCGGAGCTAAAGGTTTTTATGGATTCTCATTTCTTATTTAGAATTAGACTAAGAGGTTTCTGGGTTGACTGGATTGTTTAACTTTTTGCATATGAAGGTGAAGATAAGCTGAAGATATGGCACCGAGCACGATCCGGAAGGCGATCGGGGCCGTGAAGGACCAGACGAGTATCGGGATTGCCAAGGTAGCGAGCAACTTGGCGCCGGAGCTCGAAGTTGCCATAGTTAAGGCCACGAGCCACGATGATGATCCAGCATCGGAGAAATATATCAGGGAGATTCTTCACTTAACATCTTATTCTCGTGGATATGTGAATGCTTGTGTGTCGTTGATATCTAAAAGGCTTGGCAAAACCCGGGATTGGATCGTTGCCCTTAAGTGTTTGATGCTTGTCCATCGCTTACTGAATGATGGAGACGCTATTTTCCAGCAGGAGATCATGTATGCTACTAGAAGGGGTACTAGGTTGTTGAATTTGTCTGATTTCCGTGATGAGGCTCATTCAAATTCATGGGATCACTCTGCTTTTGTGAGGACTTATGCTTTGTACTTGGATCAGAGGCTTGACTTACTGGCCTTTGAGCGGAAACAGAGTGGAAGTGGAAATGGCGGTGAAATAGAGAAATTTGGGTCCAGAGATGAGAGGTTTAACTATAGATCACCTCCCGGTTCAAATCGGGGCTATGATTACGATTATAACGAGTTCCGTGATGAGCCCGGGTATGGGATGAGGAGATCAAGGTCATCTGGGGATGTGAGGGAGTCAACTGAGGTGGGGAAAAATGTGACTCCCTTGAGAGAAATGAATCCGGAAAGGGTTCTTGGAAAGATGGGTCATTTACAGAGGCTTTTAGATCGGTTTTTGTCATGTCGGCCTACAGGTTTGGCCAAGAATGAGAGAATGATTCTGGTGGCTTTGTATTCTATTGTGAAGGAGAGTTTTAAGCTGTATGCTGAGGTATGCGAGGTTTTGGCTGTGCTTTTGGACAAGTTTTTTGATATGGAATATCAAGACTGTGTTAAGGCTTTTGAAGCCTATGCTAGTGCAGCAAAACAGATTGACGAGCTGTCTAGTTTTTATGCTTGGTGTAAGGATACAGGTGTGGCAAGGTCCTCTGAGTACCCAGAAGTGCAGAGAATCACTAGTAAGTTATTGGAAACATTGGAAGAGTTTGTGAGGGATAGAGCTAAGGCCACAAAGAGCCCGGAGAGGGTCGTGGAGAGCCAACCAGTGGGGGAGGCGGAGCCAGCGCCAGACATGAACGAGATTAAGGCCTTGCCACCGCCGGAGAATTATACCCCTCCTCCACCGGCTGCGCCGGAGCCGCCTAAACCTGCGGCTCAGGAGACCAGAGATTTGGTAGACTTAAGGGATGAAGGAGTTACAGCTGATGATCAAGGAAATAAGTTGGCTTTGGCATTGTTTGCAGGGCCGGCGGCAAACAAGGGAAATAACTCCTGGGAAGCATTCCCATCCACTGGGGAGCCGGAGGTGGTTTCTGCTTGGCAGAATCCGGCGGCTGAAAGCGGCAAGGCTGATTGGGAACTGGCATTGGTGGAGTCTGCTAGCCATCTGTCGCAGCAGAAGGCGGCAATGGGAGGTGGTCTTGATCCTCTGTTGTTGAATGGAATGTATGATCAAGGGATGGTGAGGCAACATGTGAGCACGGCACAACTGAGTGGTGGAAGTGCTAGTAGTGTTGCATTGCCAGGGAAGAGCTCAACTCCTGTTTTGGCCCTCCCTGCACCAGATGGCACAGTTCAAACTGTTGGTCAAGATCCATTTGCTGCATCATTGATCATTCCTCCACCCGCGTACGTGCAAATGGCAGATATGGAGAAAAAGCAGCATTTACTAGTGCAGGAGCAGGTTGTGTGGCAACAGTATGCCCAACAAGGCATGCAAGGCCAAGCTACTTTGGCCAAGATCAATCCCGGTGGATATTATACTCCTCCTGGTGTACAACCGATGCCTTATGGAATGCCGCCTGTAAATGGAGTGGGGCTACCCCCGGCCGGGTATTACTCCACCCCTCTTTAATCTATTAGTTTCGTAAAATCCATCCATCCATTAGTTTATTTCTGTTACATTTTCTCATTTTTCCGCTGTATTTTATGTGATCTTATCTTATGATTTGTGCATGAGAGTGCAATGGAGAAGGGGTGAGGGAGAGAGAAACTGAGCTGAAGATATTGGTTGTGTGGTGGACTTGGAACCCTTGTGCTATGCAATTCTATTGTTATGTGTCTTACACTCTTACTGTGTGTGTAGTATCATGTGGAATATTTTGAGATGTTTATGCTAATGAGATGCTTGTTTTTTGTTATCAAATGACTTTGATTTAACAAACTTTGGTCCTAGTTGTTTATTTTGATCAATGTTGCTACACCTCTGTACTCCATTTCACACAGCACTAAATTGCTTTTATTGTAACGTGGATTGTTGCTGGGGAATCAAAAAGTTTAAAAGCGGCTATCTGGTTTTCTGACTTGAGTATAGTCTATGGATACTGATCACTTCTGAAGCATAATTTCAGAATGGAATAGTAGTATGCTTTTGACTCTTTCACAGACTTTTCACCAACACGATGACTGAAAAATCAAAATGTTTTGAAAGATCAATGAAAGAGAATGCAAATACAGTTCACTGGAAGTATGTCCACCATGCCATCTCTAAGGAATGTCTATTGTAAGCAAGTACGTTTGAGCACGTGGGTTGTTAGCATAGGTTGCACTGCGAAGTTGGAAGTTTCTTGACAGTACGGTGCAAAGCTGAAGAGGGATAAATTTTTAGTGCTGAAAATGACCTACCCCTGCTGCTTGTGATAACCGATAAGTACTAGAGTTTCTTTAAGTGCTGCTTAGTTATCTTGTATTGTATATAATTTTTATGGAGATTTAGTGGACTTCTAGATAATTCCAATAGAAAAGACACTAGAGAGCTCAAGGAGTATACACTTTTTTGCTCTGAAACTGAAAGTGACCTATACTTGCTTCTTTACGTCAAGCACTAGAGTATTTTTGTCTTGTTTGTTTTACCTTGATATCCAAATTGAAGCCAACGTCCACCTAAGAACTTAGAGGAAAAGAAATTTTGGTTTTACTTAAAAGTTAATTTTCGAGTAAGTGGTTGCTTAATGGAAAGTAAGGAAATAAACTAACATAATAAATAAATAAATTAAGAGTAAGGCCTTGTTTTTGGGATAGAATGTTAGTTTTTTCGATTTACGTGTTGAATGTGTGATTGAAACTGGGAAAAAATATATTAAATAATTAAATGAGTGGTTAAAAATGAAGAGAGAAAATTTATAAAAATTGTATTTGAAAGAACAAGGCCTAAGTTTAACATTTTAAGGATTTTATGCTAATGATTTAATGTCCACCTGTGGGGAGACAATCCCACCCCGGGAAGGATAGTTACGTGTCAATCATTGACTAACCTATGGGCGTTGGATTGTTTGCATTTTAAGGGCTTGTTCTATGTACTATTTTTTTCATCAACTTTCATTAATTTTCTTCTTCTCATTATTTTTAACCACTAATACAATTATTATATATTTTTTAATATATATATTTTTTAATTTTCAACTACATATTTAACACGTTGGTCAAGTAAATCAACCTAAATCAACATTTTCTATAGAACAAACCCTAAGCATAAGCAAACATGCTTAATGTTTAATGAAACATTTCTTGAAATAAGTAAATGTATCATGTATGTTACACTTATTTTTATCTAAACATTTTCTGTTAAATATTTTTTGCGTTTTTTTTCTGAACTTGTTTACTTTTTTGGGGAAAGACAAATACTTTTCTGGAAAATAAGGTTTTGTCAAACAAGCTCCTACGTCAAGACATAGACAACCTTCCAGTTCTTGCATGACTTTTTACTATTGTAGTTCCTTTGTCCTTCTACCTCGGCAGCCTTTATCAAGTTAGGAATAAAGAGCCCACTACTTTTCTTCTCTACCAAGTTTTTCTTGACTTCACAACTAATGGACTCGAGCCGTGTCAAATTTTTTGTTTAAAAAATCTCTGATATTGTTTTCAGTTTTAAGTAATATTCTTTGATCTTTTCTTTGATTTACAAGATTCAACCTGTGTTTGCTTTCGACATTCTTCAAATTAATTTTTATTATTGTTTCTGTCATAAATTAAATTTCAATATTCACCGTACCCGCTGATGACAGACTCACCAATTGTTCCTACCGGATGGGACCCTCCTGACTCTGCTCAGTCCCCTCCTCCTATTGCCATGTTTCAACCACCTGCGATTACACCTCCACCGTCTTTTCAGAAAGATGGAATTGATCATGTTCGGAAAATCAAAAATCCAACTACTGTCCATTCTGATGGATCAAAAGCCCAGCTTTAGCTTTCTCCGGTTGAAACTGTCCTAAATTGGCAATCTGAAAATGCTCTCCGACAAAACATTTTGAATATACACTTAGGAAGTATTGCTTATTATTATCTGTCTATTATAAGTACAACCATTAATAAACGTTTCCAAACATGACCGCCAGTTGAGCATGAGCTTTTTTGGGTTGAATTATTTATTAAAGTTAGAAGAAGTCAATAAGATAATTGCAACATGTGACAGCGTGACTGGGCTTGAAAGTCTAGTCTAGAATTGGATGCCAGTTGCCCACAGCTTGATTTGGACAACATGAAAATTAAATAAAAATTAGAAACATATGTACAATTTTTCTAGTCAATTTTGTATAGGGTATATTTGTTCCATCAGAATTTTGCCCTTTTGACCGTCAAGTATACGGAAGTCCTATTAGTCGTAAGAAAGTTCAACTAAGGTTGGAATGATTAGTTTTTGAATTGTAAAATACCAAATTTCTAAGGGCCATTTGTGCCAACTATGATTGTAATGACAGTTCACCTAATTACATTTTCCTAATTATACTGTCGAGCAGTGAAATGTCAACTGCATATGTGAGTATGGACCATAGGACAGGTCATCCGAACCACCTATTCAATTTGATTGAAATCTTACTTTATTGCAGCAATTGCCTTTCTAACTGAAATAAAAATTGTCTAATTCATTACTTATATTAGAGAAATTAGCTAATCAGTTGTTAGTAGATGATAAATATAATTTTAGTAAAACGTTTACAGATTGATAATTTGTGTGTTCCTCTTGAATTCCGTTAAATGAAATTATTTCAGAATTTTGGATTCCGTTACAGATAAACATAAGTAATTGGTTGCATGAATAGGAAACGGACATTTATGAAAGAATATCAGACAAGTGGTGATCAAGGGACTCATATTTTTCTTGAGCAAATTTGGTTGAATATTATTGTAGGTGTTACTATATTTTTGAAGTTCATAAATGCACAAGAACATCTCAAAAATATGCTTCTCCAATTTGGTTTAAAATAAGATTATTTTCAATCTTTATGATTCTACTGTGATCTGTTGAAGCTAGTTTGCACGACCCTTGAATATAAATAAACTATTTCTCCACTATGCATATTCTGATAATGATCCAACACCAGTGGTGGTGCTATAGTTATATCCAACAGTTCAGAAAATTTTTCAGCGACGTCGTTTATTTAAAATCTGAGTTTTTGTCCAAAAATTTTATTTTTAACCAAAATCTTTGATTTTGAGCAAAGGGTGTCACCGAACTGCTGGAATTTCGCCTCGCCACGTTGGTTTTAGAAGTGGTCTCGGTTTCCCCAATGGAGATCTTGGATTGCAATAATTTCAGAGTGATTTGAAAATGTTGCATCTCTAAATTTGTTTTACAATGGCAATTCCTTCTAGAGAAACACACCTTGTTTGAAAATAAGCTCTTAAAAGTTTACTTTAGAAGCCATTCAAAAAAAAAGTTTACTTTTGAAGATAGAGAGAGAGTAGATTAATAAAAACTCTGGTTTTTTCTTTGCCTTTTATCCCCTTCTTTCTAGAAGTTTATAGGCATTGGCAAACTAGGTTTTACTCTGTAGTCTTCAACATTTCTAAAGACGTGTCTTCTTTAAAAGTTATTTAATGCTCACGCGAGATAGATTAACCGTGTTTACACAACAAATCATCATCTCAGTATCTGATGATGCTAAACTGATTATATTATATTAGGATAATCACAATAATGCAAAAGTGATGCATGTCCCGTGAACACAATAAATTCGTATTTATGTGGGTATTAGGTTGCTTCTAATGTCTCCGAAGCGACGACCTCTTTTAGATTTTTGTGAGATATCTTTTTTTGTATGTGGTGTTTTTTACCCCAATATTGATATCGAATAGAGCAACGGAATCAGGAATTACAGAGGGCAAATGAATAACATGAAAAATGCTTCATCCCTTTATAGGGGCCCGCACTTTGAAACTCCAGGATCCACCAATGACTCTCAAACGCACCGATCAAGACAAGTAGTAATGGACTTAGACCACAATGTTTCACGCTCAATACCAACGTCTAGTAAATGATCATTAGAAGTTTGAATAAGACTTCCATAAAATGGGGAGGACGTAACACCCTTTACAGAGAGAAATAGTTGAACATAGGGGATCGAGGGTTTGTGAACGGAGAACAAGCGAAAGAGAGATGATGAATATTCTAGAGTTATAGAAAGAGAAAGTGTGTTGAATGGAAAAAGACTGTTCACGTACACACTAAGTGTATCATATGCATACATCAGATGTAATTGAAAGTGTCAGTAAGGTACTGCAAAGTGCGGCGACGCGTATCTCTTAGCATGGCCACACTTAACTAAAACCAAGGCCTCTGGAGCTCACTGAAGGCCGCACTATGGTTGAGTGCAGTATCGGTGTGGCTGCACTTGAAGCTCGTTGTGGTGGCATAGATTTGTATTCTAGCATGAGGAGTCAAATTTGATAGATGATGTTTTGAATCTTGTTGAAATCAAGAAAGGAAAGTTTAGAGAGATTAATCTTGCTATTGATGTGATCAATTTAGATTTGAATTTTGATGAAATGTATATGAATTTGTACTAGTTGTTGAATGCATTTAATTAGGGATTATTTCAGTTCACATGTGTTAGGTTTGTAATGTAAATTGCCATTTATGTGTACCAAAAACAAGAGTTAATGGGTTGTAATTATTTCTATTTTAGTTGGTCGGTCATAGTTGGAGTCAAGTGGGACAATTTGGATGTCAATATTGATGAAAATACATACGCAGAAGATCACTCAAAAGACCCTCAAGCCGGTTTTGTTCGAGAGCTGGCCACTCGCACACTGCTCGAGGATCACTCGAGCAGTCTTACTGTGAGCTTGAGCGACCCTCTCTGGAGCTTGAGCAGCCCATTTAAGAGTCCACTATTAGATTGCCAGTCTACATCATTTTATGTCTTCAAAACCTGTTTTTATGTGAGACCTTCCGTACGAAACAATATCCTATTCGTCCCACCATTGATTCTATGAGCAAATGCCTTCTCTAAACATCCTACTTCTCATTAGACTTGATAAAAAGAATCATCCTACCTTATCCTTGATATGTTTCTCTTACTTAGGGTATGTTCTATGGAGATTAAATTCTAGATGGAGATTGATGTGGTTGAAAAATGTGGTGGAAAGTGAAGGAAAGCTGTATAAAAAATTAAAATAACTATCAAATCAATCAAAGGAGTGTTTGAAAATGAAAGTTGAAAAATGTGTGTGAGATTTAATTGGATTAAATCTGTATAGAACATACCCTTATTAACATTCACATCACCAAATCCCTAACAAATAGCCTCCAGAGTTCTGAAGATTGGCGAGGTTGTCGGAGTTCCAATAAGACTTGAATGAGGAGCTTTCTAGGTGCATCCATGTAGGAGAAAGAGGAGCCAGAGTTGCCGGCTGGTGCGGATCACACAGAGTTTTGCAAAGTCATTAGGTTAGCTAGCTTGATTTGATGTGTGTAAGTACTGCTAATCCTCTTTAGTGGATTCTTTACAGATGGTGTTTCTGGAGTTTTTAATCAAGTGAAGAAATTCTTCATTGGTTTTTGGTCAATCATCAAATATGTGTTCTTTACTACTTTCGTTAATTGTTAGATTGGTGTTATTATGATCTGTAATAATTGCTAGTATTGAAATCGGATTAATCATGCGTTAGTTAATTTAATTGAAACTGGATATCGAATCACCCGCTGCGTGTTTTAACATGGAGCTATACTAAATTGACCTTGATTTTGCACATTGATTTTGTACATGGAGCTATATTACTTGTTTCGATATTGTACACTTGCAACAACAATGAGTAATGTTGTTGATCAGATATAACTAAACAATTCATTACAACATTCAGATTTTAAATACAAACTAGCAATATATAATGAGAATTTGAAAGTAAGTCCACATCTTTTTTGAAAGTCTACCTTTTGCTCCTCTCGAAACCACTAAATTTAAGTTTCTTGGTCCAGCTTTCATCCATTAACGACCACCATTTCTCAATATCTCCATACGTTGCACAGATTCTATAAATATTCTGTAACATATTTACATGCAAATAAATAAATTAATATAATATCATTTATTTATGCTAATTAAGCTCTAACGAGCTATTCAATCTGATTAAGACTCGAAAATGAATGCAGAAAGAAAATAGAAAATCGAAATTATTGAGATTTATACACTCACTCCCATGGAACATCTCCTGCAAGCAACCAGCCTCCTTGTTTGTCTTGATAAAAAATTGTATATTCAGTGCCGCTTATGTCACATTTCAAGTCTGTGCATTGAAAAAATTAATTAATTAAATCCAAGCAAAATAACTAATCATTAATTCTTCAAAAGTTAAACTATGATCAGCTAATTAAAGTGTCTTACGTTTGCTGAACATGTTGAGCAAGGCGATTTTTAAGGTCTGATAGGAATTAAAAAGGCGCAAATCAATCTTGCGTCCGATGGCAACACCCTCCATCTTCACCTTCACGTACAAGCTCTGCATATTTCTCATAATTACGCCATTGTTGTTATCATCATCTCTATGCAGACACTGGTGGTACTGGTGGAGCATTTCTTTCCTCAGCGAGTTGATCGGTGGCCAACCAACTATCACACTTTCTTCGTCGTTAATATCATTCCTGTAATGATCGCAGCGTTTCATCATCGTTAATAATGTGTACATTTACTACATAGTATTAGTGCAGATCGAATTAGTAATGATCTCCCACCAATAATTTCTTATTATTTTCTTGATCTCTCTCACAGAGTCACAGGTCTGTGGGTTTCAGGTCCCACGAACTTGTTGGTGGGAGATCAAAACCGTGGATCAAAAATGGATATTTTTAAGAAAATAATTTAGGCTTACTTATCGTTTGGGGGTAGTCTTCTTCGATCATCTTCTTCGTCATTTGGCTGGCCACTCCATAGAAGCAAACGTAGTTTCTTGTCTTCGAATGCAGTTCCATTGATCTGATCAAAAGCTTCTCCAAATTTAGACTTTTTTTTGATGTCCCTTTCTTTTATTGCCATTTCCATTTCCATTGGAGTATTATTATGGTTTGGAAGGGCAAGTCCCAGTTCAAGCTCCATTTGAAATCACTATTATGAGTTAGTAAAGAATAAGTAATTGAGCAGAAATGGGGTATAGCTAGATAGCTAGTTTGAATGAAGTTGTGGAGGGTGTGTATGTATGTATGTGTGTGTGTATATATAAAGAGAAAGATGTGTTATAGCCATGGTGGGGGAGCGAGGAAAAGGAGGATTGTCGGATTTGAAGGAGAAAAAATGAGAGACGGCATTGAAGTTGGGTCGGGGAAAGGAGGAGCACTGACTCGGACAGCTGAGAAAATTGGTGCAATAGCGTTTTAGGACCGCTTTTCCCTCCTCCATTTCAAACTTCACCCCACCTTGTCTCTTTGTCCCCAAGCTATCAATCACTCCAAATCCGCTCTTTCTGCTTTCACGTTTTTTCTTACGTGTTTTCCCAATTACTATTATGACAATTTACGTCGCCATTAATGAGGTTCAACACATAAAAATTAATTGGTGACGTTAGCAATTTTAATTAAATGAGACAATTTTACAGCTACGACAATAGATCTTAGCTCTTCTCGATCTTGCTGTGAAATTGTTTGACAAAATTTCTCATTTGTTATTTTAAAAACTGGTCGTAGATCACACACTACGAGATTTTTATTCTCTTTTCATATATGTATACTTTTTTATCTTTTAACAAAGCACTTCCCTTAAAAAAATAAAAAAAGGAAAAAAAAGAGGGTTTTTCCTCCTAGATAGCTTATTAATTAAACAAGCATATGAAAGTCAATCTTGATCATCAGTGCAAAGTTAATTTCAAACATGTGGAAAATCAGTTTGTTTCAAAAGGTCTAGCATCGTGTGTGTTTGGGTTAATTTTTATTATGCTAAAAATTAAATTTTTAGGCTGTTAGATCCTGAGTGACTTATCGGTGCTGATATCATATGTAAGTGGTACCAATATATACTAGTGTTAGATTATTTTAATTTTATTTTAATTTCTATTGAAGAGTTATTATCATGATAGTCCGATATTTTCTCATCTCTACTCATGAACTAGATTTAAAATGAAATAATTATTTATTCAACTTCACTTCACTTATTTATATTTTTTAATTAGACACGTTTGCAATTCATAATTGGACCAACTTTTTGATCAGCCATTTGCAATGCGAAGGGTGGAACTAAAAATAAAGGGTAAAATAATTAGTTTGTTATAAAATCAAAGTAAAAAAATACCTTAAATGCTACAAGAGAATAGAGAGGAAATATATTGAACTTTCTTCCTTCTTCTTCATTCATCAATTCATGAATTGAGGTCTATTTATAGACCATCAAGTGTAGAATCAAAACAAAAATGATGAGTCATATTACACATAATTATCAATCAAGTTGTACAATTATTCATGAATTATTTTCATCCTCACATGATTTCATAGTCATTCACATCTCATTCACAATAATGCATCCAACTTTTGAATTATTTATAACACTCCCCCTTGAATGACTATTTATACAATAAAGTTGATTGTGGGGTGCCCATGTGTTGCCTCGTTAAAACCTTGTCAGGAAAACCCAGTGGGATAAAAACCGATCGAAGGAAAAAGTACAACCGCTTCCCACGATGTTCACCACGGGAGTATAAATATCTTTGCCTCATTAAAACCTTGTCGGGGAAAACCCAATGGGATAAAACGATCGAAGGAAAAAATCTGACTACTCCCCCTCATAATGACATTGTTCAAGGTCCTTAAGTCGTCTCATGCCAATTTGGTGCACCAATTTTCTAAAGGTTGATGTTGGTAACGCCTTTGTGAACAAATCCGCTAAATTGTCAATTGAGCGAATTTGTTGAACATCAATTTCACCACTTTTCGGAAGGTCATGTGTATAAAAGAATTTTGGAGAGATATGCTTCGTTCTATCTCCCTTGATGTAACCTTTGTTGAGTTGTGTGATGCAAGCTGCATTATCCTCATACAATACAGTTGATTTTTCTTTTATTGAGGATAGCCCACATGATGTTTGTATATGATGAGTCATATTCTTAACCACATACATTCCCGAGCTTGTCTCATGAATTGCAATGAGTTGACATTATTTGATGATGTTGCACTCAAAGTTTGTTTTGTAGATTTCCAAGATATAGCAGTTCCTCCACGCGTAAATACATATCCTGTTTGGGACTTGCCTTTATGGGGATCTGATAAGTATCCTGCGTCTGCATATCCAACTAAAGTAGATCGAGAATTATGTGAATAAAATAAACCTAAATCAGACGTACCTCTTAGATAACGGAGAATGTGTTTAATACCATTCCAATGTCTTTTGGTAGGTGTATGACTATATCTTGCCAGGAGATTTCTGAGAAAAAGCTATGTGCAGTCGAGTGCAATTTGTCGAGATAATGTAATGCTCCAATTGCACTAAGATCTGGTACTACGGACCAAGGATTTCTTCCCCATCTTGGTGGTCGAACGCGTCCTTTCAACATCAAGTGTTCGACGACCATAGGTGATGTTAGAGGGTGTGCTTTATCCATACCAAATCGTTTCAAAACCTTTTCGATATGAAGATTGATGAACAAAAACTCCTTCGGGAAATGTTCAATCGTAAACCTAGACAAAATTTGGTTTTGCCTAAATCTTTCATCTCAAATTCGGTTTTCAAGTACTTCTTTGCTTCATTAATCTCTTGAGAGTTCCAATGAGATTTAAATCATCAACATAGACTGCTATGATTGCAAATCCGACATCCGCTTTCTTTATGAAGACACAAGGACAAATGTCATCATTTTTGTATCCCCTTTTTAACGGTAATTACTTAAGCAATTGAACCACATTCTTAGGATTGCTTCAAACCATATAGTGATCTTTGCAATTTAATTGATAACACATTATTTGAGCATGCACTTAGTGCTTGGCACTTTTATTCCTTCTGAATTCTCATATATATATCCTTTGTCAAGTGAACCATATAAATATCTGATTACTACATCCATAAGACGCATGTCAAGTTTTTCATTCTGACCGGACTTATCAAAAATCTAAAAGTAATAGCATCCATTACGGGAGAATACGTTTCTTCATAGTCAATTCCTGGTCTTTGAGAGAATCCTTGCGCTACAAGCCTTGCTTTATACCTTGTAATTTCGTTCTTCTCATTTCTCTTTCTTACGAAAACCCATTTGTATCCTACATGGATTACATTTTTTGGTGTTTGAATTACAGTCCGAATACTTCGGCGTTTATACAAAGAATTTAATTCAGCCTGATGGCTTCCTTCCATTTTGGCCAATCATTTCTATTTGGCAATCTTTAACAGATTGTAGCTCAGAATCCTCACTTTGCACAATTTTACTGGCAACATTAAAGGAGAATATATCATCTACAACAGTGCTTTCCCGTTCCCATAAGTTATTAGATAGTAAATAATCTATTGATATCTCATGGTTTTCGAATACTTCTGGTTCTGCGGGAACCTCAATCTTCTTGGATGCTTCTGGTTCTTTTGGAACTTTAAATATTTTATTTGATTGATCAATCGTTTTTATCATTACTTCTGCAGTATTCTTTTGTTGGTTTTTGTCTTGTACCCTTCTCTTTCTAGGTACGTAATCCTTGGAACCAATCGTCACCACGCTTGGCGTATTTTAGATTCATTTCAGAATAAAGGTTGTCCTGCGGGACATCAATTTTTGCCGTGTATTCTCTACCGTATATGCAACTTGGTGACTTTCCTTGTATTCACAAATGCATCGTGCAATTCATATGCGATTCTTTGCAAATGAATAAGATTTTCAATTTCTCTCTCACATTTATTGCTTGAGGATCAAAGTGGGCTAGAGTCTTCTCATTCCAGGAAAGTTCATTTTTTCTTCGGGATGTAGTTTTGTACCCCAGTGTTGGAAAATTCATTTCATTAAAATGACAATCATTAAAGCATGCATTAAATAGATCACCTGTTAAAGGTTCTAGGTACTGATGATTGACGGTGAATTAAACCCAACATAAATTCCAAGCCTTCGTTGAGGACCCATTTTGGTACTTTGTGGGGTGCAATTGGTACTGTACTTCACAACCAAAAATTCGAAGATGAGAAACATTAGGTTCTTGACCAAATGCTAATTGTAAAGGGAGTATTGATGATATGCGGTTAGTCCTGAGGACGTATCAATGCCGCATGACATGTAATATAGCATGTCCCCAAGTAGAAGTTGGGAGTTTTGACCTCATAAGCATAGGCCTAGCAATAAATTGGAGGCGTTTAATAAATGATTCGCCAATCCATTTTGTGTATGGACATGAGCAATGTAATATTCAACTTCAATTCCCATAGGCGTGCAATAATCATCAAATGCTTTTGATCTAAATTCACCAAAGATTATCAAATCGAATGGATCGGATCGAATAATCGTGAAATGAACTCGCAATTTTATAATTTGGGCTAATAGTTTAGCAAATGCATCGTTTCTAGTTGAAAGTAGGCAAACATGTGACCATCTAGTAGATGCATCAACTAAGACCAGTAAAATAACGAAATGGTCCACAAGGTGGGTGTATAGGTCCACAAATATCACCTTGAATTCTTTTCGGAAAAGTTGGCGATTCAACATTTACCTTTGTTTTAGAAGGGTCCGATGACTAATTTACCTTGTGAACAAGCTTCACATGGACACTCATTTGGTAAAATAGTCTTAAGGTTCTTAAAAGGATGTCCATGTGAGCTTTTAATTATTCGTTGCATCATAGTCGTTCTGGGTGCCCAAATCTATCATACCAAAGTTTAAGAACCTTTGAGTCAATAAATTTTGGTTTTATGATATTGTTAGACTCAATCGTTCTTATGAATGTATAATACATTCCGGATGGAAGCGATGGAAGTTTTTCTTTAATCTTATGCCCGAGATAGAAATGAGTTTATGTAAAGATATTTTTATTATTTTCTTCCATTGTTTCAATGTGATATCCATTTTTGCGGATATCCTTAAAACTAAGCAAATTTCTTACGGATTTGCTAGAATAAAGTGCATCATCTATATTCAATTGTGTATCATTTGGCGAGGATAATACGAGCTCTCTAGGAGCCTTCAATAATATTTGATGCACGAGAAATTGTATAGACATAATTTTCTCGTATTGTCAAATCCAAGAAAAACTTCTTATCTTGTAAAATAGTATGTGAGTTGCGCTATCACTAGGCAAATATCTTGGCAATTTGTCATGGTCTACAAAAGAAATTTAAAATATAAAATTCATACCAGTTAACAAACAACAATTACATATAACACTTAATAGAAAATAACAATACAAATATAAAGATAACAATTCCACACTTATCACACAAAAGCATTATAGAAAAATATTTCACACATAATACACCATAAATATAATAATACTTCATTAGAGAATTATTTAATCGATATTTTCCATCAAACTTCCAATGTTTGTATAATCTGCGGGATCTGGGAAAAAGTCAGGAGTATCAAAATGAGTTCCATTGACTCCGTCATCCCAATCAAGAAAATTGGTTTCAACTTTTTCTTTTCCTTTCTCTTTTCCCTTGGTCGAGTTTATATATAAGTCCACCAAATGCTTTGGTGTACGACATGTACGGGACCAATGCCCGTGTATTCCACATCGATAGCATCGACCATTCTGAAAATTCATATGCAGTTCTTTGCAAATGAATAAGATTTTCAATTTCTCTCTCACATTTATTGCTTCGGGGATCAAAGTGAGCTAGAGTCTTCTCATTCCAGGAAAGTTCATTTTTTCTTTCAGGATGTAGTTTTGTACCCCCCAGTGTTGGAAAATTCATTTCATTAAAATGACAATCATTAAAGCATGCATTAAATAGATCACCTGTTAAAGGTTCTAGGTACCTGATGATTGACGGTGAATTAAACCCAACATAAATTCCAAGCCTTCGTTGGGGACCCATTTTGGTACGCTGTGGGGGTGCAATTGGTACCTGTACTTCACAACCAAAAATTCGAAGATGAGAAACATTAGGTTCTTGACCAAATGCTAATTGTAAAGGGGAGTATTGATGATATGCAGTTGGTCTGAGACGTATCAATGCCGCAGCATGTAATATAGCATGTCCCCAAGTAGAAGTTGGGAGTTTTGACCTCATAAGCATAGGCCTAGCAATAAATTGGAGGCGTTTAATAAATGATTCTGCCAATCCATTTTGTGTATGGACATGAGCAACAGAATATTCAACTTCAATTCCCATAGCTGTGCAATAATCATCAAATGCTTTTGATCTAAATTCACCAGCATTATCAAATCGAATGGACTGGATCGAATAATCAGGGAAATGAACTCGCAATTTTATAATTTGGGCTAATAGTTTAGCAAATGCATCGTTTCTAGTTGAAAGTAGGCAAACATGTGACCATCTAGTAGATGCATCAACTAAGACCAGAAAATAACGAAATGGTCCACAAGGTGGGTGTATAGGTCCACAAATATCACCTTGAATTCTTTTCAGAAAAGTTGGCGATTCAACATTTACCTTTGTTTTAGAGGGTCTGATGACTAATTTACCTTGTGAACAAGCTTCACATGGACACTCATTTGGTAAAATAGTCTTAAGGTTCTTAAAAGGATGTCCATGTGAGCTTTTAATTATTCGTTGCATCATAGTCGTTCCTGGGTGCCCAAATCTATCATACCAAAGTTTAAGAACCTTTGAGTCAATAAATTTTGGTTTTATGATGTTGTTAGACTCAATCGTTCTTATGAATGTATAATACATTCCAGATGGAAGCGATGGAAGTTTTTCTTTAATCTGCTTATGCCCAGATAGAAATGAGTTTATGTAAAGATATTTTTTATTATTTTCTTCCATTGTTTCAATGTGATATCCATTTTTGCGGATATCCTTAAAACTAAGCAAATTTCTTCTGGATTTGCTAGAATAAAGTGCATCATCTATATTCAATTGTGTATCATTTGGCGAGGATAATACTGAGCTCTACCTGAGCCTTCAATAATATTTGATGCACGAAATTGTATAGACATAATTTTCTCGTATTGTCAAATCCAAGAAAAACTTCTTATCTTGTAAAATAGTATGCGTAGTTGCGCTATCAGCTAGGCAAATATCTTGGCAATTTGTCATGGTCTACAAAAGAAATTTAAAATATAAAATTCATACCAGTTAACAAACAACAATTACATATAACACTTAATAGAAAATAACAATACAAATATAAAGATAACAATTCCACACTTATCACACAAAAGCATTATAGAAAAATATTTCACACATAATACACCATAAATATAATAATACTTCATTAGAGAATTATTTAATCGATATTTTCCATCAAACTTCCAATGTTTGTATGATCTGCGGGATCTGGGAAAAGTCGAGTATCAAAATGAGTTCCATTGACTCAGTCATCCCAATCAAGAAAATTGGTTTCAACTTTTTCTTTTCCTTTCTCTTTTCCCTTGGTCGAAGTTTATATATAAGTCCACCAAATGCTTTGGTGTATCGACATGTGCGGGACCAATGCTGTGTATTCCACATCGATAGCATCTGTCATTCTGCGCTTTATCAAATGAATCATTTCCATTATTTTTACGAAATTTGAACTCGCTATTATGTTCTTTGATTACGCTCATTATATCGTAAATGAGCTTTTCCATTATCATGTTGGAATTCACGTCTAAACCCTCGTCCACGCCCCGTGTACGTCCCACGTCCACGTGGCCACGTCCACGATCCACGTCAGTAATTATTTTTCGGGCGTTGCATTTACCTCGTGCCATATAGTTCCATTTGTTTACGGTATCACGTGGATCCTGTTGGGCGTATCCCATGGTTTTTCATGAGTAGTTCATTATTTTGTTACGCTACTAATAAGCAAGATACAAGTTAGAATACGTTTGAAATCTACGCTCTCGATACTGCTGCTGCAAGAGCACGTTCGAGGCATGGAATGTTGAAAAAGTCTTTTCTAACATATCTTGCTCAGTAATTTCTTCACCACAGAAAAGTAATTGAGCGTATTCAATAATTGGAATTGTAATCTTTTCTGATTTAAAATCTTGCAGCGCAAGCGCATCCACGATATCCGGCCTTGGGCGGGCAGCAGACTCTTTGGTGATCGAATCATCCTTTAAATTTTTCCACGTAACAGATGGATCTTTGATCGTGAGGTATTCTACCATCGAGATGCATGTAGGTGTCGTCGAAGGAAAATTACATGTTGCCACGATCCTGCTGGGATCTTTCATTTCCTTCGATTATTGTTTCACCTAACCCTTTTGAGATCAAGTGAATCTCAGCATCAAGTGTCCATGATGAATAATTATCACCAGAAATATCAAGAGCGACAAAATCAAGTTTTGCAAGCGACATTTTCAAAAATTTAGATGAGCTAGTATATTTTGTTTTGAAATTTGAATTAGTACTGTCGCACAACAATAACAAAATAAAATTTCTTGTAAAAAATCGTGATTATCTTGTAATAATTAGGTTTACGATACTGAGGGTCATCTATAAGATGCAATCGTAGAAAGCATATTCCTTTTACTACAAGAGTGAGTTCTAGTGTAGAGACTCGTCTTTGATAACGTGTTATAAAATCAAAGTAAAAAATACCTTAAATGCTACAAGAGAATAGAGAGGAAATATATTGAACTTTCTTCCTTCTTCTTCATTCATCAATTCATGAATTGAGGTCTATTTATAAACCATCAAGTGTAGAATCAAAACAAAAATGATGAGTCATATTACACATAATTATCAATCAAGTTGTACAATTATTCATGAATTATTTTCATCCTCACATGATTTCATAGTCATTCACATCTCATTCACAATAATACATCCAACTTTTGAATTATTTATAACATAGTTCATTTTAATAGTGTGGTGCCTGAGACGAGAAACATAAAGAACAAAATCTAATAATACAAAGATTTTTCATATGATGACCATTTTTTTATTATTATTTTATATGATGACCACTGTAGGTTGGGTAAACGGTAACTGACGGGACAACCTTAAAGAACTCGAACAAAAATATTGTTTTGAAATGCTGGGACAATTGAGTTGTATTTATAGTGTTTTATTGACAAAGTTAATTGAATAACTTATAACTATTTCTCTTTTACTCATTTTTATTCACATTACAAATAAATTTTACGATTCCCTATAAGACTTCTTACTTTTAATTCCGTTTTTTCCCCAAAGTCTTTTTTTTTTTTTTTTTTGTCGAACAATTTGCTAATTAATGAGATATCTCGAAATTGAAAATGCAATAATTAGGGACAATTAGTATTTTTACCGGTTTTTCATCCTAAAATCCTAATCATATATCAATATGATCAGACCGGAACGATTTGTAACCCTAGTTCCAACAACTTTCTGGAGCAAACAGTCCACCACGTCAAAGATAAGCCCCACCCAAGTTGAGCTTTGCAGACCAAAGAATTTGGTAGGTAATGTTGTTGTGTGGACTAATTACTTCCTAAATTGTTAACAGAATAAGTACTGTCGACCATTCCATCGTAAGGTAATTGTTTCTAAAATGTGTAGCCATAAATTTTGCTGCCAACAATGAGATACCAATATTGATTTCATAATAGGAAATTATCAATATTATTAGACTAATGAATTTTATAATCATAAAATCTTTATGTTAATTAATTATTAACACTGTATAAAACAAATACTTCATAGGATGTCCAAGAAAAGGTGACACCTATAGTGGTACGATTATTCTTTATTAAAAACAAAGTCCTATATATGAATTCGAATAGTATCAATTTTTACCCAAATGCAAGTGAGTACTGAGTAGTGAGTATTTTTTGAGGGAAAAAAAAAAAGGAAAATAACTATTGCCAATTACCATTTGTAGGATGAAAAGGAAAAAATGAAATTACAGATTCCAGAATTTGTTGAAAGCGGAAATGGATACAAGAATAAAAATATCTTTTACTAATATATAGATTAATTATTAATTATATCACAATTTTCAATATATTATTATATAAATATAGATTAACATCAAATCAAAATATAATTAGATAATATTTAATTTTATGATGTAACTAAATAAACATATTTTATAAAATATTTTTATATGATATGTTTCTCTAATAAAAAATTATATATGCTTTGATACCAAATTGCCATGCTATTCGCTAAAATTATCAAATAATTTCTCAAAATTTAGTTATCACATAAATGATTCTCTTAATAATGTGGGTAGTTTATACTCTAGAATCGTGTCGGGAAAAATTAAATTGCTTCACTTGGATAATGTTACATTTTTCTTAAGCAATATTGTGATTTTAGATATCAGGAATTTATATAATTTCTTGTTAAAATACTCGTCATGTTGGATGAAAATTAAATAAGTGAGGCACAGTTGATGATAACGAATAGCTGGATAACTATGCATAAATATAGAAATGAGCAGTTACATTATTGGAGATGTATATTGTTTATAAGTTATTAAAGAAATTTTTTTTCACCAAAAGAGTTTGTAGTTTTATTGACACTAGAGTATTAATTATTTTTGCATGAGACTTGTGAGATCAGTTCAATTCTTATTCCACCCATACTGTATATTTTTTTACAAAGAATTAAGCCATCGAGATTCTGGTGAGAAAAAGGCTTCAGAATCTCTGTACGCTTTGATAATATAATATAATATTGACTAAAGAAAGGAAAAGGGTAAAATTTGTAATTTTGGTAGTTATTTATTTAGCAACCATGTACAATTTTTATTAAATTATCAACAACATAAATAATTGTAATGAACTTCTAAGTGCAATGCTAACAAAAGATCCACAATATATATGTTGGTCAATGATTGACACGTGAGTCGTGACCATCCCCCAACTCCCAGAATAGTAAGGGGCAAGGGCCACATATTAATCATCTACTAATATATTAACAACTTAAGTTATCAATATTTTGGTATTGCATCATTAATGGTATATACTATGCTTTATCACATATACATTTGGTATTATTAAATTAATCGTCATCACATAAATAATTTATCATTATGTCGTTTGCTATATTATTCACTATACTCCCTCTGTCCCACTAGAACACACTGGTTGGTTTTTTTTTTTATTTGTCCCACATTATAATTCATTTTTCTTATTAAGAATGTGGTTTATTTTCTAGTAATTGACTTAAAGTACTCTTATTTAATATTATTTGCACGGGGAGATTTATGCCCAGGTTATAATTTAAAATATGTGTAAAATAAAAATTATAATAACATATTTTCTTTTTTTCTGGTAAATAGCATAAGAAACAAAATAATAAAACTAAGAACTGGATCAGAAATAATATGTGATACAACATCTTTAAGGGAGATGACGAAGTTATATAGAAGCACATTCGGTCAAAAAAGTATATATAAAAGCACATTATTTTATCCTCGTTTGGTTATAAACTTTTCCTTGATTTTGCGTGATTTAATGGGAGAGATATGAATGAGAGATTTAAAAAGATCACACACGATAATAACACGGATTGGAGGGATAAGAAGTGATTCTGTCAAAAGATCAATGGTGATAATAACGGGAGATTATGCATGGGTTGAAAATTAGGTATTTATATTTGAGTGGGAATTTAATTCTGAAAATTATAAGATTGAGTGGGAAACTGACCTCATTTTATTATTATTATTATTATTATTATTATTATTATTATTATTATTATTATTATTATTATTATTTGTGTTTGAGTGGGAAATATAAATAAAATATTATTTTTTAATTCTGAAAATTATAAGATTGAGTAGGGAACTAATCTCATTTTATTAATATATAGATAGATGGGAATACTAAAAATCAATCAGGTATTCCATCTCTAAAGAATATTAATTATTTTGGCATTACTTTTTTATCATTTAATGCAAAGTAAAATAGAAAGAATATATAGATATTTTGTAATTCCAACAACATTTAAAATATTTTCTTAATATATGTGTAAAAAATGATAGGTACCTACTATTTTAATGGGACCGAGGGAATATTTTCTTATTATTTTCCAACTTAATCAGTCTTGCACCTTCAAGTCAAATAAATAATAATTCAAACTTTAATATATTATCAATAGTAAATAAATTAACTTAAGCGTGCGGAAACACCTTTTTGGTTTTATACCATTTGTTAGCCATGATTCAAAATTTCATGATCACGGTGTGAACATGTAATGGAAATATCCCATTAGTTACGCCGTAAATAATACTAATTGTACTAGCGAAAAATGTCGACATAACAAACCATAAACATAGGGTGTTCGACAACAACCCTTTTTCTTTTTCTTTTTTTTTTGTCAGAAAATATGTGGTTAAGAATTAAAGAGAATTAAATTAAAAATGTGAAAAATAATTTTTACTGTACCATATATTATATAATTGAAAATAAATGTGACAAATAATTATTCTAAAAGTAATTTTATCAAATATGCTATTTTTATATCATATATACGACAAGGTCGACCAATATTTTATGATCTTGATAATTTTGACCAACAAGGCAACGAGTCGATTTGCCTCGAGATTAAATCATAAAAGCATCGATGAAACGATCACATCATTTCATATTTTCACTTGAATGTGAATAAAACTCTCTGAGAAAGTGTTTGCAAAAAGATGAATCCTTTGCTATGTGAAGAGGCAAAAGGAAACCTTTGTAATCAATTTCAAGGTCCCTAATGAATCTAATTGGTTTGAGGATTTGCAGATAAACTTTGTGTTGACACGTTTCTATCAGGATAACAACATGATGATTAATGTTTCTTCATTTTCAATTAATTGCAACTTAATTGTCATCATGAAAAAAGTATAATTTCTTGACTAGGATTGACACTAGCTAAGAAATGTCCGATTTGTCAAACGCTTATTGTCAAGTGGAGTGGCTTGTCCGTCCCAAAATTATAGTTATCTTCTTATCTTTACACAGATTTTAAAAAAATACAATTAATGGTATTGAAAAAGTACAATTCAAGATTATTTTTCTAATATGTCCTCCTATTTGTTAGATGTTTTATTTCAAATACTCTATTTTGATGATAACAATGTATATTAAATGAGGGCATAAAAGACAAATAATATTTTAATTATATTTTTAAAAGTAATGTGTGTTATATTTTGGGACGGACGAAAAATGAATAATTGACTATATTTTTGGGACGGAGGTAGTAGTTAATTGATTTTGACACCACAAGAAGCATTAAAAATTCCTTCATATTTGTCTTCCCGAGTTCATTTGTGTGTGTATATATATATATGTAGTGCATTATGCATAGTTTGAGTTTCTAGAATAACACATTTTACACACGCAGATCGACAACTACAATGCTTCTAGATGCATCAAGAATTGAACTTGTTGTGACAATGGTCTAAACCATTCATTCAAAGCGACAATTCATAACTAAGCAGTGTTACTAATTCAAACTTGCATTTGTTTGACACCGACGTCCTAACATATATAAGAGTATACGTTTGGAAAGCATCTTCTAAACGAGTTTATTTGATGAGTATTACTAGTAATAAATCAGATAAATATGTGGTGGAGGAATAGCTTAAGAAAATATGCATGGGTAAAAGATATTACACATTCTTAAATAATGTGTCACATCAATCGAGTTAGAGTGTCAAGGATCAATTCGAAGTTGACTCGGGGTCGACCTGGTGATTAAAATAATATTAAATAAATAAATAAAGAAAATATAAAAATATCATAAAATAAATGAAAATACAAAAGCCCGGATCAAACCCCGTCCCGGATCGCATAGGTCAATCGGATTTTTCGGATCACATGGATCAACTTGGGTCTTTGATCGAATTTGACCAATGCGGGTTTTAGAGATCACCCGACCCATTTTTTGCCAGGGTCATTGGTTTTTCCGTCCAATTGGGCGGGTCAGGCCTGAAAACATTGGAGTTTACCCTATGCCGGACGGATGCGAAAATGGGGCCGGGTTCAAAACTGAGCTAGGTGTCTTTTTATTATTACTAGCTTTTTTTCACCCGTGCGTTGCACGGGAGACTAATGTATCAATAATTTCAGGATTGGATATACATTAATCCTATATTAATAGTACCACCAAGATAATAAATCGAGTACTCGTGAGCTCATAAAACTTCTAAATTAATACAAGTGATGAGAGAAGTTTAGAAAAAATTCAGTAGAGTTTCCGTTATATATCGTACAAATCGTTCCTGTAAAATATGCAAAGAACAAATATATAACAACAAAAACACTTGATTTACAATTGTCCGCAACAACGCACATAATAGAAAAACAACACCATCAATATCATAATTGAGTCAGTTAAATCTAAATCTCAACGCTAACTTTTCCAAAGAATATCAACTTTATATTAATTGTCAAATGCATCGTAATACGATAATAACATACATTTTTATATCGAACTTCAAATATACCCAAATGCTCATGGCCTTATATGACGAACCCGTAAAAATATGAAGATATAGTATCAAAAGTCAGACATAATCAATCTAACTTGCTCTTGATGGTGGAATTTCTAATAATGAAGCAGGCCTACTTACTGTAGTCCCAACTCCTCTAAACTTTTGTAGAGCCAATGATTTTTTCTTTAATATTATTCTATATTCTATTATATGCAACTACAATTTCTGAGAGGTATTACTTATACCCCCGTGCGATGCACGATACTGATAATAAATGTGTGAATAATAAAACTTCAAAATCTAATTATGAAATATAATTAACATACAGATATAATATATAAATGACAATATAGCAAATACAGACTCCAATACCCTGTTCTTGTCCCCGTTTGGAAACACTTATCCTCAACCCCACCGCATCCTCATTTAATCGAGGCTGACTGAAGATGATATAAGAATTGCAACAGGATGGAGACTCCGATTCCTTGTCCCCGTCCTGTTAGAAAATTCACATTCCCGTCCACGTTCCATAATGATCGTTTAATTGGATACTTTGACTGCTAGCAGTAACCCTTGTGCGTAGCACGGGGAGATATTTCTATTGATACGTGGTTCCCATAAATATAAATAGAATAACATTAAAAGTGTTAAAAAATGACTACAAAAAAGTCACCACAATCTAGAACATTACACGATTTAGGTAACACAAATTCAAATTTTGTAAGAATTTTGACAGAGTTTCACTTGTATTTCGGATAATTCCATCCTGTAAATATCCAATAATTTAGGTATTTATTTATTGTTTAGCAATATAATTAATTTTGATTAATTTTTTATTTAATATTCTATCACACAAAAATTAAATTTTGGCAAAAATTTTTAGTTTTAATTCATTTTTTTAATTAATTTTATAATAATAATAATAATTAATTATATCTAAAATTAATTAAAGGGCCCAATCTTTTTTTTTTAATTTTAATATTACATGTTTCTTTCAATTTCTATGCAAAAAATTAAACAATTTAAATTTTGTATCACACCGAAATTAAATCCTTACGAAATTCATAATTTTAATTATTTTTATTTCTTCGCTAATTATTTCTAAAAATAATTAAGGGTTATTTTCATAAAATCCCCAAATATTTCGAGTTTTGTAACAATTGCAATTACATCCCCTTTTTTCAATGTGGAACCCCCAATTTTTAGATTAAGTGTCACTGTACTCTCTACTAACCGATTCCATTCAATTTAGCGTTAAATTAACTTTTTGTAATTTTCTGCATTAAAGTTTGGGGATAAAACTTGAAACAATATTTTATTTCACAATTTTAAATCTTTTTAAACTTCACAAATTTTAATATTAATGTACAATTTAGCTCTAAATCTTGTTCGACATTACAATTTTAACTTTATTTTACAATTTAGTCCTAATTTTTTTTGTTTACAATTTCAACATTTTTTTTTTTGAAAAATTGGTGGAGTTGGTCTATAAATTTTGTGATTGCTAAGAAATTGGTACGAAATGAAAAAAAAAAATGTAGCGCTGTATTAATTTCGTTGAATTAATTAATTGATACTATCTTTATTTGGTCTGCAACTAATTATATTGAATTTATTTGACACCTATTAAATAATTTTTATCGATAGTTTTCAACAGAATAACATTTCTTCATATTAATATCTAATTTCTCAAACTTTTCCTTAGCATTCGAGATGGGTATATTTCAAATTTAACTAACAATTAATAATTAATATAATTATTTTATCTCTATAAAATTTTAGTAGAAATTTATCATTGTAAAACCTATACTGAATATAAAGAAATAATAAAATGAGATAACAAAAATTAAAATTAAAAATTAAAAACCCTGAATATGACGGCGATTTCGTCGCCGAGCAACTAGAGAAAAGCCTATGGGCTTGAGATTGCTTGTTATACCAGCATATCGAGGAGTTTCTCTTCTGATGGGCTTTCCTTCGAATTTGCTGATCAGTAATTAGCTAATTGTACCATCAGCAATTAACTGGTTGTACCAGGTAATGGTACAATCAGTAGGTTGTCGCCTGCCGACGACTTCGCCTATAGGCAACAAAGTCAGGAAAAAGCTACTCGGATTATTGCTGGTAGGGTAGGTGTTGTTGGATTTGGTTAGAGGTTGGATTTGGTGCGGCTGGTGCGGGGTTGGGGCTTTTGTTTATTTTTTATAGTGATATATTCCCTACTGAAATTTTATAGATTATATTTATTATTAACTATTGGTTAAAATTAAAATGTGCATGTGTTTAATTCTAAATAATTTGTTTGAAAAATTATGATATTAATGCGATCAGATTCTACTATATTGAAAATGGTCAATAAAAATTATTTAATCGGTGTCAAATAAATATGATAAAATTAATTATAGGCCAAACGAATTAGTATCAAATTAATTAATTTGATGAAATCATGCTACTTTTTTTATTTCGTATCAATTTTGCAGCAACCGTATAATTTATGGGCCATTTCCACCAATTTTCCAAAAATAATATTGAAATTGTGAAATTTAAAAATTTAGGACTAAATTGCAAGTTAGAATTGTGAAGTTTAAAAAGATTTAGGACTAAATTGTACAATGTTAAACTTTGTGAAGTTTAAAACGATTTAAAATTGTGAAATAAAAATTAATAAATTATTAATGCAAAAATTTAGGTTAATAATTTAAAAGAGTGTGTTTACTGAACTTAGTGATACAAAGAATTAATGATAAAATAATGTAGAGGAATGTAGAGGAAAATGATGAGTTAAAAATAAAAAAATTAAAAAAGGAAGGATCCAAATTAATGATAGAAAGCATATATGGAGGAATATAGAGGGAAATATAATGAATAAAAAAATCAAAAAATTAAAAAAGGAAAGGTGCAAATGTGGGAAAAAAGTCTCTTTATATATATATAGATTATTATTATTTACGCTTTTTTGTTTTAAAAGTAAAACTGAGTTTGGTGTGGACCAAAATACATTAGACAAAGCAAACCAACAACTTATATACGGAAATTGTTTACTTGCCTGATTTTAGAGGACTTGAGTTGAAAGTGTAGGGCATTATTACTGTGATTGTTGTTGGAACTTTAAAGGGGTTGCTTGTGAAGTTCACGTGGTTACACTGCACCACCCACCAGGGCACCAATGCAAAATTAATCTAATTTTATTTGAGTAATTTTAGAGGCACATTTGGAGGGTGGGTAAGTGATGTATTTATAGTAGTACTTCTTTATCGGATGATGAAACATATAAACACGTTTGTTCTTATCACGTGATGAACAATTTATACATTAAAATGTTATTTAAAAATATCAATTTTATATGTGTATATTAAACTTGCTACAAATAATATATATATATATATATATATATATATATATATAAATCAACACGTTAGAGCCAATTACTTGAGTTACGATGGCTCACGAACTAGGCAATATTTAACGAGTTATACATGTACATATACTCATAATGAAAATTCAAATTGTATGTTTTTGAAATGTACTTTGTTCAACTACTTATATGTTGATAGATGTGTGACAAAAAACGTACCATAAGATTTGTCAGCTATATTACATATTTTTATATTTTCTTTACGTTCCAACAATCAAGTTACACATCAATACGAATCTGTTACTAAATTAGTATCAGATCACTAAGGTCGACAAAACATGAACAGATCAAAAGGGACAGGGCGACCGGATTTTCGTCCTTGAGTTCGAAAGGGACGTCCAAAATTAAAAGCATAATGTTCTTATCTATACATTTAACCATTCCTTCCGCGTCCCATTCTACTACTTCTAGCTAGAAATCAAAGTGAAAGTGTTAAACTGGGATACGAAAGCTGCTGGATTGAAAATTAAAAAAAAAATGAAACTAAAGGGCAGTTCAAAGTATTTATTTATATTTGTAATGTCTCATTCATTCACAGATCATGTGTCACTCAAATCACTCCATTCCAATTATCAATTATTTGTATATGCCCATACCTTTGGGGTTATTATGCATGTCTTCATTAATGTATATAGAGACATATATGTATGATACAATATATAGTATATTAATCGGGGGTTTAATTAAAATAAAATGGTTTAACCTTATTTAAATATATATTAAGACGAGTAACATACCTTATTTGTTGTTTGATATTTTTATAATTATTCGACGTGAAAATTGTGATCGATAGTTTTAAGGGGAACAATTTATAGTGCCATAATTGTAGACATTTAGAATAAGCTAGTTAGTTGGGTAAAAAAAGGTTAAACATTTCTAAGTTGGTATCAAAATGATATCTATTATACAAACTGCCTGCACTAAATTAAATTAGAAGTAAGCCTTATAGTTAACACGTTTTACTGCTAATTTGATTGAGGTATTTTAACAATTCCTTTTCGTTCAATACACATTTTCAATAATATACTTTATAAAAATAACACACTTCATAAAAAAAAATGAAAAACAAATATGACCCTTTTTCTAATTTTCATTAATCCGTCACTCTGTTAAAAATTATTTCTCACTAAATCACTTTTCAAAACTTACATTAACTCAAACTGACACGTAATATGTGTTCTGTACTTCAATTTTAATTGTCTTTTATCAGTGATTGGCACACATGTTACATCGACGGAGCGGAGTTGTATAATAAATTTTGAAATTTATTAAAAGATATTTATTCTAACAAAGGTAACATCAAGATGTTTGCGATAAAAGCCACGCGTCATTTGAATACTATGCTCATACGGTGCGTGGGTCTTGGTTTCAATTTCTTTCATTGTATTGGAACGAGAAATTGGAAAAAGGCGAAGATACCCCATTGTTTCCTCATATGTACAATCCTACAAATCCCTACTTTCGAATTGTCTAACCATTTTATTTTATGAATGTGATTGATAATATGATTCTTCATATGTTTTTTCAATGAAACTAGAAAAAAACACATTTATATATTATGATTAGATTCACTTCAACCTTGTTGTTGGGTCCCATAAATAAATTAATCTATTTAATCAATATAACATAATATCTACATGTGCACTTGTTTGAGTTGATTCTATAGTCTATATATTACAATTATATCAATGAGAGATACTCATGTTCAAGTGCCCAAATTGGGGTATTAGAATATTATGATAAAATGAGATCTCAATATCATATTATTATTATTATTATTATTATTATTATTATTATTATTATTATTATTATTACATTTTAGAAGATTTTGATACCTCACATCGAAATGTAACAAGATTTTAAAAATTTAAGTAAATAATGATAACATATCTTAACATTTTACTTTTTTATTTTTATTTTTCAGGACATGAAAATTTTTGTATATCATAATTAATGTATTTTTGTTTCAATGCTGGATTTGATTATTCATTAGTTTGGATACATTTGAATATTGTATTGTTCATGAATCTGAATTGTCACGATTCTTTATTTTCTTTTCTCCTTTTTTTTCCTTGTTTCTTAAGTACTATTTTCTTATTCTTTTTAGAATTCTCTTTCAGTTACTTTTTTCTTATATAACACGCCAAAAGTAAACATGTTCGATCAATGGGGAATGCATTGAAAGGATTGTGAGACCAAGTCGTCACTAAGATTGCCCCCAGTGTAGTATTATTATTATTATTATATTTGCGGTAAAACGTCCCATTCCACAATCTATCTATATATTAATAAAACCAGCACATTTTCCCGCCACTTTCACATATTTTTCTAAATTAAAAAATCAATTTTTAATTATGGCAACGAGTTTTACCGCTTCTACATGTCTTTTCCAACTTGACTTCTTCTTCAACGTGTATACATATAAACACGCTTCAGGTCCACCTATTTTTCTGAATTAAAAAAATCAATTTTTAATTATGGCAACAAGTTTTATCGCTTCTACATGTCTTTTCCAACTTGACTTCTTCTTCAGCGTGTATATACATATAAACACGCATCGGGTCTACCTATTTTTCTGAATTAAAAAAATTAATTTTTAATTATGACAATATCTATATATTAATAAAATGAGTACGTTTTCCCGCTCAAACTATCAATTTTTAGAATTAAAAAATTAATTATAAAATTTCATTTCCTACTCAATCCCTATATATTCATTTTTTAAGATTAAATGGTATATTTTGAGATAAGCCCAAATTTTTTATCAAAGAAATCTCCCTATATATAAGATTAAATGTATATTTTGAGATAAGCCCAAATTTTTTATTAAAGAAATCTTACATACACGGGTATTTCCTTCTCATCTTTATCACTAACAGTTCACGCACGTCAATTGACTATAAGTTTTCCTGTGCAACGCGCGGGTGAAAATACTAGTATATTAATAAAACCAGCACATTTTTCCGCCACTTTCACCTATTTTTTTGAATTAAAAAATCAATTTTTAATTATGGTAACAAGTTTTACCGCTTCAACATGTCTTTTCCAACTTGACTTCTTCTTTAATGTGTATACATATAAACACGCATCGGGTCCACCTATTTTTCTGAATTAAAAAAATCAATTTTTAATTATGGCAACAAGTTTTACCGCTTCTACATGTCTTTTTCAACTTGACTTCTTCTTCAGCGTGTATATATATAAACACGCATTGGGTCCACCTATTTTTCTGAATTAAAAAAATCAATTTTTAATTATGACAACAAGTTTTACAACTTCTACATGTCTCCCCTTGCAACGCACGGGTAGAAACACTAGTTAATTAATAACAACGTTTAAGATAAAGAGTGGATGGATGTATAACAAACGATAAAAGGCAATTAAGTTTAAGAATTCAAGTTAGACTAGAAAACAGGGGGAAAAAAAGAAAAAAGTTATTGTGCATGAATTCGGATACATAAAAAATTTATTTATATAATAAAAAATAAAAATAAAAATAAAAAAGAGCAAATTAGGACTAGAGTGGCATTTACATTTGATACTTTAAAAACCCTGGCAAATGCAAGTAATTAGTAAAATACGGGTATCCCAGTTCAAGGGCGGTCTGTGAAGGGAAAAAGCAAAAAAGGGGGCTGCCATGGCTGTCGTCGGTAGAAACTCCGGCTTCTCACTCCGTCGACGTCGTCGGTGGAGGCTCAAATCCGTTTAAGCCGCTGCTCTGATTTTGTGAAAAAAAGGCTGCCAATGCAATTGAAATTTAGAGAAAGACGAGGAGTTGATGCCGAGGTGGAAGAAGAAACACAATTAAATTCTGCCACCTAGATGGAAGAAGAAACATGATTAAATTCTGAAAATGGTTGTGTGTTGTTTGGATGTGTGGAAGAAGACTACTTGGATGGAAGAAGAAGATTGCCTCGGTTGGAATGGTGCCTTGTTTGGATGTGTTGTTTTGATGCTTAGTTAATATCTTTTTTTTTAACAATAAATTAATGTCTGTTGATATGTATCTATATGTATATGTATATGTGTATATATATATATACACACACACACACTAGTATATTGTGATTTTTTGCGATGGATTTGACCGTCGGTAAGTGGAGGAGGAGAATGGCAGGCAATGGTGGGTATAGAAGGAGGCGGCGATGTTGAAGAGAGTTGGTTTGGTTTAGGAGAGGGGAGGAGAGAGAGGTTGAGGAGGAAAAAGAGGTTGAAGACGGAATAACGGAAATGTGATAGACATTTCCTTTTTTTCGTGAGTAGGAGGAGAAAATCGACGTCCGATCGGGATTAATTCAAATGCTTCATGTGGTTTAAATAATTCAACTCATTGCAAATTAGATTTTTAGTGCATTACAAACAGTGTGTGACGGGTGCGTTAAATTATACAAAATGTGTAATGGGGGTGTAATGTATTACACAAAGTGTGTAACAATGCTTTATGGTATGTTTAGTAAGGTAAATAAGCTAGTTTATAGCTTATTCAAGAACTTATAAATTCTTCCTGATTAAATAAGTTCCATTTTGTTGGAAGAGTTTATTTGAAAAACTTCTTTTACTAGCTTTTAAAATAAGCTCATTGTTATGAATAATAATTGAAGTGTTATGAATAATTGAAAATAATTTGGTGGTTATGAATTATGAGGAATAATTTGGTGGAGGAATAATTTGGTAAAAGGTGTAATTATTATATGTGAATGACTATTATACCCATGATGAAATTATGTAATTACGATTGTGCCATTCGAAGTTTTCCTATAAATAGGGCTTCGGTTATTAATGAAATTCATTTCCTGAGAATTCATTCAAATTCATTCTCTCTAAATTCTCTCTATTGTTTTCATACTTTTATAACACGTTATCAGCACGAGTCTCTAACCCTTTGAGTAATATGAAAGAAGTATGCTCTACTGATTTGCATCTTATAGATGATCTTCTGTATCAGACGTAAACCTGATTATTACGAATGAATTAATTCATCCTCATCAATCCTAAATAACTCTCTCTTTGCAAATACATCATTGAAACTTCCCTTTTGTTCATATTCCTCTCCCACAATTCCTCATTTTACACAACCTGCTTGGAGATGTCTGAAATTCCAAAATTGGAAGAATGGAGTCCAAAGAATTTTCCGATCACGTAAATGGATTGCAAGTAAATCTCATCCATGGAATAATTAGAGAAAGGAAAAAAAGGTAAATCATATGATTTTATAATATAATAATATATTAAACTATAATATTCGTTTTCTCGAGATATAAGGAGCATACGTTATCAAAATCAAATTTTCTCGACTCCATTATACTCGATTTAACGAGAGTTTCGATTTGACACCAAGATTGATAGGGTAATAACTCGTTTTGAAATATGTTATTATCAAACTTTCAAAATTTACAAATCAGTACACTAACTTTTGAAAAAGTTACAAAATAGTCCTTGAATATTTTGATATTGATAAATTGAAGTAGAAAGGAGATAATTTTCCAATCGTAAAACATTGATAAAATATTTTTGACAATTTTACCTTTCCGAATTGGAATGGACAATTTTACCCTTAGGGTAAAACCGACCTAATTTTGACGACATAAAGGAAAAATGGATAGAATATTCATGAAGAAATTCTAAATCCATTGATTATATAAAATGGCTTGAAGTCCATTTGAGTTAAAAGATCGAATATTATTTTAACTCAAGAGTTCAATTACATAATGTACTTATTCTAGAAGGATAAGTGTGCTCTTGTAGAAGTAATGAGTATTTGTTCTAGAAGAACAAATTTGCTCTCCGTAAAGCGATTCAATATTTAATTCTCGTGACTTTATTTATGAATTTAATTGCAATACCTCCTACTTGATGATGGGTTCAACCGTCACTAAACGGAAGGTTTTATATATTTAGACTTTATATGCTAAGTGATGGGTAATACCTTCTACTAAGCGAGATCCTACTCCTGAAGAAGTAGTTAAATATTATGCAAGTTAATTCTTGCTATTTAAATTCTCAGAAATTTATATTTATTGCAATAATTCCCATAAGGTAGGTTAGACCACCTATTGGAGGAAATTTAATTTCTGCAATTTAAATTTATGCACTTTATAGTTTGAGTATATTTCCAATGTGGTGGGTAATACCAATACCCATTGGTGTGCATATTTCCAATGTGGTGGGTAATACTACACGATTGGTTATAAGGAATCCTACTCTAGAAGAAGTAGTTGATCAAATATTCTAATCATACTCTCGAAGTAGTAGACGATGAGAATAAAATTACTTCCCCATATATATCGAATATTAATGGAGAAAATTGAACAAGTGGTACTTGAAGTTACCATTGGATAAATAGATGGAAATAAAATACTCAATAGATCCCATGTTGATAAATCAAAGAAAATATATCGCATTGAGAGATTATATGAAGTAATCTCATCGATGATATGAGATTGTATTAATATGAGAATAAAATGCTCTTGAAGAAGCAAAATCACTAGATTTCTGTATTTGAATAAAGCCAATATGATATTATTATTATTACTCCAGAAGAAGTACAAAGCGATAAGTGGAACATATTGAGAATATCAAAAGATGGCATTAAACACTCGAAAATATAGAAATGCAAAAGAAAATACATCTTGAATCCATAAATGAGGGATGCGTCTGAGAGCATAAATACTCAGTAACTGCCACCATCAACATTAGGATTCATAATGAAATATTTAAAGGATCAGAATTTCTTTTTCGCTTGACACCGATTGATGCATGTGTGACGGACTGGGCTTCCACATGATTCTTGAACATATGCATGAAATTTGATGAGTAGTTCATCAACGAGTACTAGCGAGAGATAAGTATTTTTCTCATTGAATGAGAGATAAACTTATTATTTACACCACGATCTAGAAACGATAGTAAGCCATCAAAGAAATTATTAATATTCAACAAACCTATTGGTTTGACATGAAAGTTCCAACTGTACCAACGAGGCTATATTGAATATTTCCTCCAGTGTGTTGTAGCCGCCTGGAAGGACAATGAAAGCATCACTATTATTCATCATATACATCATGCAGTTGTGGATGGATTGCGCTTGTAGCCCCAACCCTGCTGGACCCATGGTAGAACTGGCTCCAATTCGAGTATTAGATCCAACTAGATGAAAAGGTATTACACTCGAAACTCTTATTCCCCATGATGGTGCAGCCATTATAAGTCTAGCTAAAAGTTTGTTGTTGGTTCCTCCATATAGTATATTGATTTCTTGTCTCCTAACTCTTTTCTAGTCGGTTTGCCATATCCACATATTGGATATGGCCTACCAGTTTAGATCCACCAAGAATACATACGGTTTTAATCTGGCAAGGTAAAGGCTGACTTGTATGAGATGATTCTAAAATCTCCATATCCATCTCTACTCCTATCTCTCTTTTTACACTATACTTTTAATGTATGAACATGAGAGATATATGAAACCCTCTATTTAAAGAAAAATTTTCAAACCAATAATTGAGTGCACTATTTACTTTTTGACAAATATGAAAGGGAAAAAATGCAGAAAAAAAAAATTTAAGTGAAAATGACATATACCTGTCGGTGATTGAAAAATAATATATATATATATATATACATATATATATCTTAAAATCGAAAAACAATATTTACAATTACAAGAAAAACATTGATCTTCATTATTACACCGAGCTTCCTTATATTAATATGAGAAAATTATTATACTAAAATTTTCTACTAAATTTACAAACAGGATCTTCTAAAGTAAGTTTTTCAAGACTGTAACGCGTTTGTTGATCTTTGAATTTGGCCCATAAGGCCATTAGCTCACCTTGTACGTGTCCACTAGGATGTGTCTCAAGAGCCTGTTGAATATCATCCAAAGGCTCCTTACTCAATCCATCCTTAATGAATGCTATTTTATCTTCTCGATTTACGGACAAGTACCGATGCATTTACATCGAGTGTCACATGTCCACCGAGCACACTTGTAGCATCCTCCTCTAATCTTTTTGCTCTCCGTTTCTTTGAAAAACTACTTTACCCATACCAGGCATGTATTTAGAAGGAATTGAAACCTCACCGGATAATCGAACATTTACTTCAATCAAGCATCGGATATCTTGTGGGATACCCTTATTCATTAGCATCCTTAATCTTTCCGATTTACATCGATAAATTCTTTTTAGGATTTTGATCGGTAGTAATGGATAGTATTTTCAAGATTTGAGAGCATATGATCCATTATAATGTATAGACCCTTGTTAGGATGAATTTTGCAATAATTTTGATGATTTATTTATAGAATAATACGACGCGTATGAAATAAGACTCCGATTTTAAATAAATAATATGAAGCGTAAGAGCTAAGACTCGTAGTTGAACAAAGAGCAAGATGTGATGCGTATGAGTCAGTAACTCTGTTTGAACAAGAGTAGACAATAATGTCACTAAAAGATGATGGAATATGTCGGTGAATTGTTTTTATGATAAATCATATTGAGCACTATACTGAGATACTAGTGAAATCGATATAAGAATTTCTTGAACTAGAAGTTCAATAATACTCGCTTGCAAAGCGGATTGACCATCCGGTTTAAATAATTATTGAAATCAATATTTCAAGTGAAGAATTAAAAGAATTCTTCGATGATTATTCTCGATAAATGATGAAATCATTACTAGCCAATATTGGAAATAAATCCCAAATATATCTGGAATAAAGGATGAGAAGTATGGGCCCACTCATCCTCCATGTGGACTACTAGATATTATGATATGGATCCACTAAATAGTCACATGTGTATATGATTCGTAATTTGAAATTTACGAAATATTTGCTCACAGATGAGCATGATTTTCAGATTTAATGATAAAGCTAGTAAATGTATATCCCAATACTTGAATAAATCCTCAAGGATTTGAGTATGCATACAAGTGGGATATTATATGGCAAATTATTTAAAGTCCTCAAATAAATTGCCGATATCGAGAATAGAATGCAAACGGTCTAAATTCCCATATTAAAAATTTGAATGATGAGAACATATATGATTAAAATCATACCAACTGTATGAGTTTTGGTGTTCTAAATTTTCTCGGCATGAGGGGAGTATTAAAGGTTGAAAATAAATGCATCATATTATATCCTCACTTAATTGAAATACTGAACTTGAAGTTCAAAGATGCATGAAAGGCTATGAACAATCACATATATCAGCTACGATGTTTTGATAAGTTAGCACGCCAGAAGCATTGATATTTCCCCAATCATATATATCAAAGCAAATTATAAAAGATGGTCTTAATAACGGAGGCATATGCTCTTGAAGAGTATATAGACATAACTATATTGTGTAATCCTACAAGAGGATTGATAATGAGATATCTCGATAAGTTATGTCGATATGGGGAAAGAAATGAAATTGAAAAGTGTCGACACGATATGAAAATGTAGTGCTACATATGATCAATGATAATGAAAATATTGAGATATATTGAAGATGATAAATGGTGAATGTGAAATCCTTAACTTATGAGATGATGAGATGATGATGACTAATGCTCAAGTTTAAAGATAAGCATGGTGGTCATTATATGTTGCATGCTCATGAAAGTTAAATTACCGATCGTGTGTGTAGAAAATCGAAAAAGGAAATTAAAGGATCGGGTGAGCTAAGCCGTGTTTATGAGTACCTAAAGGGTGAACTAAGCCCCGGGAATGAAATAACCTATTAAGTGAGTATTAAATGTTAAATGATATATTTTAAGTGTTAGTTAGTTATGAAGGTTTACTTATATGTTTACATGTTTTTACGATGAATTTATATGCTTTAAATTGTGTGTTTGGAGACATGTGTTCATGGTGAATGTTTTGTAGTTGTGTACGAAAATTGATGCACTCTAAATGAACGAAAAGTATAAAACCAATGTATATGATACTCATACAAATGTATGAAAGATTTTGAAATGCTTGCAAAGATACTTGTATAAAATACGCGTTGCACTCTTTTTCCCTTGACTGAGGTTTTATCCCATTGGGTTTTCCTAGTAAGGTTTTTAATGAGGCAACCTTAAAGGCGTATTCACATGAATAATGTACTCTTTTTCCTTCATTAGGCTTTTTCCCACTGGGTTTTTCCTAATAAGGTTTTAACGAGGCATATTCATGGTATATTTAGAACGATAGGAGAAATTGATACAGTGTATCTATTGGATCAAGTTATAATGGAGCTAATGCTTTAGATCCAAACGATGATGATATTGAAATCATTTACCAGAAGTAAAGATATCAGTTCTCAAGATATGAAATCGAACGGAGCAGCTGTACTCTTTCTCCTTCGATCAAGTTTTTTCCCACTGGGTTTTCTTGACAAGGTTTTAACGAGGCAGCACGTGAATACTCATATGCCGCTGATAGACATCAGGGGGAGCAATGTTTTGATGAAGCAGTATATAACCACTCCAAGCTATCCTGCAATCGGTTTGGAAGTTTTTTCCCACTTGGTTTTTCTCCAAACAGGTCCAGAAGACATTTGTATTAATAGTCATTCAAGGGGGAGTGTTATGAATAATAATTGAAGTGTTATGAATAATTGAGAATAATTTGGTGGTTATGAATTATGAGGAATAATTTGGTAAAAGGTGTAATTATTATATGTGAATGACTATTATACCCTTGATGAAATTATGTAATTACGATTGTGCCATTCAAAGTTTTCCTATAAATAGGGCTTCAGTTATTAATGAAATTCATTTCCTGAGAATTCATTCAAATTCATTCTCTCTAAATTCTCTCTATTGTTTTCATACTTTTATAACACTCATGAGATTTTTGCTTTTTATTCCATTTTTTACTCTTACAATTTTCTAGAAATATATTTGAAATATATCCTTTTGTGTAATTTTCTATTTATAAGCCTACGTATCAGCTATTTCGCCAAACATTTTTATTATATCAGCGCTTATCAACTATAAGCTATAAGTTATAAACTATCAGCTTTTAATTAGCTTATAGTTATAAGCTAACTTATCAGCTAATTCTACCAAACATAACCTTATATAATTCAACCCATTGTAAACTAGATTTTTAACGCATTACAAAAAGTGTGTAACGGTTGTGCAAAATTACACAAAGTGTGTAAAGGGTATATAATGCATTATATAAAGAATGCAATGAGTGTGTAATGAATGTGTGAAATTACACAAGTGTGTAATGGGTGTGTAATGCTTTTCATTGTTTTGAGAGTAGAATTTGTATATGGTGTCCGTTGTGGACAGATAATATATATCTGTGAGTTATACAAAGTGAGTAATGATATTGTAGTAAATTCTGAGAAGTGTACAATGATGTTGAAAACAGAAAAATAATGTTTAAAATGAAAATACAAAATATATGGAGACTTGAAAATAATGTTTAAAAAAGAAAAGAACTAGATTGAAATTCAATGCAATACAAAAAGTGTGTAATGATGTTTTACTACATTCCAAAAGTGTATAAAGTATTACATATAGTGTGTATAAGGTATTACACACTCGTTACACATAGTGTGTTATGTGCATATTTAAATTAAAGAGCTAAGCCGCAAAATCATAAGAGAAAATTAAAAAAATAAAATAAAAATGAAAAAAAATCTATGAAGAGTAATATAAAAAAAATTAAAAATCACAATATGTGTTACACAGGAAAAAGAAACAACGGAAAGAATGTCGAAAATGAAAATGACAAAATATATGAATCATTTACGAAAAAATTAAGTTTAAAATCAATACAGTTCACAAAGTGAGTAGTTATAATATAATACGTTCCACTGAGTATGTAAAGCATTACACAATGTGCAATGTACATTAGTTACATTTAAAGGGTCAAGTTGCAAAATTATATGAAAGAATGAAAGAAAATGTTACCATCCAAAAAAAATGAAGGATAAGATAATACTTACAAAATCTATTAGGAATTATATAAAATAGAAAAGATTTAAATTAAAAATCACTATATTTAGAATGCATTATTAATTAAATTAGAAGGTTGAATTGCAAAATAATAAGAAGAAACATTAAAAAATGTTTAAAATGAAATCAACAAAATTTACAAAGATTTATAGGATAAATGGGAAAGAAATTTCATTAAAAAATGGAAAAATAAAATAATAAAAAAAGGTTTAAATAAAAACAAAAAATACAAAGATTTATATGAAACATGAAAAAATAAAATTCATTCAGAAAAAAAGGAAAAGAAATAATTGATAAAAAGAATATGCCCATACAAGGAATCGAACCGGTGACACATTAGGATGTTTGCTCCAACCGCTGCACCACGCTACCAAATTAGCTTAGTGTGGTCGCTTTGAGAAATTTATTTTATTCATTGCCGAACTAATTGTGGATCAATCCAGATTTACCTGATTTTACTAATTTTGGCTGAAAGTTTGTGTTAGGCCAACAATTAAGTCCATTCTGTTATGAATAATTGAGAATAATTTGGTGGTTATGAATTATGAGGAATAATTTGGTGGAGGAATAATTTGGTGGAGGAATAATTTGGTAAAAGATGTAATTATTATATGTGAATGACTATTATACCCTTGATGAAATTATGTAATTACGGTTGTACCATTCGAAGTTTTCCTATAAATAGGGCTTCAGTTATTAATGAAATTCATTCCTGAGAATTCATTCGAATTCATTCTCTCTAAATTCTCTCTATTGTTTTCATACTTTTACAACACGTTATCAGCACGAGTCTCTAGCCATTTGAGTAATATGAAGGGAGTATGCTCTACAGTTGCATCTTATAGATGATCTTCTGTATCAAAAACCGAATTATTATAAATAACCTAATCCATCTCCAATCAATACTTATCTTTCTTTTCTCTCTTATCTTTTCCCCACTTTCTCACGTCTCACTCTCTCTATCTTCTCAATCACTCACGTAAAACATTTATGCAGAGACAAAGAGTTGTGGACAATTCAAGAATTGGCAAATGGAGGAAATACGTGCATGTTCAATTGCTTCTCCCTAAGAAAAGGAAAAGGTATATATATTATATTACTTTATACTATAATAATATATTAAACTATAATATTCGCTTTCTCGAGATATAAGGAGCATACATTATCAAAATCAAATTTTCTCGACTCCATTATACTCGATTTAACGAGCTTCGATTTGACACCAACATTGATAGGGTAATAACTCGTTGTTTGAAATATGTTATTATCAAACTTTCAAAATTTACAAATTAGTACACCAACTTTTGAAAAAGTTACAAAATAGTCCTTGAATATTTTGATATTGATAAATTGAAGTAGAAAGGAGATAATTTTCCAATCGTAAAACATTGATAAAATATTTTTGACAATTTTACCTTTATGAATTGGAATGGACAATTTTACCCTTAGGTAAAACCGACCTAATTTTGACGACAAGGAAAATGGATAGAATATTCATGAAGAAATTCTAAATCCATTGATTATATAAAATGGCTTGAAGTCCATTTGAGTTAAAAGATCGAAATATTAATGTAACTCCCAAGAGTTCAATTACATAATGTACTTATTCTAGAAGGATAAGTGTGCTCTTGTAAGTAATGAGTATTTGTTCTAGAAGAACAAATCTGCTCCCGTAAGCAAAGCTCAATATTTAATTCTCGCACTTTATTTATCGCAATTTAATTATCGCAATACCTCCTACTTGATGATGGGTTCAACCGTCACTAAACTAAGGTTTTATATATTTCTGCACTTTATATGCTAAGTGATGGGTAATACCTTCTACTAAGCGCATCCTACTCCTCAAGAAGTAGTTAAATATTATGCAATTTAATTCTTGCTATTTAAATTCAGAATTTATATTTATTGCAATAATTCCCATAAGGTAGGTTCGACCACCTATTGGAGGAAATTTAATTTCTACAATTTAAATTTATGCACTTTATAGTTTGAGTATATTTCCAATGTGGTGGGTAATACCACACGATTGGTGTGCATATTTCCAATGTGGTGGATTATACTACACGATTGGTTATAAATCTAATCCTACCTGTAAGAAGTAGTTGATCAAATATTCTAATCATACTCTCGAAGAAGTAGGCGATGAGAATAAAATGACTTCTTTATATATACCGAATATGAATGGAGAAAATTGAGCAAGTGGTACTTGAAGTTACCATTGGATAAATAGACGAAAGTAAAGTCTTTGAATAGATCCCATGTTGATAAATCAAAGAAAATATATCGCATGAAAAGCTTACATGAAGTAATCTTATCGATGATATGAGATTGTATTAATATGAGAATAAAATGCTCTTGAAGAAGCATAATCACTAGATTTACGTATTTGAATAAAGCCAATATGATATTATTATTACTCCGTAAGAAGTACAAAGCAAATTAAGTGGAACATATTGAGAATATCAAAAGACTAGCATTAAACACTCGAAAATATAGAAATGCAAAAAGAATATACATCTTGAATCCATAAATGAGGGATGCGTCTCGAGAGTATAAATACTCCGTAACTCGCCACCATCAACATTAGGATTCATAATGAAATATTTAAAGGATCCGAATTTCTTTTTCGTTTGACACCGATTGGTCAGTGACCGAGCGGACTGGGCTTCCATGATTCTTGAACATATGCATGAAATTTGATGAGTAGTTCATCAACGCATTTAAGCGTAAATAAGTATTTTTCTCATTGAATGAGAGATAAACTTATTATTTACACACTGATCTAGAAACGCTAGTAAGCCATCAAAGAAATTATTAATATTCAACAAACCTATTGGTTTGACATGAAAATTCCATCGTGCTAACGAGGCTACATTGAATATTTCCTCCGATTGTGTTGTAGCGCTGGAAGGACAATGAAAGCATCACTATTATTCATCATATACATCATGCAGTTGTGGATGGATTGCGCTTGTAGCCCCAACCCTGCTGGACCCATGGTAGAACTAGCTCCAATTCGAGTATTAGATCCAACTAGATGGAAAGGTATTACACTCGAAACTCTTATTCCCCATGATTGTGCGGCCATTATAAGTCTAGCTAAAAGTTTGTTGTTGGTTCCTCAGTATAGTATATTGATTTCTTGTCTCCTAACTCTTTATTTAGTTGGTTTGCCATATCCACATATTGGATATGGCCTACTTAGATCCACCAAGAATACATACGGTTTTAATATGGCGAGGTAAAGGTGACTTGTATGAGATGATTCTAAAATCTCCATATCCATCTCTACTCCTATATCTCTTTTTGCACTATACTTTTAATGTATGAACATGAGAGATATATGAATCCCTCTATTTAAAGAAAAATTTTCAAACCAATAATTGAGTGCACTATTTACTTTTTGACAAATATGAAAGAGAAAAAAACAAATGCAGAAAATTTTTTTTAAGTGAAAATGACATATATCTCATCGGTGATTGAAAAATAATATATATATATACATATATATATATCTTAAAATCGAAAAACAATATTTACAATTACAAGAAATATATTGATCTTTGTTATTACAATCGAGCTTTCTTACATAAATATGGGAAAATCATTATGCTAAATTTTTCTACTAAATTTACAAACAGGATCTTCTAAAGTAAGTTTTTCAAGACTGTAGCGCTTGTTGATCTTTTTTGAATTTGGCCCATAAGGCCATTAGCTCACCTTGTGCGTGTCCACTAGGATGTGTCTCAAGAGCCTGTTGAATATCATCCAAAGGCTCCTTACTCAATCCATCCTTAATGAACGCTATTTTATCTTCTCGATTTCGGACAAGTACCCCAGATTTACATCGAGTGTCACATGTCCATCGAGCACACTTGTAGCATCCTCCTAATCTTTTTGCTCTCCGTTTCTTTGAAAAACTACTTTTACCCATACCAGGCATGTATTTAGAAGGAATTGAAACCTCACCAGATAATCGAACCTTTGCTTCAATCAAGCATCTGATATCTTGTGGGATACCCTTATTCATTAGCATCCTTAATCTTTCCAGCCTACATCGATAAATCCTTTTTAGGATTTTGATCGGTAGTGATGGATAGTATTTTCGAAGATTTGAGAGCATATGATCCATTATAATGTATAAACCCTTGTTAGGATGAATTTTGCAATAATTTTGATGATTTATTTATAGAATAATACGACGCGTATGAAATAAGACTCCGATTTTAAATAAATAATATGAAGCGTAAGAACTACGATTTCTAATTAAATAATAGCCGGATGTGATGCGTATGAGTCAGAACTCCGTGTTTGAACAATAGTAGACAATAATGTCACCAAAAGATGATGGAATATGTCGGTGAATTGTTTCTATGATAAATCATATTGAGCACTATACAAATACTAGTGAAATCGATATAAGAATTTACTGAACTAGAAGTTCAATAATACTCGTTTGCAAAACCGGACTGACCATCCCGGTTTAAATAATTATTGAAATCAATATTTCAAGTGAAGAATTAAAAGAATTCTTCAATGATTGTTCTCGATAAATGATGAAATCATTACTAGCCAATATTGGAAATAAATCCCAAATATATCTGGAATAAAGGATGAGAAGTATGGGCCCACTCATCCTCCATGTGGACTACTAGATATTATGATATGGATCCACTAGATAGTCACATGTGTATATGATTCGTAATTTGAAATTTCTGAAATATTTGCTCACTTATGAGCATGATTTTCGATTTAATGATAAAGCTAGTAAATGTATATCCCAATACTTGAATAAATCACTGAAGGATTTGAGTATGCATACAAGTGGGATATTATATGGTAAATTATTTAAAGTCCTCAAATAAATTGCCGATATCGAGAATAGAATGCAAACGGTCTAAATTCCCATATTAAAATTTGAATGATGAGAACATATATGATTAAAAATCATACCAAGCTGTATGAGTTTTGGTGTTCTAAATTTTCTCAAAGCATGAGGGGAGTATTAAAGGTTGAAAATAATATGTGAAATGCATCATGTTATATCCTCGAAATTGAAATCTGAACTTGAAGTTCAAAGATGCATGAAAGGCTATGAACAATCACATATATCAGCTACGATGCTTTGATAAGTTAGCACGCTAGAAGCGTTGATATTTCCCCAATCATATATATCAAAGCAAATTATAAAAGATGGTCTTAATAACGGAGGCATATGCTCTTGAAGAGTATATAGACATAACTATATTGTGTAATCCTAAAAGAGGATTGATAAAGAGATATCTCGATAAGTTATGTCGATATGTGGAAAGAAATGAAATTGAAATGTGTCGACACGATATGAAAATGTAGCGCTACATATGATCAATGATAATGAAAATATTGAGATATATTGAAGATGATAAATGGTGAATGTGAAATCCTTAACTTATGAGATGATGAGATGATGATGACTAGTGCTCAAGTTTAAAGATAAGCATGGTGGTCATTATATGTTGCATGCTCATGAAAGTTAAATTACCGATCGTGTGTGTAGTCTTAAAAGGAAATTAAAGGATCGGATGAGCTAAACCGTGTTTATGAGTACCCTAAATGGTGAGTTAAGCCCCTGGGAATGAAATAACCTATTAAGTGAGTATTAAATGTTAAATGATATATTTTAAGTGTTAGTTAGTTATGAAGGTTTACTTATATGTTTACATGTTTTTACTATGAATTTATATGCTTTAAATTGTGTGTTTGGAGACATGTGTTCATGGTGAATGTTTTGTAGTTGTGTAAGAAAATTGATGCACTCTAAATGAGCAAGAGTATAAAATCAATGTATATGATACTCATACAAATGTATGAAAGATTTTGAAATGCTTGCAAAGATACTTGTATAAAATACGCGTTGCACTCTTTTCCCTTAGTGAGGTTTTATCCCATTGGGTTTCCTAGCAAGGTTTTTAATGAGGCAACTTTAAAGGCATATTCACATGAATAATGTACTCTTTTTCCTTCATTAGGGTTTTTCACTGGGTTTTTCTAATAAGGTTTTAACGAGGCATATTCATGGTATATTGAGAACGATAGGAGAAATTGATACAGTGTATCTATTGGATCAAGTTATAATGGAGCTAATGCTTTAGATCCAAACGATGATGATATTGAAATCATTTACCAGAAGTAAAGATATCAGTTCTCAAGATATGAAATCAAACGGAGCAGCTGTACTCTTTTTCCTTCGATCAAGTTTTTCCCACTTTGGGTTTTCTTGACAAGGTTTTAACGAGGCAGCACATGAATACTCCTATACCGCTGGTAGACATCAGGGGGAGCAATGTTTTGATGAAGCAGTATATAACCACTCCAAGCTATCCTGCAATCAGTTTGGAAGTTTTTTCCCACTGGGTTTTTCTCCAATAAGTCAGGAAGACATTTGTATTAATAGTCATTCAAGGGGGAGTGTTATGAATAATTGAGAATAATTTGGTGGTTATGAATTATGAGGAATAATTTGGTGGAGGAATAATTTGGTGGAGGAATAATTTGGTAAAAGATGTAATTATTATATGTGAATGACTATTATACCCTTGATGAAATTATGTAATTACTAGTTGTATGTCATTCAAGTTTTCCTATAAATAGAGCTTCATTATTAATGAAATTATTCCCTGAGAATTCATTCAATTCATTCTCTAAATTCTCTCTATTGTTTCATACTTTTATAACACATTCTCCTTATTTTTGAAATATTAAATATGAAACATTGTATCAGTGTAAAATACCTAATAAAACCAAAGTAAACCACTATTGGTCTAACTGCAGAAAGGACAGTCCATCGAGGGCCCAAATTCGCTCTCACCGAGACCATCGTCCATTAAAGACGAAGAAATCTGGAGGACGGACCCTAAAAGGAAAGGCCCATTAACCCAAGGCCTAGTCGAGATTGTAGGTAACAAGGTATAAGTGCAGTTTGGGTCAGTCTGGTTCTAAATGGAATCAATGACAAGTTGAAAGCCCATTAGCCTGCTCTAATCCAGTGCCAAGTTGAAAGCTCGATTTTAACCACTTAATATTAAAAATGTGAATTTTAGTACAAGAAAATTTGAGACCAACACGGTTATGACATTCTTAAAAAAAAATTTATTCATTTTTTCCGTTTTTGTTGGACCAGCATCAAATAAAGTTATTTATCAACCTCAAATACTATTAAGAGCTTTCATGCGCTAACAAAAAAAGTTAAACGACAATCATTTCTAGGTTTACTTTAGATCCAAAACTACTTTAAACAATGTTTATTAACAATTCATTTAACAATATAATAATTTCACTCAACAATTCCATCACCATCCCCCGAACACATCCATCGATTCTGATACCACCGCCCCTACCTACTCCAAGACCCACGAGCTTGTGGGGCGGGTCGGTTCTAGGAATGGAGCAGGTCTAATAAAAAATTCACCAACTACCATTTTCTTTCCCTTTTTTCGTTGTGACCTTAAATGTTATTAGGGATTGAGATTCCATCCCAAAAGGCTGTTAGGGATTTTGAGGTTCTATCCCAAAAGGTTAACTCATTAGGTGGAGTAACATAATTTCTTATAAACCCATTACTTAACCCATATTTAGTCGATGTGGGATTTCATTCGCTTATCCCTAACAAATATCATTTTATTTCTTCACTTTTTTGTCTAACTAGTATTACACCCGTGCGATGCATCGGAATATTACAATCTATTTAAAATAAAATTAAAATGTACAAATTAGACAATATAAATCTATTAACAAGTGAAGTAAAATGTCAATCGGGTCTTGTCTGATTCGTTATGGGATAAAGATTAAGGCCATGGACCTAAAAGCTTCAGATTTGAGTCATATCAACGGCGTGTTACATTGTGTGGTTTTAGTAATCGGCCATAGGGCGGCTATCTTTAAACAAAAAAAAAAAAAAGAATTGAAGCAAATAAAAAATTACAAATGTTGAAATATTTTTTGTAAACAACATTCATCATTGATTTTGTTGGTTTTCCATTTCTGCCATATATAAGAACCTTCAAACATATATGACTTATAACTCTGGATACTATGTTATCTAACTGACAGCGATTGAATTTAACAAAATGCAGACATGCAAAAGCAGTTGCTCTTGCTTTTGTTATTATAATATACTGATATTGAATAATCGAATTCGAGCCATATCCAATTCAAATTTTCCTTTTTCCTGCCAATATTACTCGAAATTTTTTGTTATTATAATATACAGATATTGAATATTGAATTGACCTCAGGCCATATCCAACTCGAGTTTTCATATTTTATTTATACTGCTATTAGTCAAAATTAATAAAATCAAATACTAAACAGCATTAATCAACAAAATATAGTTCATTTGTTATATTCAATTGGAGTTACACTTTTTAATTCGAGTCAAAATTTTATTTTTTTAAATAATCGTGTACTACAATTCGAGTCTTCATCTCTTATTTAATTAACAACAAACAATGTCAATCAATAAATTATATATTTAAACTCATTTTTATATAAAATAAACTTTTAAAAAGAATAAACAATTAACATTTATTTATAAATTAAAAATTACTTTTTGTTTGTTTGTTCTTAAAAAAAATTGTTTAAAATCAGTTTTTAAATAGAGCCGAATTAATTAAAAAGAAAATCAGATTTAAGATTTATTTCTAAATTTGATTTTTTTTTAAGAAAACACGCACCAACGTGACATTGATAACATGACATTATAGGCACTTTGACGGTGGGAGGGAGCAAGTCGACGACTATCCACCCATGTATGGGCATCCTAGTAATACTCTGTGTGTGTGTCTATATATATATATATATATATATATATATATATATATATATAATATTAAAATGTATATAAAAATAGTTAATTTTTATTTTCAGAATTAATTTAGATGGTATTGTAATTTGTAAGTTGTAACTTTGATCTCTTATCGCATTTTCATTCATATTTGCAATACTAAATATGAAAAAATTTTAAAAATTAATTTTTGATACTTATAATTTTTGTACAAACGATGAAGAAATGATTAAATGATAATTTTTGTAATTATTTTTTTAAGTGGTTTGCGAAATGAGGAAATGAGACATAAAAGTTATAGTTTTCATTTTATTTTCTAATTAGTTAATTATTCATTATAAATTTAATTATTTAACTACTTGATATTTGATTTAAAATCATTACCTACTATTTGAACAGCTCAATACGCATTATCTATAAAAACTATCTAAAACTATACTTTTAATATGGTAAAAATAAAACGAAGGATTTTTATTTAATTTTTTAAATATATAAAAAGTTTTTTCTTAAACCGAAGACCACTGTCAATGTGGTACTGTGCCAGATTGGCGCTTCAAATTGGCGCATCATCAACCACATGAGTGTAATTAGTTAAGTTGGCACCCCGTTGACATAGTATGGGCTGAGTTCGGACCTCCTTATTGAGTAACACGTTCGCTAACATGGCTCGGGCTTAGTTCAGACTTATTCTAGTAAATGATGTTTGCAACCTACACTCTAGGTTAGTTCGGATTCGTCATAACTTGGCATCATGTGACCGATCTGGGTCAAGGACCAAGGGAGAAGCTGCGCTACCGCCGCCAGTCAAGTCGATGGGTGACCCAAGTCGGTAGCGTACCCGAGAAGCACTATCACCACAAGATCCGATAGTTAAGGACAATTTACGTGTCGTCCAGCATCCTGATGTTACATATGCCTGACAAGACATCATCACCATAAATGCAAAAAGGCGGAACACAAGTTACGAGACCATCACCATAAATGCGAAACGGCTACACGCAGGTTACGAAAGTAATCATCACACCTAATCTGGGTCTAGTCTTACCGTCTCATGATGACCTATGACGACCCATGAAATGTGCGCTATAAATAGGGGACTTTTCTCCCCCCGGGGGGGGGATGGAATCCTCTGTAATTGAATACCAATTCGAGCTCGACTAGAAATATTAAACCCCCCACCCTCTATTGTCCCAATTACTTGAAATCAATCTCCAAATTTACTAAAGTTGATACTCAAATAGTAATTACTATTTTTGGAATCAACAAGTTAGTATATTTAAATTTCTAGTTAACAACTGTTTAATAATTAGTTACAGCTTTAGAGTTTATTAAATTTACTCGAAAAATATGTTATCAAATAGTTTCAAATATTAGGCATTTAGCTTAATCTTGTATGTTATTTATTTATTGGATGTATGTTAGGAGTTTTGTTTTGGTGTCCGTGTTTTATGGCTCCTTCATTTTCTCCTCAATTAAAAGAATACACATTACCCCTTTTACATTGTTTACTGTTAATACATGAAAATTGGTGTCCAAAGAGCTTGTCTTTAGTTGAAAAAACACTCCCTTACTTGAATATATTTGACTCAGGTTCAAATACTATTTCATTCCTACACTCAACTTATATTTCAAAAAATAAAAAATAAAAAGTTAGTGATGTGGACTATTAAATTAAAATATAGAAAACAACCTGAGAGACGTGAAATTGAACAAGAAATCTTGGCTCATTTAATTAATTAATTAATTAACATAAAATTGCATTTTGTAATACCATCACGTCACAATGAGTTATTGAACATGGATTTAGAAAAAACACTCAATATGTTTTTCTAAACCCTAAGTATTGTAGGGATTTGAAGTTAACATATTATTATTATTATTATTATTATTATTATTATTATTATTATCATCATCATCGGAGGATAAACAAAAAGGTATATTGGGGATTTGAATCCAGAACTTTTTCGATAAAGAGTTAAATCACTGCATATTAACGTATAATTGAAAGTATAATTTTGTGCAGTGAAATCCAATAATCCTAAACCCCACACGAACACAGGGGCATGAAGGCAACTGTGGGGTTAAAGGACAGTATTGATCAAATTGCATATAGCCATATATTGACTCATAAAAGTTGGTTCGAGGGAGACTTGGTCAAGATTGACCCACAAGGTATCAATTTTGACTTGGTCAACATAATTATGAATTTGGTCAACATAATTACATTCATATATCTCATGGGACTTATATGTACTATATAAATTTTTATCATTCAATCTCACTCATTATCTGTCTTATTACACATAAAAATCTATAAAAATCCAAAAAAAATCTATGCTCTCAGAGGCACGTGTCTTTCATAAAAGTTACAAGCACTATCTACATCACTTGTCACTCTACCACTAAATTCCTATATAAACTCTACCCGCTCTTGTACATCTAACTTGCAGTGAGATTTCATCATTGGTTCCATTCTTTGGATTGGAGTTCCACTTCTATTCGTGCAAAATTATTAACAAAAAAAATAGTAGTCGGTGTTATCTGAACCGGCGGAAATTCGTACTAGTTACGAATATATGTATAAAGTTACTATGCTTTTGAATGTAAAATTTGAAAAAGAACTATCATTCAATGAAAGCAGGACAATAACAAATAGTTTTTTTTTTGTTATTGGGAATTCATTTTTCATGATATTATTATATTATAAAATTTGAATTCTATTGCTAACTTTGTATCAAACCCAAATTCTCCTCATCTTCCACTCTTATTCCATCAAATAATTAATAATGTTTGATTTTAAGTGAGACACAATTGAGTCACTGGAGTTTAATTAGTCCTTGTATGGTATAGATTTTTTTTTGTAGTTATATAGGCCGAATGGGAGTAACTTTTATCAAATTTTATCACTTTTTATCACTTTTTACCACTTTTTTTCACTTTTTTCTCTCTCCTAAATCAATCACATCCACATATCTCATCACATCCATAAATCTCAACCACTCACCTCCACTCATTCTCTCTCTTCTTTCACATTAAAATCCATTAAAAATCATTAAAAGTTACTCCCATTCACCTTATATATAATTGACTTAGAGCCTGTTAGCATAGTTCTCTTAATTCATTTTAATTTATTCTTTTCAAAATTTAAATTTTGTCAAATAAATCACATCCGGATATTAATTGTATTTTTAAATCTCCACAATTCAACTCCATTAATTCTCTCTCTTCCTACTCATAAAAATACATTTTAAAAGGTGTTAGGATGTGTGTTTTTATGTTTTTATGTGATTTGATGTGATATAGGAGAGAGAATGAGTGGAATTGAATGATAGAGATTTGTGTAGTACAAGTAGGGATCCCATCAGATTTGTGTGTAAAAATATGTTAAAATTGATTGGAGAACACGGGCTTGATTTATACGCTAACACACTCTTATAGAAATCGAAATAGTTAAAAAGTGTAAAATGGATGAATTCCACAATTTGTGTCATCTCGACAATGTTTTAAATTTGATCACGTCATCAACCCGCCTGAAGATTGAGTCAAGCATTAGATGGTCAACCTGAGGTTGACTTTGTTTGACCAAGTAATTAAAATAATACAAAATATTAAAATATTCAAACATCATTTTTTTTTAAAAAAAATACAAACAATTCAAAAGACTCATGTCAGGAGATCAAGGGATCGATCTAGTAGTTATAGATTCAATCCCTTATCGAGAAGATCCCGGGGTCGAACCCCCAACATCCCCCCGATTAAAAGAAAAAAAACCATAGAATTCATGTCATGATCAATTTCAAAGTCGCACTAGTTGATCAAATTTCCCGAGTAAACTAAAGTCTTTAATCGGATTTGGCGTATTGGAAAGTCACCCAGACTAGGTTTTCAGTTAGATTATGAAATTTCCGGTCGAGATAACTAGTCTAAGCCGGATTTTAAGACAATCAATTATCATCTAGTGGCCGATTAGGTACGAGTTTATTGTGGCAACTTAACAAATGTCATCTCGACATTGAATTCTCAGCATTGAATGCATGATATAATCACATCGACATTATCTAACATACATTCAATGCTGAAATTATATATATTAAGTGGGTAAACTAAATCCGTGTCTAATTGGGTACTAGATTATAATTGTTAAAACAATGAATTCCATTTAACGGCATAAGATTTTGTTATGAAATGCTGCTGTAAATCTAATTGATAATACATTGAATTAGATGTGTAATCAATGTAATCTATATGCTTCAAATGATTTAATGATGTATTCTGATGTAATATGTCTAGCTTGCAATGTACCATTCAAAAAAAAAAAAAAATCATTTATGATTGAGTTTCAAGTAAGAATAATTATATTTATTATGATTATTTATTTTTTATTATTGGTAGTATGTTAATTAAGCAATGGATTTGTAGCCTTAAATACAATTTAAAATGTAAGATTTAAAGTGCAACGAATTAATGCTACATAATCGACGGTGCACCATCACTGTTATAAATGTCATCACTCAAGAGTGTGTTTCATTCTTAAGCATCACTCAAGAGTGTTTCATTCACTAGATTTTGTGTTTGATAACAAAATTTCAATTTTTGTATAATTCATTGATGCACAAAATAAGCCAATTTTTAAAGAAAAATCTAATTCAAAAGTGAGGTGGGAAAATTTAAATAAAAAATCTAAATCAAGGAAAATAAATTTTCCCATTAAAAAAAAAAGAAAAATGTTTTTTGAGTAAAATTTTCAAGGCAGTCAAACACAATCCTTCAAGTAAAGCTCTAGTCATAATTTATTATTATTATTATTATTATTATTATTATTATTATGAGTAAAAGTTATAGTCATTGTTAGTTTTGGCATATTAGTTCAATTAGAAGAATTCTTTTACAGTAGTCATTCAAAAAAAAAAATGTAGTTAAAAAATATGAAAAATCATTTAAATTAATGACATGTAATGTCAAAGCTAAAAATGAAAAATAAATCGTCACGTCAAAAATTAAATAAATTTAGCGTACGAATCAAATATTGATTTCTTAATCTTAATGAAGCTTTATTTCATGTTTGTTTGCTTTTGCTCATCAATGATGAGATTAATAAAAATCCTGTTTGCCAAAATATATATTACATACTAATTATTATCCTTTAATTTCATTGATTAATTAATTTGGGAAATAATTTAGGGTCACTGACCTAACTCTTAAATTCTTACAAAAACGGAAATTCCATTTTTCCCCGTTGGTTCCTTCGCTAAGAACAATTACTCGGAACAAAAAATAATTTCAACGCTTTCATCCACCATACCATCTTCCCCAACCCACTTTCCTGTTATTATTAAATTCTTTCAATTCAGAAGCTTTATAAAAGGAAAAAGAGAAATCAGTTTGAAAATTCAGACACACCAGCAATTTCGAGACTGAGGGATGGCTGCAAATACAACGATGAAGAGCAGTTCGATTTTACCAATGGCGGCTAGCGATCCTCCGCTCAGAACGGAAGATAAGCTCTTCAAAGGCTCCGCCATGACCAAACGCGGTGCTTATGCTGCCGTTTCTTACATGATGTGTGCTGGTACGGTTTTCCTTTCTTGCACGTTCTCGTTGTAGATATCGAATTTATGGCTTTTCAGTTCTTCAGGGAGTTGACCTGCAATTTGATTTTTGTAATTTCTGTTCAAAGTTGTTTTCTTTGTGGATCTCGGATACAGAATCATATCTTGTCTAGTGAATTTCCCCCTTTTTTTCTTTAATAGGAGCTATTTAATCCCAATTTTCAATTTCATGCATTTATGTATATATTGCTATTGCCTCTTCTCCATCTTAATTTGAATTGGAGTTATTTGAAAGTTGTTTCCAAGTTTCTTGGAATTCATCAAGAATTTTTCTGTATTATCCAGGGTTGTTAATCCAGCTGCTTGTTCATTACCAATATTTAGTTTTTATTTGTTGTTTTAGCAATGATGTTTAGAAATTGAAACTGTAGGAGTTGTTCATATTTGTAACTATACATAGAATTCCATGGAAATTGCTATAAATTTCAGCTAATTGAGTTTATATAAAGTGGCCTTTTTGGACTATGCTTTAACATGGTATGGATGTCTGGATTCTCGAGTTTTAATCTTGATGTCGTCAATTTTTTCCGATTGGTCAATATTATTGGTTCAATTTTAGCTCCATCATCAGTTGGGGAAGGCAATCTATTTTTGAAGTCAGGTCAGACTTATGGAGGTGGCGACAATTGAGAATAAATTAAAGGAATGATGACATACATAGTTTGTACATCTTCTGTACACCTAAAGAGTCTCCTTTTCATAAATGTGATGTGATCTAGGTGAATAAGATGAGGGTGGAATAGCCAAATTTAAAACTTCTCGTAGTTTCAAAGAGTCTAGCTAATGTAGATCTTCCGGTATCTCTGGTAATTTATTTAATAGAGTTTAGAAAATGGATCCGAGGAACTTAAACCAAATTTATTGGTAGCTACGAATGCTTAGATATTTGGTATGGTTGTTGATGATAAAGTTTAAAACCGTGGATGTGCCCATGGTATCTAGAAAAAACTTTGAGTCACCGTAAGGTTCTTTACGTCATGGGAAATGGCTCTTCACCTCCTAGCATGTATCGAAATCTCATTCTTACAGCTTGTTTGTCCTAGCTACTTTTAGAGGAGAATTCGTTTCTTGAGAAGTTGTGGTTGAAAGCTGCAAAAAGTTATGGGTCCATCAGGAGTGGGGGCTATAAATGAGTTTGGAGAAAAAAATATGGCGAAAGTGGCTGGACCAAACAGCAATAGTGACCTCGTCTATAGCATTGGGAAAGAAAAACTTGCTTCTAATTCTTGAAATAATTTTCAGGAGTATAATGACTGTCCTATGTAGAATTTTGAGGTCTACTTGTCCTGTTGTTCATTGTTGGAACTAGAAACTCATTGTTCGATCACAAAACACCAGAGATTCCTTGGGCTGATTCTGCCATACAAGCTTAAGTTGTCTTGACTGTGTTTGGCTAAGCTTAAAACAGAGTAAAATTTACTATTAATTAACATTTTGTTTCTAATATGCTTGTATAACTAGAATTTTCCTCACTTTCAAGTAAATAAAGTTCCTTGTAAGGTGTATCACAATAAATAAATAATATATACATAAAAGGGAAAAAAAAACAAAAAAAAGAAAAAGAAAGAAAGGAAAATTTCTGTTGTACCGTCAAGATAAGTAACTTGTTACTACTTCTGCTTCCCTTGTAGAGGTCTCTGAGATATATGAAACTACTACTATCCTTAGTTATCTTTCAGTGTTTACAGAAAATCTTCACTCTGATTTTGCAGTGCTCTTGGTATTATTCAACAAGGCAGCTCTTTCGTCATACAGTTTCCCTTCTGCCAATGTCATCACCCTCTGTCAGGTATAAATTATTAATCCACTTTCCATCATTTGCTGATTTTGTCTGATGAAATTCTGATCATGACTCACCCATTATATTGATCCAATTAATCTCCACGTTGTATTTGAGGCAGATGATATGTTCGTGTTGTTGGCTTTATGTGTTAAGACGCTGGAGGCTTATTTCTTTTAACAACAACGAATCTCTTGTCATCAACGAGAATTCCAAAACATTGGTACCCATAAAGACATTGATCAACACTTCACCCCTTGCTTTGACCTATTTGCTTTACATGGTATTTGTTTGTTCATTGCTGTTTATTCTGTTTCTCTCTGCCATTGTTTCTTCATGTTAAAAATTGTTTTCAAGTTCTTTCAATTTGCTTGAAAGCTAGTTACAATGGAGTCTGTTCGAGGAGTAAATGTACCCATGTACACAACCCTGAGGAGAACAACTGTTGTATTCACAATGATCGTGGAATATATACTCGTGAGACAGAAGTATACACGTCCTATTCTTGGAAGGTGTACTTTCCTTAGCAGACTGTTGTATGCTATTAAGTGCTTGTCTTGAACTGCTTAACGAAAATTATTAAGGTTTTGTCAGTGTGGGGTTGATTGTGCTGGGTGCGTTTGTTGCTGGAGCTCGGGATTTATCGTTCGACTCCTATGGTTATTTTGTTGTTTTCTTGGCCAACATCTCCACGGCAGTATATCTTGCCACCATTTCCCGTGTTGGTATGAAATCCATTTATGATCATAATGTTTAATTTGCCCTGTGTTTGGATTGGCTTAACTTACTAGAAAAAAAAGGTGGTGGAAATTTTGTGGGTCCTACAGAATGTGAAGATTATTATACCGTTTCTTTGCGTTGGAATCCGACCATGGGAGATAAACGTTCTACCAAAATTAAGTAGATTGAAGAGTTTTTTAAGGAATCGGGATGAATAAATTTTTTTTTTAAGGAGGTGAAGACAAACAGTCATTTTTTTTTATCTGTAGAGAAAACCCCACTAATGATTGGTGATAATCAATTCATACTAGTTGTGGGTCCTACCAAGTATGTGGTTAAAACTTAAAGACTATTTCTTTGATTAACGTAGATTGTAAATTAAGCCAATCCAAACACAGCCTTAGCTTTATTTTTTGACTCACCTAGTATGTCTTACTCAGGAAAATCCAGCGGTCTCAATAGCTTTGGTCTCATGTGGTGTAATGGTAAGTGGCAATTTTCCAACATCCCCTTGAATATTTGACAATAACTTAAATCGCATAGCACGTGAGATTTGGTTCTTTTGTTTTATCCAATACAGGAATTTTGTGTGGACCTGTTTTACTGCTGTGGACACTTTTTCGAGGTGACTTGGAGTTGACAATGAATTTCCCATACTTGCTTTCGCCCGGTTTCCTGGTAATATTTGGCTACCGATAAAACCATGTTATCTTTTGCACTCGGGGTTTTCAGAACCAAAATCCCGTCATTCTTGGACTCATATGTTACATTTTTAACGTAGTTTCTGTTAAAAATGTGCAGATTGTATTGCTCCTCTCGTGCATACTGGCTTTCTTTCTGAATTACAGTATATTCCTCAACACAACCCTAAACTCAGCACTCACTCAGACAATCTGCGGTAATTTAAAGGTTTGTCCATTCAGATACTCTTAAGACACTTGGTAATTTAGCCCGTGTTAGTCTCTAGATTTTAACAAGTTTTTACACATTTTTATACATTCTTTTCAACTCCATTCATTCTCTCTCTCGTCTCACATCCACATATCTCGTGGGACCTACATGGACTATACAAGTCTCCACCATTCAATTCCACTTATTCTCTCTTATTTGAGTTATTTCATATCAAAATCTATAATAACTTACTCCCTAACACGCGCTTTTAGACTTTTACAGTGTGCTCTATTGGTAGGACTTGGTTGAAAATATTTGGTTCTTGTCTGCTCCTGTAGGATTTTTTCACAATTTCATTAGGATGGATAATATTCGGTGGGCTCCCATTTGATTTTGTGAGTTCAATTTCTCTACTCTAGTCTCCCTCGATGCACTGCTATTAGTTTTTCTTGTTTCCCAACTTGATTTGTGAGTATGACTGAGAAGTCAACTTTTTTGCTGCAGTTGAATGTCGTTGGTCAACTTCTGGGTTTCGTTGGGTCGGGATTGTATGCTTACTTTAAGCTCACTGGAAAGTAACCTGAAATCTACTCATTCGACAGTCTATTTTGGCGCGGGAGTTTCTATTTACATGGTTTCTGAAAGAAACACACAAGTTTCTCGGAAGCCACAGATTGCGTCTCTCTCCTAATCCTGTGTTTAACTTAGTCTAAGAAGCTCGACTGCGCCTTGCGATATACAAAAAAAAAAAAAAAGAAAAACACAATTAGATTTGTTGAGCTGTAAGTTTTGTTACATTGTGAATTAGAGCTATTATTTACTTAGAATTCTAACCGTAGTGGCTATTTGATCGCAAATTGGAGTCTCTTGTAAACAAGAACCATGGCATAAAATACACAATTTTTGATCTTTTGTATGTTTCGGTCTTTTTATTTAGTTGCTTAAATTAATGTTATTTATGATCATCGGTCATTCATCATCGATAACCTGACAATTAGCTGATAATAGTTGATTTTTGAGGTTCGTGAATTAATCAAATATCATTTTACCAACATAAATCATCATCATTTATATATACACACAAACAACACTTATAATAAAGATAAAGAGACATTTTGTATCGTACTTTTATTTTGCATCCCAATCTATTAAGAAAAATATAGTATTTTATTAAACATTTAGAATACAGTTCCAGATGGACCACCTGCAAGGCGCATGCCATTACTATTCCTAATAAAAAGTCTTGTTCAAGATATGTACCCCATCAAATCATCAATGGTATTTTCGTGTGGTACACATTTGCGAATCAAACTTATCTTATGATGTTTTTATTTTCGATTGCTTCAACTTGGAGAATTAGAGCTTGTTTCCGATAATTTTAAATAATTTTTCTAATTTTTAATTATTCATTTAAAAGAAAATAGAACAATTTTATATTCCACAAAAATTTCAACCAAAGTCAACGGTGAATAAAGGCCTCCTTTTTTATAAACAAGACAAACACTTTGCATATTATAGGCGGGCAATAATCTCCTATTAACATATAACATGTTACGGTGTCAACTTCTTTTACGTGTCACCCTCTCTCTGAATGAAGGGAGGTCCAATCCAATCTTGATCAATACTCACGATTTACATGGTATATTAATACCTTATGATGCTAATATAATAATAGTATTGAAATGGGAGCGAATATCGATATTAGATCCAAGAAAAACCGGAAAACAGTGAAAATTACAAAATAGGAAAAGAAAAAAATAATAATAAAAATATTTGAAGAAGATAATACGAATGTCACCTTTACGCAATGAAACCCATTTGACGTTGTCACGTGGGCGTGAATTAAGCCGACCGTATCTATTTTTTAATACGTTGTGATGGTTTTTTTCCTAAAAAAAGTTATTTTCCATTTTTTTTTGGTTGGCTGTTTGATTGCCTTTTGTTTTCTTGGAAAACGTTTTTAAATTTTTCCGAAATTCACACTTTTTCTTATTTTGGAGGAAAATATTTTTCTTTGAGGTGAGGTGATTTTTATTTTCCGAAAAAAGTTTGTCTTTTTTTATTTTTTTATTTTTTATAGATAATTTACTTTAACCATGAAGATAAGAAAAATGATCAAATTTTATTAAAAAAACGAAAATAAAGAAAATAACACCAATTTTCAACTTTCAAATTAATCATATCAAACACCTATAACTACCATTTTCCTTGAAAATCATTTTTCGGGAATTCAATTACCCAAAAAATATTTTTCTTCCAACCATTTTCCGGCTTTGCAATCAAACACACCCTTAGAGTGTGTTTGATTGGTATTTGGTAATGATGAAAAACAAATATTAGAAAATATTTTTTCGAAAAAGAAAATCTCTTGCCTCCCAAGGAATCCGCTTTCCTGGAAAGTGCTTCAAACATGCTTAAAATAATTGTATCATAGAAAATTACTTCTTTTTCTAATTTGTAATCAAACAATAAAGTTGGAAAACGGATTCCTTAACTTGATATTTTCTTGAAAATCTTTTGCCAATCAAACATACAATTATTTATATATAATAACAATTAAATTACTAGTATTACACTCGTGTGCGATGCAGGAACAATAAAGTTAAAGTTTAACTACAATAAAATTAAAAACTTACTAATTAAATATAAAATATAAAAATAAAAATGTATAAGTGATGAAAATGTATACGTGATAAACGTTAAATACATAAAAAAAACACTAATTAGACATAAAATTTAAAACTAAAGATGTATATCTGATAAAATTTAAATATATAAAAAATTAAAAATTTTAAAATACTTCTTTATACACAGTATTAATCGTTGAATTAGTCAGCTTTCCATCATTGTCACATATAAGAACCTTCAACCCTACTCGATTGGTAATCTGGATACTACGACGTACAATTGACCGTGATTGAACACCAATTTTAATTTTAATAAAAGTCCAACATGCGAAAGTGATTGGCCCTAACTTTTTATTAATAGTCATCGCATGCGAAATAATCAATGGGAATTGTCATCTCAAACAATGTCAACTAATTTAGTTTAGTTAAAAATACAAAAATCAAACAAATTAATGAAAACAAAATATCAAATAAATTTAAATATTCACACCCCAATAATGAAATTAATCTTACTAATGAGATACAATACAATACAATACAAAACTTAATTAATGATAACAATTAAATTATGTCAAGTATCCAATATATCAATAATTATAGCATTTATTATATTATTGTAACATAGTCCAATAAGAGATAGCATCCACTTCCATATATTCACAGAGAGACTCAGGGCGTATCCAAGCAGCAAAGGAGAGCACGAAACTCTATTTAACATATTGCCAATAGTGAATAATGCAAATATGCAATGTCTATATATCAAGACTAATTATATCAACATTATGTTATACTGCGGGGTGCAATTGCCCTGGTCGTGCAGTAGAGGGAGAGGAAAAAGAAAGGAACAAAAAGATTATTAGCGCCCGTTCTTTTACAACCTTTAACAAATTTTTACACATTTTAACACATTAACATCAAAAGTCAAACCAATTACATCCACATAGTTTCTGGGACCCACTGTACTACATAAATCTCTACCACTCAATCCCACTCATTCTCTCTCCCATTTCACATCAAAACTCATAAATACTCATAAATACACATACACTAACACCTTTATAATAAAATAAGAGAGAGATACGGGAAAAGTAAAAAAGAAGAGAGAGATATAGATAAATTCAAAAATAATAATAAAATAGTAGTGAAATAATTCTAGACGGACATTTATATTTGGAAGTGATACGGGAATCAATGAAGAAAAAATTGAGAAAAAGTGGGATAATTGATAGAAAATTGATTTAAAAAATTTTAAAAAGTGGGCCCGTCAATTTTTTTCCACTTCCTATCTCTCTCTACTCTCTCACTACACTGAACCGCCTGACAAAGGAGGGCAATTACGGCCCGCATTGGAGATGGCCTTAATGTGCAATTTTCTAAAAAATGGGTTTTGAACTCGATTAAGCAATGTTTAAGCATGAAATTTGATTATGCACTTGGCACTCTTTATGTTTTTTTACATTTTTACTTTGCATGGTTTAAGTTTACAATCTTTTAAACTCGGAAAAATTCAAAATTTAGTATTGTCGTTTTAATTATGTTTTACGTTTATAACACTGGTGTGAATACTTAATAAATAATGAAAATCCTGTATATGCTACTTTTATTGTTTCTACTACCTTCATCTCATAAATATACTCCATCTGTCCCACTAAGTTAGATACCCATAATTTTTCATATATATTAAGGGTTAAGGAAGCATCTTAAATATTATTAGAATTACAAAATATTTTTATATTGTTCCTATTTTACCTTTGCATTAATTGACAAAAAAGTAGTGTGAACATTGTTAATATATTTGAGTGATGGAATAACTAATTGATTTTTAATATTCCAATAATATTAAATAGGGGTACTTTAATCAACTAAAAAATAAACCACATTTTTAATGAGGAAAGTGAATTATAATTTGGGACAAATAAAAATGGAATAAAAGCATATCTTAGTATATTTTCATTTTCATAATGATTAATAAAAATATAATTAATAGTATTGAAAAAATAAAATTTAATATTATTTTTTAATATATTCTTTTATTTATTAGATATTTTATTTTAATTAATTTATTTTAGTAATAATATAATAATATATATTAAATGGAAATATATAAAATAATTAATATTTTAATTATATTTTTAAAATAAATATAATTTATATTTTGAGGCGGACGAAAAATAAAAATACGCTACGTTGTGCAAATTTTCATGGAGTTCTAGTGACGTGTGAGAATATATCGCAACTCGAGAAATGGACTTGTTCTGGCAGAGACAAATTCTGCATTGCTCAGAAATTGACTTTCTTGCCAGGGAAAATTGCATGGTCAGTCTATCATATACGTTGCCATTGCTGAGTTGGTGCTCAACTTTTTAATTGAACTAATAACTTCTAGCTCTAGCACTTTCATTACAATTATCAAAGCTATTCATGGGATGACCTCACAGCACTGTAATAGAGATTTGGATGATTGACTTTTTTGACAGATAAATATACAATTATATTAGCGTGTGTTCGTTTCTACTTATTTTCACCTAAAAATTACCTATTACTGAAAGTCAAAGTCAAACATCAATATCAACCACACATTTCACATCATCACTCATTATTAACCACACATCTGTGGTCCCTACCACTACACTCCACTTTTAGCAAAATTTTAGGCAAAAATAAGTACACACGAACACGCTTAATTTAGAGAACGATTTATCATAATTTAAAGGTTTCGACCAAAGGTTGTATACTCGTCATAAGTTGAGGACCTAAACTTGAAATTACTTTTTCTTCTTCCAATAAAATCAGAGGGAAAGGAACACAGCGTACGTTAGCGTGCCACAAATTGGAGATGACTCCTCACTCACTTCTATAATTAAAACTCTCTCTCTATCCGTCATTTTATCTGTCTCTCTCTTTCTCTATCACTTCGGTTTCCAGCTTTAGTTTGTTTCGGTTTGATGAAGTAATTCATTTTTTCAGACCATAAAAGCGTACAAATTTTGATGATTATCCATGCTTCTTTGAATTTCTCTCATCACTCAATTCGTCGAACATACCTTTTCTCTGCTGTTTGATTGATTACAAATTTGCAGCTCTGTTTCTCTCTAACACAGGATCACCGTCTGTAAGTGTCATAAATCTAGTTGTTTTACTGTTTGTTTGCTTATTTATTGTGCTTTTTGATTCCGGTGTTGTTCTTCTATGTTTTTTCTTCTAGATGTAATAAATTTTGTTGTAATTTATTCGGCACGAAATTTGATTCGGTAATCACGAACCAAAAAGTAACTGGTCGTCTCGTGGAATTGAATTTTCATGTTTCCTTGGAAAATTGGACCGAACTGCTAGGAACTTCAGTTTTGGAAATTCGGTGTTTCCGTTTATATTTCCAAAATTATAGTAATTTGGATTTAGTTTTTGATTGTTAATTTTTAGATTATAGAGATGTATCATAGCCCATAGGTATATGTTGCTTCAACTATTATAATTAAGGAATTGCGGATTAACGACTCTGTTGTTGAATATGTTGTTGTAATTGTTGGATTTTGCAGTATTTTTGCTATAAATGCCTTCATATATTCATTCTAATGATGCATAGACAATTTAGTACTCCATATTTATGCTCCATTATATTATGACTTGGGTAGCAATATTCCCTAATGATTTTGTTGTGGAGACTTAGGGGAAAATGGCCGGACAAATTGTTGCAAATCGACCAATCTCTATTTCCGACTTTGAAATTGTTGAGAGAGATTCCAGTGACAGCGCTGGTAGTACTACTGCTGTAGTAGCTTCAAACCAGATTAATCCATGGATCGACCCTGCATCGATCAAACTCAAGCACAGAATTGGAAGAGGGCCTTTCGGTGATGTTTGGCTTGCAACACATCACCGTGTATCAGAAGACTATGAACAGTATCATGAAGTGGCTGTTAAAATGCTGCATTCAATTAAAGATGATGAGGTTAAAGATGTCTCTGCAAAGTTGGAGAGTTTACTTTCTAAATGTCGGAGTGTAGAAAATGTCTGCTGGCTTCATGGCCTTTCTGTTATAAACAAGAAAGTGAGTGTGTTTTTTGAACTTCCATTTACAATCTTGAGAATATAGATTATAGATGTATTTCTACTAATGAATTTGGAATTTGCTTTTAGATATGCATTGTGATGAAGTTTTATGGGGGCTCACTCGGTGACAAAATGGCTCGTCTCCACGGGGGGAAGCTCTCATTGAATGATGTTTTGAGGTGATTTTAGCTTTAGGAAACTGGAAACATATTAGTAGCTACTTCCTTGCACAAAATGCTAGCTAGCTAGCTTCATCATGATGTTATGTTCCCAGGTATGGGGCAGACTTGGCTCAAGGAGTAATGGAGTTACACTCGAAGGGCATTCTTATCCTCAATCTCAAGCCATTTAATTTCCTTTTAAATGACAACAACCGAGCTATTCTTGGGGACATAGGGATCCCATACGTGTTGCTTGGTGTTTCTCTTCCTAGCACAGATATGATTAGAAGACTAGGTACTCCAAACTACATGGCTCCAGAACAATGGCAACCTGAAGTTGTTGGTCCTCTATCGGCCGAGACTGATTCATGGGGGTTCGGTTGCAGCATAGTCGAGATGTTGACTGGTGTTCAGCCTTGGAGTGGTAAATCAGTTGATGATATATACAAACTGGTAGTTAAGAAGCAAGAAAAACCACAAATTCCCAGTGGGCTGCCTCCTGCTGTTGAGAATGTCATTATCGGTTGTTTTGAGTATGACTTCATGAGCCGTCCCATGATGTCAGACATATTGCATGCATTTAAAAGGTACATTCTTTTCCATGTTAAAAACAGTACTTGTTGAAGATAATATTAAATAACATAAATTGAAACCAATTATCAGCTTAACGTTTTAGATCAAAAGTTTCAAGATGGTACCAGAGCAAACGACGGTCCTGGGTACACATCTGGCTAACTTATGCTGTTACCAATTTGCAGTTCACAAAATGCAGTTTACCAAGATGGAGGATGGACAGGTCTTGGAAGCAGAACTATAAGAGAAAAGGGAGGATATGGTAATTATACAGAGTGGTTTCTTGCGAGGGATCGTTTGGAAGTGGGTGACATGGTGCGATCAAGAAAGTCAAGAAACTCGTCTAAACCTAAAATCATGGACGTTCCGGAGGGAAGTGTAGTTGGTTTAGAACGTGATACAGATCGAGATGGGCTTGTTTTGGTGAGGATGCATGGACTTCATGACCCAATAAGAGTTCATGCTTCTACACTCGAACGCGTCTCATTTGGATTGGCCGCAGGAGATTGGGTGATCTTGAAGAAAGAAGACAAGAGGCATTCTTCGATAGGTGTTCTTCACTCCATTGACCGTGATGGAAATGTAGCCGTTGGATTTATAGGACTAGAGACCCTTTGGAAGGGCAGTTACTCTGAGCTCCAGCTGGCAAAACCTTATCATGTAGGGCAGTTTGTGAGGGTGAGATCGAATGTTTTCAGCCCTCGATTTGAGTGGCTGTCGAGAAGATGTGGTGAGTGGGCAGCGGGCAGAATTTGTCAGGTACTTCCAAATGGCTGCCTCATGGTCGAGTTCCCTGGTAGATTGATGTTTGGTGATGAGAACAAAAGATTCTTGGCTGATCCGGCTGAAGTTGAACTTGTGTCATTTGAAACATGTCCTAATGTGGTGAAAAAGTATCAACATCTTGAGGATTTTCACTGGGCTGTGAGACCATTACTGATTGCATTGGGCCTGTTTACTGCCATGAAGCTCGGGTTTCGTGTTAAGAAGAAATTGGGTGGGTCAACGGTGAAGAAAGGATGTAATCCTGTCATGCATAGTGATGGTCAACATGCCGATGGCCAGACTGGTGAGAACATGGCGTGGCGTCCTCCAAAAGTGACAAACATCTTCAGATAAGGTCTTGCAGAATCTAAATCTGGAAAACTCTTTCTTCAGTATTCCTGTTTATTGTAAATAGATGGGCAGTTCTTAAAAGTATAATGTGTATGTTTTCATTGAACTTGTGCACGTGTTATGCTTATATTGTTTCCCTGGGTGTGTTCAAGATCAAGAAAAATGAGTGTGCCAATAACACCGTAATGCTTCTAGAAATGTTTTTCGTCACATGGAAGAAACCAAACAAAGAAACCCAGGAACGAAAGGAAACATCACTATTCAATGATTTGATATGATGATAATTTTCATATCAGACCTTGAACAGCAAAGACTCGTTACTCGTAAAAGCAATACCAGCCAGCGCGCGCAGACAAAAAATCTCCAACAACAATGAATCAGGAAATCCCAGAAGCCTTAATTGATTTAGACAAATCCAAATTGTACATCAAACTACGCAAGAACGCAAATCTAAATACCTCAAAACAACAATGAATCAAGAAATGCTAGAAGTCTAATTGTACATCAAACTATGCAAGAAGACGAATCTTTGAACGACGAAGAGTAGTACTCTCGTAAAAACAAAGTCAATTGTACATACATCAAAACACTAACCTATTTAGTAAAACTTTCCACAATGGATGAATCAAGAACTGGAACACAAATCTTTTTCAGTTTTCGTATCTGCACAAGAGATGAGCCAAACGCCAACCAAATTCGTCCCAAGGAACAACAAAAAGCATAATCCTCTTTCCTTAATTAATTTTTGATTTCATTATATATTTTTATTTAATATGTATTGTAATCAATCATCAATAAATAAAAAGTAATATATATTATTACTTTTATTAGTTGAGCTTTCTTAATCTATGTGAAAATGAGCAATGGAACGGAGGGAGTGTGTTCATATTATTTCCTGGGCATTTCAAGATCAAGCAAAATCAGAGTACTCATAACACCATGATGCTTCTACAAATGTTTTTCATCAAATGGAAAAGAAACCCAGAAAGGAAAGGAAACACCACTGGTTTCATATTTTTCATAGTCACAACACAATCAAATATGGAGTATGAGATGCGACCAAGAAGTCAACACCCAAATAAAATACAAGATGATGAACAAATATACCCATCCTACAGCAATCAAATACTTAGATACAGCATGTTCGAAAAAAAAAAAAAAAAAAAAGAAATACTTAGATACAGATGTGCTACTATCTAGTCAAGAAGTAATGTTTTACCTCTATCAGCTCGTGCTACCAATGAGGCCAGCCTCGCCAACAAGCTGTTCAGTCAAAGCCAAAAGGTGACCAACTTCTGTTTTAACTTCGTCAATACAATTATGGCTGTTGATTTTATTTATCTCAGTCTCAGAACCATTGATCTTGAAATTCCCAGCATCATAATCAACATCGATGCTCAAATTAGCTTTATTTAGAAGCTCCCGACTCAGTTCTGTGAGTTTATGAAGCGCACTAGTTGCAGCTTCAACCTCCAGTTGTGCTGCTTCTAATTGGAGTTCCTCAATTGCAAGGTCTCCAACAGTCTTTTCACCAATTTTTTCTTCCGCCAAAGCGTAAAGCTGTTTCAATTCATCACGATCTCTGTTTGTTTCTTCCTTCAATCTTGTTAGTTCCTGCTCGTTGGCGTTCAATTTGCCAAGAACCATCTTTAGCTCCTCGTCTTTAATGGTGAGATTCCTTTGTGCCGCAAGAGTTTCCATTTCCTTCATTCTCAAACTTTCTCGGGTAAGCTTGAGTTCAGTTTCAAGCTGTTTCTTTTGCCAAATAAAACTATCAGCTGATTTCTCTGGCGACAATTGGTGATAGATATGGTCAGACGAGCTCAAAGAATCATAATTTTCATCCTTTACTGACAGAACAACTTCATTAGTCACTTCTACAATCTGTGCCAAAACTGCTTCAGCTTCAGAGAATTTCTGCTTCGCATCATTTAGTTCATGTTGCATTGTGTGTACATGGTCATCCTTTTCCTTCAGCATGGACATCACTTGAATAAGCTGATTTTCTTTACCGTTCATAATCCCCCTCAGCTCGTCTATCTCCTGGTTTACATCCTCCAACATTTTCCTAGCACTTGAGAGTTCAAGATCTTTTTCCTCCAAGATAAGTTGAAGGGAATTCATCTCCGACTTAAGATGCTGAATCTCCAGTCTAGCTTCTACCAATTCAGACTCTTTGGTTTCAAGAAGACACTGTTTCTCTTCAAATTCAGAACTCTTTTGGTCTAGCTCCTTCTGGAGAGCCGACATTTCTTGAATTGCTTGTTGTAAAGAAGATGTCTCAATACCTAATTTCATTTGTAACTCTGCAACAAGCTCTTTCTCCATGGATAAATCCCTTTCAAGATCCCTGTTGCGAGCTTCAGCAACTCTAAGCTTTACTTTCTCACTCTCCACTTCAATTTTTGCTTCTTTCAAACTTGTCATATAGGACATAACGCTCCTCCTCTGGTCTTCAAGTTCAAGAAGCTCACTTTCTAGTAGCTGTTCTCGATCTGCCATTTCCTGTCTGGAGGATGCCAAAGCTTTCTGAGATGAAACTAACTCACACCTTACATCTGCAAGAAGTTTCTTCACTCTTGCAAACTCCTCCATAGTTTCATTTGCTTCCCCAAAACGCTTGGATGTTTCCTCTGCAAGCTTTTTCATTTCTTCCTGTGCCACTAACCAATCCAGCGCTCGTTTCTCCAAATTTTCCTCGGCAACTTTCAATTTCTCTGCTTCAGTTTTCTGCATACTCAAGGAAACTTCTAGCTCTTGTTCTTTCATTTGGATTGCTCTATGGAGTTCTTGAATTTCAAGTTCTTGTCTTTTCACAATTTTATTTGCTTCATCCAAGAGAAGGGCCGTGGATTTGAGTTCTGCTTCAGCAGCAGCAGTTTCCTCACTCTTCTTCGTCAATTCAATTTGCAATTTTAGCATTTCCTCCTCTTTCATGGATAGTGCAGATCGAGCAGCTGAAATCTCCTGATCTCTCTCCCTGAGACGAAGCTTAAGATCACCAATTTCCGTAGCTTGCAAAGCTAAGCTTGTATGAGCTTGCTTTAGCTCATCTTCTAGCCTCTCCTGTCTCAATTGAGCCGCTTCTGTTTCTTCTTTACGCCGTTCTAAGTCCTCCTTTGCACGATTTATTTCATTGTACTCCAACAATACCTTCTTTTCTGCATCTTGTAGATCTTCTTCTTTCTTCTTCAAAGCCAGAAGTGCAACATGAAGATCAGATTCCAGCTTACCAAGATTTAAACCTAGCTCAGAAACTAGAGGTGAATGAGGATCTCGGCATATCTGTTCCTCCAGTTTCTGTGTTTGCACAAACAACCTCTCCAGAAGAATCCTAGCAGGTTCAGTTGTTCCATTGTCACTAATACTTGAAGGCCCCCAGTTATTCAAGATTGATTTGGCAAACAAGCATCGATGTCCCTTTCTTTTGTGCCCCGTACAAAATGCTAATCTCTTCTGATTTAGTTTAAGCCCGTTATAGCACTTCTGCAACAACCCGTTATAGCACTTCTGCAACAAAAACAATAACAGTCAAAACAATTTACAATTATTATTTGACGGTAACAGCAAAGAGTTCAAAATATTTCTTTAGATTTGTCCCTGTACAAATTAGATCTGATGCCAACTCAAAACAGCTCACTTAAAATCAATTGTGTGCGCTATAAATTCCTGTAAAGCACGCACAGACAAGATAGAGAAAATTGAACCTGAACACATCAATAAGAGCTGAATTCAAGACATTTGATAGGTACAAGATGATTCAGGAAAATATACACGTGACTTCTATTTAGTCACTCATGAAAGTTTCCTGCATTACTCCCGATACCAGTGGGCCATGCAATCATGGAAAAGGCCCCAAAACATCAAGTAGTTGAGGGGGTTTCTTGGATTAACTGGCCCCAAGACATCAAGACATTTGATAGGTACAAGATGATTCGGCAAAATATACACGTCAACTCTATTTATTTATTCATGAAAGTTGCCTGCATTACTCCCGATACCAGCGGCCATGCAAACATGGAAAAGGCCTCAAAACATAAAGTAGTTGAGGCGGCTTTCTGGGTTTCTGTGAAGGGATATGGAAATATAGCCAAGACACTGACAGAACTCCTGAAGAAGTATAATGAATCTGCCTTCAACAATCTTAAAGCAGCCATGTTACAGTGGGATTGGAGCTGTCTTGGTGCAAGGAAGGAAGGCTGTGGCATTTCTTAGCAAAGCACTGGGAATCAGAAGTTTGGGTATGTCTATCTATGAGGAATTAGTAGCATTGCTTACTCCAATAGCAAAGTGGAGCTGGAGTAGAAGACACCACTTCACAGTAAGGACCGACCATCAATCTTTGAAATATCCACAAAGGATCACCACTGTTTTACAGCAGAAATGGCTCACCAAGTTGTTGGGATTGGATTATGAAATTGGATACAGGAGGGGCCAAGAGAATGTGCTGGCAGATGCAATGCCTTGTCCTGGAGGGTTAAGGCCATTCTACATCAGTCCCAACTCCTGTATGGATCAAGGAAGTAATGAACAGTAATGACGGAGACCATAAGGCACAACAGTTAATACAAATCATTAACCCTCAGGCAGTGGAAAGTCATCAGTAACAGAAAGGGCCACTAAAATACAGAGGAGAAACACTGGCGGTGGGGAAGGGAGAAAAAATGAGAATCATTCAGCACAGTCATGAGTCTAAAGAAAGAGGCTAATGGAATACAGGCAAGATTTTACAGAGGTAAGCAACACTTTTGGAGGCCTGGAATGACAAAAGATACTAGAGAGAGGGTGTTACCATGTGAAGTTTATCAAAAGTACAGAAGTGAGCACCATGATCTTCTTCAACCACTCCAAGAGCCCTTGCAACCAAGAAGCCACATCACCTTATACTTCATTGAAGAATGAAATTTTGGAGGTAGCACACAGATTCACTAAATATGGGCATTTCATTGCCCTAACACATCCCTTCACAGCAAACAAATAGCTTAGATATTCCTGGAGAACATCTACACGCTTCGTGGTCCACCAGCATTGTCTCTCGATAGAGTCAAGATATTTACCAGTCCTTTTGAAGAAGAAACTGTTAACTGTTCATCTTACTATTAGTTAAGCTCTAGATGAGTTTAGGGTACCAGCCTCAATCTGATGGCCAAACTGAGAGATGAAGCTAAAGTTTTATTCGAGGTGGGTTTATTGGACCTAATCATACCACTTGATTATTTAGAAAACATTCTCGGTGTGATATTGAGTTTCCACCGAGAGGAGAAAGTGTTATTAAATTTCCCCCAAGCGGAGAAAGAAATTTCTGGCAAGAGGAGAAAGAAAATTCAACCAATAATCCAGAAAATCAAGTAGACAATTAGAGCACACAAAATTCTATTGGTTTATTTGTAGCAAACAAGTACAAAAAGGAAGGAAACGGACCAATGCTTGAGGAAAAAGTTATCCAAAGCCAGAGAAAGGATTAAAGTTTTTGCAGATAAAGGGAAGCGTGAAGACACAGAGGTAATCCTCAGTGGGAGATTGGGTCTTCCTTAGACTTCATCAATATCACCAGCAGTCAGCTCTGGCCCATATTAATTATCAAGTGACTCAAAAATTGGGCAAGGTAGCTTTCCAGTTGGCCTTACTATCAAAACAAAAAATTCATCAAGTATTTCATGCATCCTAGTTGAAATGAAAGGCTGGGGATGGGGCCATGTCCCATTAGTAAACAACCTCCATTAACAGAACCTGCAGAGAGAGTCTTGAAACCTTTAAGATGCTGGATATGAGAATGATATAGTGGAACGTGGTTGGTGCAGTAGATGTAAGGATCAGAATAAGAGTTAGTCTGGGAAGATACCAAGTCAATACCAAAGACATTTCCTTCATTCGACAATAGGGGACAAGGTTCAATTCAACCCCAGCCCGGGGATGGGGAATGTCATGATACACTTATGGTGGATCCATTACAGTGGAAGGATAAGATCAGAAGGGAGATACGACATCTCTTTGGAGGCTAATTTGACATGGAAGAAATGACATAGCCACAATAGTGTTCGGGCAGTTTTCTTTTAATTAATTCAGCAATTCTTCTATTACATTTTTTTGTCATTGCTTTTAGCATTTCTTTCCCTTGAAGTCGCATTTGGCATGTTAGTTATATAGACTCAGCACGTGAGAGGATAGAGATCACCGATGATTCTGTTAATTGTAGTCTTCAACAGAGCTATGGAATTCTAACGCCACATTTTTTCGGTCAATCTCTCTTCCTTCTTGTTTTGTTTTCCCCTTTTATATCAGTTGTGTAACAATTAAATAGATCTATTGTTCCTCTTTATTGCTGCTTGATTGTGATTGAATTCGTTCTATCATAACAATAACTAAAAAGGAAAGGGCTTTTTCAGCTTACTGCTCCCTTTCTCACCAATTAGTAAATAATTCAGCTATCCAAACAATTATGCCTTACTACCAGGGTCAAAATTGTTATACATGTGCTTATCTATTCACTGTTTATTAATTAATTTGCACCCGACGTTAATCAAAAAAATTGTGAATAACGCACATCCAGAAACAATTATCTTCAACGCTGAAACATTGAACATCATTATAACCAAAATTTCAGTTACTATCTAATAAAAATCATGAAATTCTTAAACGCGCCCAAAAACAAGTCCTGTCAAAATAGACCATAGAAATGATGAAGAAAACAATATAAAAATAAAAAATATATCAGGCGACGCACACGCAATCTTATATATTTACAAAAGAGATAAGATGAACCTGAGAAAGTTGATTGGTTGCGAAAGAGGCAGACAACGCCATGCTTCATTTCCCGAGCACATCTGATATCAGCCGGATTTGAACGCACATTAATTAAGTAGTTACGTGATAATTATATATATATATAGGCGTGTAGAACGGGAAAGAGAGACTTGAAGATGCGGTAAGGGATTGAAATGGAGGGAAACAAAGTACAGTAGGGAGGAGGCTGGGAGAGAAGAAAGATGAGGAGAAGGGAAAGGAAGATGGACTCAAATTAGCGGCTTGCCGAAATTATAAGTTAATCCACCGCACTATTCTCCAATTTCAAATAATGTCGTGTACCCCTGGGCCCGTCACCATCTCGGTGGAGATAATCCGTGAAAGTAACAACGTCTTCCTTTTCGTTGTACCAATTAAAAATATCTATTTGCATGTAAACAATTATATTATTTATTTAAATGGTAAATATTTTTTATTGGTGAGAAGTATTAATTAAATTGTGAACATACTTGAAATTTTTTTCCAATGTAACAATTTTTTGGGTTATTAAAAATTCTTTTTTCCTTGTAAACACGTGTTCACGAATCTTATTTTTTTTAAAACAAAAAAATTTGTCCAACAAATACTACAATTTTCTGTAAGGGAAACAAATACGAAGATTTAGTCTAGCTAATTTTAATTTCAATGAAAATACAAATCGGACAATTTTTAATCAATTCTCAGATGAACGAAGACATTTTAGTACAAACTCTGTAAAGTAAAAAGTGTAATTCACATATTTTAGCATCGTGGAAAAGTTAAAATCTACTTATTAAGTTAAACTGGAAAATCATAAATAATATGTTGCATAGAAATTATTTATTAGTATACCATGCAACGGTGGTGCTGACTGACGGCGGCGGTAGCAGAGAAGAAGGAGGGAGGTTGAGGGCTGGTGGAGGAGGAGAAGGAGAGAAAGGGAGAACTAGAGAGAGCAGAGTGAGGGTGAGCGTGAAAACGGAATGAAAGACACTTAGACGATCAGTTCCTTTTTTATGCCAATTGGGGAGAAAACCGACCTCCGGTCGGGAATAAACAAGAATAATAACATATTTATATATATATTGATAACAGAAATTTGATTATGATTAAATTTATAGATAATTTACAGATTAGTTGTCATATACGGTTATCATCTCTTGACACATTGTGCCTCCTTAACAAAGTATGTGATTACAAAACGCCCTTAATCTAAAATTTCCATTTCTAATATGAAGGACCCTCAGGAAATTGAACTAAGGAATCATTTTACAGCAAAGGATGGGAAGCAAAAATATCTTTTTATTTATATATTTATAACTTTCTATCAAATAGTTAAAATATGATAGAATGGGCAGTTAAAGAAGAAAAAGATGTGTCAACATCGAGCTAACTTTTTCAAGACGAACCATGACCAAACATTATTTGAAGACTAGGGTAGATCACGTGCGTTGCACGTTATATTTAATCTTGTATGTGCTAGCGTGGATCTCATGTGAATATTGATAATAATAATCTATAAACTTACATAAAAGTACATTTGTTGATGAAGATCTAATCTTGTGAATAAAAAGAAGATAAAAACTTGCCTAAGAAAGAAACCTAAGTATTTCACAATATTTGTTAACACAGATATTTTGTCAATATAGGTAAATCCTATGCAACAAAGGATCGTCCAAATAAAAGAGTTATATACAAAATCAAATTGCTTAAGCATTGTCAATCGTCACAATTGTTTGAAGAATCTCAATAAAATTTTAATCAAAAAAAGAATCTCAATAAAATATATTTGATCTCATCAAGACATCTAATGTCCCATCAAACAAGGACCTTGTATCTTATAATTTGTTGATGAATAAATATAAACATCATAATCTTATAGGTAAAATAGAGTCCCAAGGTATTGACCCCATTGAAGCCTCCCATCATCCACATGTTTGCAATGCAAATTTTATTTTTGAACTTCCTCGAGCAAATCCAGTGTTGTAACCCTACGAACACTGAAAAAAGAGGTGACTTTCATCTCATATGATAGTGATGACTAATGAGACATTCGAAATAATACCCGAACAGAAACATGTACCTTAGTTAGAGTCTTTTTTCAAACCATCCTTCGGCCTATCTTTTACTCATTAACTCGACACGAACTGGCAATGAAAACTGAGGGAATTCCAACCAAGAGACGAGTAAAGATCAACAGTGAGGCAGCTATATTTCATTAAAACTTGGTCTTAACCCATAAACAAACTTCGACGCACACGCGTCCAAGAATTCAAAGTTTGTGAAGTCACTGAAAAGGAGCACTAAGGTACTAATTAAGCTAAAAATCAACTTCTCAAATCAATGACACAAATGGAATTTACCTCCAAGATTTCTAGTGCAGCCTTCCACATCAACAACAATGAAGAAAGATTCTTAGAAACGTCAAATTCAAGTAATTAGCTTCATTCAACCCCCAACGTCCTTCTCGAAATACAAGTCAATAATATGATTTTTCCATTATCAGTCACAAATGCCTTTCCAGGCTCAATACACTTCCTCAGCTCACCAACTGAAAAAAAAGAAGTTGCACAACACATTAATCTCATTGCCAGGGAGATTTCTAGGATTAACTATGACATCCATCCAATAATAATTAGCCTAAAGGTGCTAGAAATCATTTTGATGTCCTAAATGTGCCAAAAAGACGGGTCCTACTCTTATTTATTGTTAAGCACAATTAATCTATGACCAACCAATCCTGTGCCAAGCTCAATAGCCTGAAAATATTTCTGCATCTTATATTCAGTTAGATAGTGCTGGAGTTTTGAAGTATACAAATGATTTTAAGCTTAGCTTCTAAAACAGAAACAAATATGTAGTTGTAGTTTCTATAATATTTAAATTTTATATCACAAAGAATCAAAGATTGTTATACCTATAAAAACTCTTGTTTTCATGTAAATAAGAACCCTATTTTGCAAATGTCTGTAGAGAATGAACTCTCCTTGCTAATTTTAAAAAAATACCAGAGCGATTATTAAAAACACAAAAAAAATACCAGAGCAATTATTAAAAACACAAAAAAAATCAAAATAACCAATAATGCAGGTAATCCCATAAATGAAAAGTAACATCTAATAGAAATAAAATTGAACCTCATTAAGGATTTTTCTGTATGTAGGGACAGGCCAAATGCTTTGCAATCTCTTTTTGTTAACTGCTTTTTGCGATGCTTCGTGGTTCAGGTCGAGATATCGGAACACCCTGCAAACAAAATCGGGTAGCTTAAAGGAGCACTTGCGGCGTAGAGAACCAGTTCTTGCAAAAAAATTCACTTTTTGGTGGACCTAAAAATGAATTTTAAATAGTTACATAAGTTTTATCTTGAAATCTGACATCATAATAGTGCGAAATGGGGTGAAAACCTTCAAGCTCACCCCACATTGAATCTTTCATAGGTTCCTCCATTAGATAGCACGCTGCAAAGCTAAACAACAAAAATCAATAATCATGTGGTTATGCATAAACAACAAACTTCATCTTTTGTATCATGAACTCAACTCTTGGTTTCTAGTTAATGCATATACATTCAACGACCAACTAATTGTTTCTAATCGAGAAATTAAGAAAAAATTAACAAATGAATCATGGTATTAAGAAGCAGATAGTACATATACTTAAACAAAGAATGCAAAAACATGGAGAATATATTATACATGAATTGTTCATTTGATAAGAAAGTAAAAGCTCAATTCAAGTCAAAACTAATTGAGAACAAATATATCCAATTGAACTCACAATTCAATTTGGTATTTGGTCAACCAAAGACCCTAATACATAAAATCAACTAACATTGGCAAAATTCCCAAATAACAGTAACGGCAAAATAAAATCAGAATTTGTTCTTCCACAAGCAAGAAAAGAGTTAGAACTTCGAAAGATACATTAGCATCTCTGTATGTATAGATTCATAACATATCCATTGTAATCAAGAAAACAAAGGGCTAAATGGATCTAAGAGACTAATATTCGATAAAAAAAATAAAAATAAAAATAAAAACAACAAAACAAAACCGTTACAAACAAGAACAAAAGAACTATCGTAAGATGGCCGCATTCTGATTAAAGAACACTAATCTTTAAATTGATCTATAAAAGGGGCGGAAGGAAAAAATTAAGGCATCTAGCAGAAAAGAAGCAAGACTTGCACTGTTTTCGACACCTCTTTACCAAAAATACCATTATACTGCAACGAAAAATTAAACCCCAAACACATGAAATGGAAGAAACTCAGATCTACAGTATAGTAAGTAAAACATAATTATTATAAAATAAAATATACAGACAAAACTCTATAGAATAGAGAAGCCCTAAAATGAGGAGTTGCAGAGATGCACCTTCACAAACAAAATAGGTGACTTCTCGGCGACCTTCCACCGGAAACCGAAGTATACCTTCGATTGGAAGGAGGAATTCTGAAATTCTGCAAGGAAAGAAGAAGAAAAAGGATTTTAAGGGTCGTTTTTATTTTTGCAACAGAAGAAGTACAAGAGAGAGGACCAGAAGGCGGCCGGAGAACTCGCACCAGTTACAGCTATTGGATGGAATTGTTGAATCGATTTCGTGAGAATCGGATGTTTGGTAGAGAGGGGACATAGATAGAGAGAGAAAGAGAACGAGAGGGAGAGGAAAACGTAGGGCTGATAAGGCAACGCAACGGGTCGGGTCTAGACTCACATGTGGCATTCGGGCTGGACGAACGAAACTCAAATTTATAAGATTGTAACTGATAAGAATATTCATGGTTATTTCCACTATTCTTACTACTAAAGTCTTAAAACAAAGACTTGACAAATTTGGAGGCGCAGTGTCCATAACGTTTCTAAACAAAGATACCAATAAGCTGTCCGAATATAAAATATGCAAATTGGGGTGTACAATCACAATGGATTTTGTGAAGCGTGAGCTAGTGACACGTGTAGTTAGATAGTACCACATGAGCAAAGAAGGTTCAGGGTCCCACGTGAACAGCAGCTACTTGGTGGGATCTACACTCTCGCGGTGTTACACGCGGGACTCGCGGGAGGATTACACTTTCTGAACCCCAAGCCCATCTCTAATGCAGTTGGTAATTGCACAAATTGATTTTAGAAAGACACAGGAACATCAATAGTGAAAGGATCTCATTTTTTTTTTTTTTAATTTTTAATTTTTTAATTATTTTGTCTCAATTATCCCAATCTTTTTCTTCATAGATTTCTTGTGCCACGTTTAGAAATAAATGTTAGTTTAGAATTCTTCCACTATTTTATTTTTTTTAAATTTATTTCTACCGCTCTCATTTTTTTTTTCCAATTTTCTCTCTTTTGTTTCTACACTTCTTTCCATTCAATTTTAAATAAAATAATCATCTTTTTTCATATCTCTCCTCCACATCGTCTCAAATTCACAACATTCATCATTATTGGCTTATGGAAATGAGGGGAGTAATACTTGATTTGGACATAGCGGGTGATAGGATACAACTATTACCACTTTTTACAACTTTTTTAATCAATTTTTATCCATTCGTTCATTATCTTAAATCAATCACATCCACATCTCTCGTAGGACATACATGTACTACACAAATCTCAATCATTCAACTCCACTCATTCTCTTCTTCTTTCACATTAAAAAACTATTAAAAATTATTCCCTATCACTCCCATAATTTACTGTGTTGTTTAGGGGTGGCAAAACAGATCGGATAGTCTTAAAGTTGAGGAAGTTATGTAAGAGTTCATGCATTGGGTTCCGTCCAAACTTGTATTTGGACTCATGAAATATAGACACAATTTTGAACCGAAATTTAAAAATTGGCCGACAAACTATTCTGATTCGGCTCACAATATTTGTGGACAGGCCTGGGATGTGTCCAGCGGGACAGTCCAACAGATTGTCCACCTTTTCTACTTTTACCCAACTATGGCATCAACTTTGAAAAAGTTTAAAACATGAAACTTCTACTCCACAGTCCATAACGGGGCTGGGCAAACTAACCACCAAACCGACAAACGGACCCAACCCGACCACCTTGGTTTGGGTCGGTTCGATTTTTTGAGGCAATCGGGTTAGTTGGTGGGTTGCTAGTGGCTAAACCGACGGGGGGTCCGGTCGGTTGGTGGATTGGGATATTGTCGGGTCGGTTAACCGACCCGACCCATAAAAAAAAAAAAGAAAAGAAAAGAGAAAGGCAGAAAACGAGTCAATCCTTCTCTCACTCTCACATTCCAACTCTCTCGTTCTCTTTCTCTCCTCAATCCTAGGAAACCCTAGCTATTCCACCAGACCACCACCGCCGCTCGACTCCTCACTGTCGTTCGACTCCACAGTCGACTCTCACTCTCACATTCCAACTCTCTTATTCTCTTTCTCTCCTCAATCCTAGGAAACCCTAGCTACTCCACCGGACCACCACCGCCGCTCGACTCCACTACCACCTGCCCGGATGCAGCATCATGCCTTCTATCGACATTCTTAATAGGGGTCCCTGCATTGACATTCTGCATCAAAATGCTTGAGAGTTTTCGGGATGTTGACTTCTTGTACGGGCGTGTAACGACCCGTCCGGAATCGGGCTGCAGGACCGTGATCCTTCCATTTCCCACACACATCCGCACACATCATTCTCGGTTGGATTCTCCACTCCCCACGTAACTGCATCGCAAACACATAAACGTACACGTAATGAGTCACGAGGACTCAGTGAGCAATAGATGCAATGCAATGCATGAATGCACGTGTGACATTCTTTTCTTCCTTTCTTTGGGCCCTAGTTGCGAATCATGTGAATACGTTATCATCATCATATCATAGGCCGTCCCCCAAAGGTTCTTTTACGCTTTGGGGCGCCGTGGGCCGTCGTCTAAAGGTTCTTTTACGCTTTAAACCGCCCGTAACATCATAAGCCGTCCCCCAAAAGTTCTTTTACTCTTGGGGCGCTACATTCGTCATAAACACATGATACGCAACTACATTCTTTCACATACGTCATGCTTCGTGTCATACATCATTCATGCTTCACCTTGTAATCGTACTCATAGCATTCTTGGGCATTACATAGCATACTTTCTCATGAACTTCGTCTTATCATTACATATCACATAACTTCATCATGTCATTGCATATAACATTACATTCATCATCATAACACATCACGTAATCATTCACTTGGCATTCGTTCACATTTCCTGGCTTTCATGTCATTGTAGCATCATTACATGGTCTTAATCATCACATACACTATCTATTACTTCATATCTATCACCTAACATCATTCTACATGCTAAGTTTAATATAACATCATATACTTTCACATAAATTCACATATCAAACATATCAAAGCAATAACATGAATTTCATCTCATTTCCTATACCTAAACTCATAAAAACATGCCACATCTAATCATGAACATAAGATACATCTATTACTCACATCATATCATCACATATCTTTACATAGCTCATACATCAAGCATAACAAGGCAATAACATGAAAATCATCTCATTTCCTATTCATAAACTCATAGAAAACATGCTATATCTCTAATCTAACATAAGATACACCTATTACTCACCTTATATAGAAGAAATCAAGCTCAAGAACCATAGATAACCCTTCTCCTTCTTCATCTCTTCTCTTTCTCTTCCTTTTCTTCTTCCATTCCTTCTTGAAATCATAGATTACACAAGCATTACATAGGTCATATATGGAGTGGGAGATGATTCCATAGGTTCATGAGGGACTTGGAAGGGTTTTGGGAGCTTTGGAACCGAGTTTGGGTGAGAAATGTCCAAGAAATGGCTAGAATCTTCTAAAATAACACTTCTGCCGACTTAAAATTACTACCGTAATCTTCCACATTTACTACAGAACCCATTGGCCAGACCCCATATCCTTACGGTAGTAACCGATTAATACGGCCGTATCATACCATCATACGGCCGTAATAAACTCTCTGTAAATCCCCTGCATTTCATCTTCTTGACTTACGGCCGTAACTTCCATGCCTTACGGCCGTAACTCCAAACATACGGCCGTATCTTCAGATCATACGACCGTAATTTGCTCTCTGAAACTTTTGGACATTTTCCACTGTTCACCATTTACAGCCGTAACATTCGACCCTTACGGCCGTAACGACATTCTACGTGTAATCCTTACATTTACTGGCCAGAACTTCGCTCAAATTTTCCGTTTAGATCATTTCGACCGTTTGACTCTGACATGTCTCATACATTCCCAAACATTTCATAAACACATCATACACATATACATTATGTCGAGTCGACTTTGAGCGGGGCATTACAATCTTCCCCCCTTAAATAAATTTCGTCCTCGAAATTGCACGAAAATAACCTCGTATTCACAACTTTCCCTTCGTCATTTCCTTCTCAATATCCATACCCTTTATGAAATACTTGCACGTGCAGTACCATATCCATAACCTCAACGTAACATACCACTACATCTTTCTTTTGTCGTCATTTAATCCAACGTCTTAAACCAAACCCATAACATTCTATCTCATCATATCCATTACGTTCCATCCCACTACTATTCTCATATCATGTGCAACATCTGACATCATCCTCCTCGTTACTTCAACGGACATAACATACCATATCTTTCCTCATAGAACATAGGTATACATATGCATCATACAAAACATCACATATTCACATATTACATAGCATCACATAGCATAGCGTATGAAATATAACATAGCATAGGGAACATATCATTCGTCTCATTCGTCATGTCTTTGTTCTATGCATAACATTACATATCATCTCATCTTTACTCCGTTCATTCATAGCATACATGGAGTGGTGGAGAGAATCCAACGATGTGCGAGGAAAGAGGGAAGAATCACGCTCGATACCACACAGAACGACCGTCTGGAATCGGGTGGGGCCGTGATCCTTCCATTTCCCACACACATCCGCACACATCATTCTCGGTTGGATTCTCCACTCCCCACGTAACTGCATCGCAAACACATAAACGTACACGTAATGAGCCACGAGGACTCAGTGAGCAATAGATGCAATGCAATGCATGAATGCACGTGTGACATTCTTTTCTTCCTTTCTTTGGGCCCTAGTTGCGAATCATGTGAATACGTTATCATCATCATATCATAGGCCGTCCCGAAGGTTCTTTTTACGCTTTGGGCGCTGTGGGCCGTCGTCTAAAGGTTCTTTACGCTTTAAACCGCCGTAACATCATAAGCCGTCCCCAAAAGTTCTTTTACTCTTGGGGCGCTACATTCGTCATAAACACATGATACGCAACTACATTCTTTCACATACGTCATGCTTAGTGTCATACATCATTCATGCTTCACCTTGTAATCGTACTCATAGCATTCTTGGGCATTACATAGCATACTTTCTCATGAACTTCGTCTTATCATTACATATCACATAACTTCATCATGTCATTGCATATAACATTACATTCATCATCATAACACATCACGTAATCATTCACTTGGCATTCGTTCACATTTCTGGCTTTCATGTCATTGTAGCATCATTACATGGTCTTAATCATCACATACACTATCTATTACTTCATATCTATCACCTAACATCATTCTACATGCTAAGTTTAATATAACATCATATACTTTCACATAAATTCACATATCAAACATATCAAAGCAATAACATGAATTTCATCTCATTTCCTATACCTAAACTCATAAAAACATGCCACATCTAATCATGAACATAAGATACATCTATTACTCACATCATATCATCACATATCTTTACATAGCTCATACATCAAGCATAACAAGGCAATAACATGAAAATCATCTCATTTCCTATTCATAAACTCATAGAAAACATGCTATATCTCTAATCTAACATAAGATACACCTATTACTCACCTTATATAGAAGAAATCAAGCTCAAGAACCATAGATAACCCTTCTTCTTCTTCATCTCTTCTCTTTCTCTTCCTTTTCTTCTTCCATTCCTTCTTGAAATCATAGATTACACAAGCATTACATAGGTCATATATGGAGTGGGAGATGATTCCATAGGTTCATGAGGGACTTGGAAGGGTTTTGGGAGCTTTGGAACCGAGTTTGGGTGAGAAATGTCCAAGAAATTGCTAGAATCTTCTAAAATAACACTTACCTGACTTAAAATTACTAGTAACTTCCACATTTACGGTAGTAACCCCTTACTTACTAGTAACCCCATATCCTTACAGTAGTAACTGATTAATACTGGTAGTATCATACCATCATACTGGCCGTAATAAACTCTCTGTAAATCCCACGCATTTCATCTTCTTGACTTACGGCCGTAACTTCCATGCCTTACGGCCGTAACTCCAAACATACGGCTGTATCTTCAGATCATACGACCGTAATTTGCTCTCTGAAACTTTTGGACATTTTCCACTGTTCACCATTTACGGCCGTAACATTCGACCCTTCGGTAGTAACATGACATTTACTGGTGGTAATCCTTACATTTACGGTAGTAACTTGGTCTATTGAAATTTTCCGTTTTCGTCATTTCGGCTGACTGCTTTCGACTCGAGCATGTCTCATACATTCCCAAACATTTCATAAACACATCATACACATATACCTTATGTCGGGTCGACTTTGAGCGGGGCATTACAGGGCGTGTCGTATTTATAGTGGGACTTCTCCTCACAATTTGGGTGAGTAGTCTGGTACTTTTGGAGGAGAAAGGAACAGTTCCAAAGAAATTAGGTTTTTCATCTTAAAATCACTTTTTGACATAAATTGTAAAGACCTTTATAGGATTTGAACTTTCTCTTCATGACATCTTCAAGAGATCCCGGAATAATTCCTAAGAACTCAAAGCCACCGCCTGAATCAGATCAATCATAACAGATCTGGGATCTTGAGGAAAAAAAAAACCGACCCAAACTGAGGTGGTTTGGGTCGGTTCAGTTTGGCCGTTTAGGTGGTCGGTTTCGGTTTGTCAACCATGCAAACCGACCACCGGTGGTCGATTTTGGGTTGGGTCCAAAACCGACCCAAGCCTACCGATGCCCACCCCTAGTCCACAATATGTTGAATCCATATTTTAGTTCAAGTGTAGGATTTCTAAAAATATTTTAATTTTCCAACGAGACAAACCACCATGGATATGTTTGGTTCGGCAGGCAAAAGCCCATAGATCGCAGGGAAAACTAAGTAGCATTTCAAATCAGCTCCTCTCATGTCCAGACAAGCTGAATTCAGTTCGGCCAAGTAGTACATTTGATAGGCCAAGCAGCCCGGTCTCGCCGAGCCCTAGTGGAGACTAGGAATCTGTCGGCAAATCCCCTAGCCTTTCATGTTGGAATGTGCCTACAGTTTTGCCAGGCGCCTCAGGGTGGGACGGGGAACGTCTGGACTCCATTGTGTATTTTCCCAAGTATTATTATTGTTATTTTTAGTTTTTTGTTTTATTAGTGTATTTTTTGCTCAAAATTTATTTTTATGTCAACAACAATATTAAACTACAAATTAATAAAGATATATAATAACAATATTAGTGTTAAATAATTTATTAAAATTAAAATATCTGAGTACATAGTGTAAATTTTTTAATTTAAAATATTATCACAAAAATGTACTAATTATAAAATAATTTCGATGAAAGCTATTTAATTATGACGACATTAGTTTGACAAAATTATGCATCAAAATTGAAATGGGTAGAAAGTTAAAGTTAAAATTATACCAAAAAAAAAAAAACTTTATTCCCTACAAGTAGAGAATCGGCTATATAGAACCATATGAGAAATTACATCGGATCACAAGTATGAATTTTTCTATGTCTCTCATTCCTATCCAAAGCTAGTTGCTCATCTACTTTATTAACAGCTTTCCTCTATATTTCCTTATGTTTCCTACCCTTATTCTCTCACTCTTTCTAATGGGTGCATTCTCAGGTATCCACAATATATGCCCAAACCATTTTAGTTGATTCTCTCTCATCGTATTCTCAATGGGAACCACTCTTAATATACAATGAATCTCCTCGTTTGTAATTTTGTCTTTTCTAATCTTACCACACATCCATCTTAATATACGTATCTCTGCTACGCTCAATTTTTGTTCATCTATTTTCTTAATTGTCCGACACGCACTACCATACAATAAAGCTGGTCTTACAGTTGTTCCATAAAATTTTTCTTTCACCCTCAAAGGCATATTACGGTTACATAAAATTCCTTAGATACCTCTCCATTTCATCCATCCTACATTAATTATGTGATTTGTACCACTCTTTAGAGTTGAAAATTGTACAATTTAAGAAAATTTAAGACTAATAATGAAGATCTTGTATGCATATGGAGTGCTGTGTGAAATTTTGATGAATTAAGGCCGCTTGAATATAATTTTCATACTAGTATTTAAATTGCAAAAGAATGATTTCATCTTTATTTTTTCATAAGATGAGTAAAGTAAATATTAAATTACCAAAATACTCTTCATTTATTAAATAAAAAGATTTTTAAAAAATTGACTAACAATCAAAAGCATGGAATTGTGAATTTTATATGAACGTCGCTAGCATTTTAAATGTTAAGGGCATGCTAGCCTAGCAAAAAATTGGAGACGAGAGTGTAAATAAGTGTAAAGATTGAGAACTATTGCATTTTACCTTCAACATAAATATTAAATTGCAAAATATCCTTCACTTATTAAATAAAAAAAAAGAAAAGTTTTGACTGATGGTAAAAGATGGAACATTGAGTTTTGGATGACTGTCGCTAATGTTTCAAAGGTCGGGAGCCTGCTAGCTCAAAAAAAAAAAAGAAAAAAAGAAAAAAAAAAGTTGGGGAGAGAGTACAAATAAGTGTAAAGATTGGGGACTGAATTTGCAATTTACCTGACTTTTAGTATACCGTTTGTGATGAACAAGCCTATCTGGTCCCACACATCTCTCAACCGCGCTCAGACCACACGTAACAACCCGCTCCCCTGTTATCAACAAACTGGCGTGGTTCAATGGTGTCTCTTCGCGCCTTACTATTTATTTCTTCTAAGTTCTATCCCTTCTTCTTCTCCATCTTCCCGGAAACTGAATCCTTCATAACATGGTTACTCTTCCGGGGGTACGCTTCACTGCATTTCCTTGGACTTCTTTTGCGGACCGGAAGAAAAATTCCCGTCTCTCTCTCGTCTTCACAACTCACAGTAGCTCGTCAAGTAATTTTTCACATCACTTCCATATATTTATAATAATACATAGAATTTGTTAATTAGCTTGAATTGTTACTCTAGAATAGATTTGATACAAGGACTTTCCTAAGATTTTATATTGTACAATATTTGTGATTGGGGTTGTGTCATGTGTGCTTGCATTTGCATTTCCGAGGTGCTGTAGTGATGATCGATTTTTGGGTGATTTTAACTTGGTTTGAATGGTATTGATTAGGGGTCCAATTTGATTTTTGACAGTATTTGGATTCTTCTGAATTTGAGATTTTGCTGTAATTGACAGTCTCCGCTTTCCAGGCTTTTAAATTGCAATACTTCCATTCATTTATTTCTCATAGTTACTACGAAGTTCTGAAATAGAACAACGTGAAGTTTACTTATGAACATGGATTTTTTGCTGAAAGTTCAGTGATCACCCCTGATCAGTGTTTCCAACGTGGAAAGCCTGTCAATGCCTATTAGTATTAGAGTCACCAAATTTAAACGAAAAACGATGTGCCCACATAATTGTTCACACTCTAATAGAGGGTGGTATGGAATTACCATTCTACCCCCTGTGTGGCTGTGTTAGGGGTCTACACTCCTTGATTAGTGCGTGTGCACACATTTTGTGCGCGTATACGACAATTTTAGCTAGCAATACCTTTCTAGATAAATGTAACTAATTTCTTGCTTGTTCGTAGGGAAGATTTTTGCTGGACAATCTTGTGGCCCATGGTTCCCTTCTTTTGAGGTCAGTACATCCGAGCAGGTTGAGATTAGACCTTCATGCACTAGAAAAGTTGTACCACCATTCTCATGATCACCTTTGTGGAATGGCCGGTACTTGTTGAAGTAAATTTGACAAAATGTCATCTTTCTAATGGCTTAAAACTTTAAATGAGGTGGTCAAAACAAATATAGAGTAGGCTGTCTTATGCTTGTCTTGCTGCCTAAATGCATGTCTCAGGCGTTGAGATAAATAAGTTTATGACTTTACAAGATTTTACTTTTCAGGTGGTTTCAACAATGGTTATATATTCTTAAATTTCTTTACTCTCTAACAACTTACTTTTTGGATGAGGTGATTTTAGACAGCATCACAAGAGTCTAAGTTTAGTAGAAATTCCACCCAATTGTGAGATTAAATATGTTGTGCCTTAGGTAAAGAATTGAATAAGCCATCCACACGAGGATACATGTGACATGTAGAACATATAAACTTGAAGAAATGATATACACACTTGTGCTGTAAATATATTTCACATACACATAATTTCTTTGATCAAAACTTCTTACAATGCACAACATCCCCATCTTTGTTTCTATTTATATCAGATTTCGGATTAAATATATCATTGCCAGCAGTGTTTAATTTATGTCCATCCTTCGACGTGCATTGCGAGTTCAATTGAATGCTGACTTTTGGCATAGGAACTTAAAAGCAGAACATGCAAGAGTCGCAAACTTACCCCATTGTGCCATTCTGGTGTTGGGTCCAATATTACAAGAAGAGTAGCTTCATCAGATAATCAGAGGAAGAAAAGCCTAAAGTCCACAGATTCCTTAGTTCTGACTTCTCCATCACATAGTCATTTGAAGTTTATGCTGATGGTCGGATTTTTAACTCTGCAAAGCACTCAACAAGCAATTGCAGGTTCAGATATTGGTAGCAGACTGCAATCAATTTCATTTTTAGGGGATCTGGGTGATATTAGCACAGGTTTTGCTTCAGTTAGGAAAATCTCCCTGTACCTTCTACTATTATCATGCAAGAAATCCATGCTCCTCTATGTGCATTTTTCTTAATCCAAATTTTGGAAATATATGGTTGCTGAGTTACTGAAATCACCTTTTTCCAAGAATGCTGACTAATCATCAATGAAATTCTTATTTTGCAGGCATTCTTGCTGATATTTTTTTCTGAACTTGGGGATAAAACATTCTTTATTGCTGTAAGATATTAGTACTATCAGTTTCCTTGTTCATGAAGCACTCTTTTATGATTAACACATTGATTTTAATTTTTACACTTCTACAAATGTTAGCCTCTGTGCATCTAGGTCAAAGACTTTATAAGTGGACAGGGAATAGTTTATAAAGGTTTTTAATGGATTTTAATGTAAAAGAGGAGAGAGAATGAGTGGAGTTGAGTGGTGGAGATTTGTAGATGTGATGAGATATGTGGATGTGATTGATTTAGGGTAATGATAGAATAGATAAAAAAGTGGTAAAAAGTTTTAAAATGGGTTCCCTAATGCATGCCTCGTTTTAAAATGCTATGATCAAATATATATCGTGGCATGTCTGTCTGTTCTATGCCATCAAGCTGTTACTAATCTAATCCCGATGTGATAACAATTGAATATTTCTCTCCTTAACAGGCACTTTTAGCTGCTAGAAACTCGGCTGCTGTTGTCTTCGTTGGAACTTTTGGAGCCCTTGCGTAAGTTATTTTGTGTATGTTTGTAACCTGGATTGCCTCTGTATTTAAACCGTAATGTAGCCATCTGCATGTGAAAATCTCAATTGTTTATCATGAGTGAAAATTGATATATATATATATATATATATATATATATATATATATATATATATATATATGGTATTAAAAGAAGAAAAGGTCCTGAAAATTGTGCATACAACAGGCCCCTGATTCATATATAAATGCAAGGGTGGAGGGTGGGGTCTGAATTTTGCTCCCATCTACGAGATCAAGCTTCTACATGAAGTGGTTCAACATAATTCCTTAGCTTTACATACTATTATCTAGAAATGATTATGGAAGTTTGAGCCAAGATTAACCAAGTCGCGACGTGGGTTGCTAGTCAAGCCTTATAAACTGCTAATTGTATGGCATGATGTATTAGTGATAGACCTTTTGAGGTATACAATTGTGTCATAAAGAGCATCTGTTTCTTGTTTGGACAGACTATCGATTTTCGTTCAGAAAATTTTGGATATTCCTCAAACAGTAAACAAATCACTTTATTCCTTTTTAAAAAATCAATTAACTAGATACCAAGATAATTTCATATTTATCTTTGCAAGGGTTTTTTTTTCATTTTTTATTTTTATTGTACATATCCTGAAATTGCAGTCACGTGTACTTTCTTTGTATTCACAGTTGGCTTATTGGATCATGAACAGGATAATGACAGTCATATCTGTTTTTCTCGGACGAACATTTCACTTTGTTGATGGTATCGTGCCATTCAGGTTAATCTCTTTTCATCTTTTATATTGTTAAGGAGCTAAATCAAGCTGAGTTTTATATAATCCCAGTGTCGGCTGATTTTAGATTAATGCATTATTAACTCGGTAAACCAGTTGAAACTTCATTGATGTGATTTCTTCCTTTGAGACTAAATATGATTTTTCTGGAATTGAAGAGAAAATTTCAAATACATATCAGATGTTTTAAGATTTTTTCTCTTTTTTTTTATTTTTTATTTTTATTTTTTAATAACTCCAATGAAATAGAGGAAAAGGCTACAAGGCTAAACAAATATTTGTGAGACAGAAGGTCCTTTGGACAACCAGACTAGTAAATATGTTCTCCAGGTTGGATCCAAAGAGATGCTGTATAATTTGATGAGTTCAAAATAAATCTGTAATACTACAAAATCTATGCCTCTACTACAAATATTAAGTGAATTTTTATGGAGCACTCATTAACGAATAACTAATTATCTTCGCTCATGTTAATGATTAGAAGCAACATCCATCGTGTTATTATTTAGCAAATTCCTTTGAAATATTTGTTTTCAAGCTTCGACAGGGCACTAATGCACATATCAGGCTTCAACTTTTCATGATTTTGTGAAGCAGGATTGGTGATGCTGAGTTGCCCATTGATGATCTTGCTGCAGTTTGTCTTCTGGTAATCCAGGGATTTGAGAACTTAGATAGAATATATCAAATTGTCATTCTCATTTGGCATTTGATAAAGCCCAGAGAACAGAGAAAAAAGACTCAATTTTGATGAAATTTGACTTACATGCATGTATATTTGAACCAACCACAGGTGTATTTTGGTGTTTCATCCTTGATTGAAGCTTCCTCTGGTGATGGCTTAAAAGCAGAAGAAGAACAAAAGGAGGTGAATCTTCTGCCAATCAATGATATGATCTAGTTGACACGGCCAAAATAAATTCTGACATGAACTTTTTTGAACTTCTGAAATTGTACACGAAATAGAAAATTGGGCCGAGTTCCACAGGTTCCCTGTTGTTATGATCGAATGGGTCATTTTAGTATTACCATTTTTATGCATTTACACAGAAACAAATAAATTTGATTTTTAATACTATATCTAGCATTGTCGAATTCACTTACCAAACATGCCGCAACTGCTTTGGGTGAGAATCACGTACTCCTAACTATAGAAATGCGTACCTTACAATCCAGGCTGAGCTGGCAGTTTCAGAACTTTCGGGATCTGGTGCGGGTATTTTGGCTGCTGCAAACACAGTCTTGAGCACTTTCCTGCTAGTATTTGTTGCTGAATGGGGTGACAAATCATTTTTCTCCACTATTGGTGAGTACAAATCTCCATTCATGCTAACTGAATCCTTGTAACCACAGTGCTAAGCTTTCACAATGCCAGCGCTGGTACTAGAACATGGTTGATATCACAGTCTTGCCCATCAACTCGTTGTTAAGTAAGAAGCCTATAATCTTCAAGATGGTCAAAGTCTTGCATTCAAGAACAAAGACACAGCCTGCTTATATTTTTACAGTCATAACTCTGGGGTTCATTTTAGATGCAATAAATCTTGGTTGGACGTCATTTTTTGAAACAAAGCTTCTCTAGGTCACAATGTCAAAACTATTTACATTGGAAAATAGGATACAAATCATCCAAACACGAGGCGAGGAAATATTTAGAAGCCGTAAAACATCTTCATCCATGAAAACGGTGTAACTTTTGAATAATTCTGTCCCATCTTGCTTTTCAGCACTTGCTGCTGCCTCATCGCCTCTTGGAGTCATTGCTGGAGCATTAGCTGGTCACGGCATTGCAACATTGGTAAAGTCAAGTTCTTTATTGAAAACTTCGGCTGTAAACCTTCGCTACTCCTGTGTGACCATCTATGCATATTATGCTGATTAACACCAATCTGTATCTGCAGCTCGCTGTTCTAGGAGGTTCGTTTTTGGGGACCTACTTTTCTGAGAAGGTTTGCTTACTGTATCTTTAATTAACACCAATCTGTAGTATGCATTGATGTTGTGATACAATGGCATTGATCACAAATGTTTGTATACATTTTACAATATTGTGATAGACAGTCTCCTCTACTTTTGTCTCTTGAACAGGTTATTGCTTACATTGGTGGCTCTCTGTTCCTCTTGTTTGCTGCTGTTACATTGGTCGAGATTTTTACATAGAAATAACAAATCTTTTTCGCCTTGAGCGACTTCGATAGAACTGCACTGGATTAATTTGTCATCATAAATAGATTAAGACTATTATTGATAGTTTCTGTTCACTATAGAGTGATTGGAGTTGAGTAGGTTGATGCTCTTAAGAAATTTTTGTGAATTGATTAATGATGCAACATGATTTCTTTTCTCTAGACTGTTATTCAGAGGCCTCTGCTTTTCTCCCTGATGGAATCTTTGGTGAACCCATCGCTTTGTTACCTGTTGAGGATAATGTCAAACGTATGGACAATCTTACTTAAATCTATGGGTAGAGTGCTAGACTTGAATACACCTTTTGTAATATCATGTTAAATTATTTGATTTGAAAGCCTAAACTGAGTGATGGGTATTTAATTGGGAATTTAAAAAGTTTTAAAGACTTTTTTTAAGTGAACGATTTTGGTTGATTTTTTTAGATTATAGACTACTTATTTAAATTTATTGGGAGTTAACAAAAATCCTCCCTCGATCTTTGTAGACTTTGAATCTTTCATATTTTCATTGGACTTTTTGATACTCTTCAATATATTTCTACTGCTAGTATTATATTCGTGCGATGCACGGGAATATTATAATCTATTTCAAATAAAATTAAAACGTACGAATTAGAAAATGCAAATTTATTAATAAGTGAAGTAAATTTGCAATCATCCTTGTCATAATTGGTTAATTAGGAGGATAAATGCTAAGATACTGAGACCTAAATATCTCAGGTTTGAGTTCCATCAACTGCGTGTTATATTGAATGGCTTTAGTCGTCGCCTATAGAGCGGCTACCTTAAAAAAATAAAGCAAATAAAAAATTACAAAATTTGAAATATTTTTTACAAAAAAATGAATAGATGATTAAATCATAATTTTACTAATTATTTTTTTAAGTAGCCTGTGAAATAAGGAAATGAGACATGGAAGTTCTCATTTTCTTTTTATTTTCTAATTAGTTAATTATTCATTATAAATTTAATTATTTAACTATTCAATATTTGATCTAAAATAACAACCCACTATTTGAATTGTTTAATGCACATTATCCATAAAAACTATCTAAAACTACATTTTTAACGTGGTAAAAATGAAACAGATGATTTTTTATTTTATTTTTAAAATATGAAAAAAAAATTCTAAAATAGAAAACCGTTGCGAACGTGGCATTGTACCAATGTTAATAAGAAGATACACACAGATATATATATATATAATTAATTCAAAAATTAAAATGTGTATAAAGTAATTAAAATGTAATAAACAAAAATTAAAATTAAAATATATATAGAAAATGTTAATTCTTATTTTAAGAATTAATTTGATAGGTACTTTAAGTTTTAACTTTGGTCCCTTATCACATTTTCATTAATGCATCCAAAACTAAATATAAAAGAATTTAAAAATTTATATAAATTAATTTGAATTAATATTTTTAAAAAATAAAATACATATAAAAAAGTAAAATTAGAAAATCAATACCAAATAAGGCAAGTATGAAAATTAAATAAGGAAAATAAGTAATCCCCTTAAAAATAGTGCCAAACGCATGTCATTGCCATCTAAGCATCTTTGCCTATGTGACATTTTAAGATTTTTAATATAAAGATTCAAGAAGATTAAAAAAAAAATTGTTAATAGAATATTATTTTAGGCAATTTTTTTTTTTTGGGTGACCGAATCAACTAGAGCATATGTAGAACCACGTTGCAACAAATCATAACTCTTAGATTGCTAATAAATGTCACAATCTTAATCATATTTATTTACGTTAATTAAAAAAATTTCAAAATCATATTCTAGATGTGCGATAATATAATCAAGAAACATATTCTAGATGTGCTATAATATAATCAAAATGGTCTGATGGTACGATTTTTAACAAAATCACCGGTGGGAACATAATATTCTTGATAATATAATATACTCCCAACATTATTTGATGTAGCGATTGATAGTTTTGTCAAACAAGCTGAATTGTACCCGACCCGTTACCATCCTTACGAAAAATAGCTCAACGATGGAAACGAATAACATTAACCAAAAGGCGACTAAAATATAATTAGGAAAAAATCACATCATCTCACAAAGAAATTACAAAGAGATTAATGAAAATTTCATTAATCGAGAAGCAACTTTTTCTTACACACACTAAACGTTGATAGACAGCACTCAACAACGCCCTAATCCTATCCCCATGACAAGTTGAATGAAAAATACACCAAATTAGGCCTTAAACTCCAAACCAAACACATCATACACATTTGAAGCCTGGCGGAAGTTTTTTGCCACAAGCACTGATCAACACACTAAGTGCAACTGGCACATTCAACTTAATTCCAAGCACATTAGCCTTAATGGCAGTACAAAGACAAGCAGCAGCTTCCAAGTCAGCCAAACCTTCTAGAACAGCACAACATTTGTCCGACGGTGGGGTCCCCACAACAACGTTAACGAGTCCGAGGAGGTCAACACAGACACCAAGCTTCAACGTGTCCCGCGGGCAAAAAGGGTTTGCCGGTGGCGCCTTTGGGATGCACGTCCCACATCCGCTAGTTAACGGGATGAAAAAGAGAGAAGAAATGATCAAAAGGATGAAGAAAAGATTGTGATTGGAAGCCATTGTTGTGAGCTTGAAGAATTGATTGGTTTTAGGGTATGGTGACCTAGTTGAAGAGAAGGTGTCCTATATAAAGATAGAATGTGACCACTATGTGAGGTTGGAGTTGGGAGCGAGGATGAGTGGAAGAGAGTGAAAAATGACAATGGCGTACAAGTTGGATTTTTGTAATCTTGTGCAAAAGTCGAATGCTTAATATCTACATGGTAACATGGTGTTACATGACAAGCCATTCACCAGCATTGGATGCTTGAAATGGCATGTTCATAACTGAACACTATGATTTTCGCTTTTATTTTAAAATATTTACAGTTTGCATTTAGAAACACAATATTATAACGATTCCATGCAAAATATTATTAGTCGTCAGTGACGGATCTAGGATTTGTTATAGGACCTAACTGAACTTGAGAAAAGTTTGTAAGAGAGTTGGGCGGGGTAGCGGCCAAGATTTTTTTTCCTTTGTTTGCCCTATAGAACTTATTTACATAATTTTATTAAAAATTATGATTTGTTGGATTGATTTTGCAAAATAGAAGCACACTAACATTATATAAAAATTTGATTTGATTTTTTTGGTGTATGATAATTATCAATTGATTTGGTTTACAAAATTGCTTTTGTTTCGTTTCTTATAACTCTTATAATTTAGCCTAGTTCAACATCCACCCACATGCATGCTAATAATTATAGCAAAATTTTCACAAAATTTGATGTTTTATTTTAAAATAATATATACGCGAAGATAACATTACATAACTTTTTTTAACAATGTAGGATTATATAAAAATAATATTTTTTAAAATTGAAAATTTCCAAAATTTTTGAAATAAAAATTACCAAATCAAGAAGCAATTGTTTAAAATAAGAAAAACTACAAAAGAAACATTGCTTGCATTACTTGAGCTTCCGAACTGGGAACCTAGTGCTTATAAAGCCTCCCATCTGGCCACCGCATCTAACTACACTTTGTAATGAGTGGTGAACAATTAAATACTAATCCCAGAATTACACCTAACTACACCAACTCCCATTTAGATCCGTCCCTGTTAGTCATAGTAGCAAAATTAATTAAAAACACCAAAATTGGAAGTTAGAGAAATAAAATTAATAGTAACCTTGCATGAATGTTTCAAAACACCCGGATGTGTTATAATTATGAACTTATGGCACCCCCGAGTATTTTTCGGTCATATACAATTTCCATTGGAAAAATTGAGACCAGATTCCAGAAGTAGTACAGTGAGGCGATGCTCCAGCAAAGAGGGAAATTTTCCGGTGACGTTATTCGCTCCAAGTCAAAGTTTTTTGGTCAAAGTCAAAGTTTTTGACTAAAAGCTTTGACTTTGAGCAAATGACATAGTCGGAAAATTTTCCGAACTGTTGGAGCTTCGCCTCGAGGTGAATTTATGGATCTGCATGGTCTCGATTTTTTCAACAAAAATCGTATATAATAGGAAAATATTTGAAAGTATCATAACTATAATGCACCCAAGTGTTTTGGAACAGAGCTGGTGGGATACCAATCAACAGGAATGTTCCAATCAATAATGTTATGGTATGGGTGCAGGGCCAGGTTGTAATGCCTATGTCATGTACTTCCCATGGAAATGTTCAAGTGCTATAACTGTGGTGCTCTCGAGGTGATTTTTGGTCATATATGATTTCTATTTTGAAATTTGAAATCAGATTTAAGTCCGGCACAACGCAAATTATGGCAAAAAACTTTGACCGGCGGCCACAATGTCGCTGGAAAATTTTTCAAATCATTGGAGCTCTACCTTGTCGTGCCGGACCTAAATTTGATCTCGAATTTTAAAACAAAAATTATATATAGTCGAAAATCACCCCGAGAATACCATAATTATAGTGCTCCCGGGAGCACTTGAAACTGGTTGGTACTTCCCATTTGAGCAACAATAGACAGCTCCTAGTGTTTTCTTGTCTTGTGTCTTGTCTAGCCCTTGAATTATGAATAAATTATTGAAGCAATGTAATCTCATGTCTGGTTACGTAATATCCATTGCTAGTGATGGAACTATTAACAAAGAAATTTGCAACATAATTACATAAAACATTTTTCCTCTTTTAATTACCTTTTTCACGAAACATTTTCAAATGATAAGAGAAGTGTTTTTGGTACTCTAGTAATCTAGTTTATGTCAATGAGTTAGATATCTACACATAAAACTCCGTTATTTAATGGTATTTCCTCTACCTAGCTAGAATGCTAATATTTTTCTTTTCTTTTGTTTTTTATTAAACAATAATCTGCCAAATAGATATAACAATATATTGGATTCTATATGTTGTATGTTTAGGTAATTGAATCAATATTTGATAATAAATCAAACATGGTAGAAGTATACTAAATTATCATTATATTGTTTCGCGAGTAATAGAAGACTAAAGTATATATTTCCTCATTTTAACTTTTTTTCTATCTAAATGTTAATGTCTTCTGATTACTTGGTCCAGACATTGATATTAACCATATTATCATATTCATTTTAATTTTTTTTTCTATTTAAAAATTTGCTTTTACTACTTAATCAAAAATGTAAAATTTTTATTTAAGAAAAAGTAAAATCTTAATATGAATACAACTCAAATCACTACTCATTATCATCCATACATTATATGATCGCTACAACTATTCATATAATCTAGAAAGTGAATTTTTACTAAAATAATTTTCTAATAAAATAATAATTATCGAAATTAACGAAATTAAGTTTATTTATCAAATTAGCTAGTTACTTTGAAGTTTGAACCCCGTTCTTTTAATTTGCAATTGAAATCTTTTTCTTTTTCTCTTTTTTTAATATATATTTTTTCGTATCCAAAATTTTCAGTCATGGTAAGTCAAGATAAAATGCTACCATGATGCTTGAAGGTATGCAGTAATGCAACTGTATCGTATTAAATGGTTATCCAAACTTTTTGTCACTGCTGAGACAAACTTTTTGTCACTGCTGAGACTTTCTCTTTATTGCATTATTACAAAGAATGTTGATTCCCGGTGTTAATATAATTATGTATAATATTGACATGTAGTTTTGGAGCATTTGGGCCGTCTAGGATTTATTCACCTAGGGTTTTACTTTCTTATAACCTACTCCATGTACTCTATAAATACATTGCATACTCATTATAATATACACAACTCAATACAGTTTATTCCAATTCATCTCTTGTCCTCTTTCATTAACATGGTGTCAGAGCTAGTCCATCATAACACACAAAACCTCGTTCTTAAACATTCTCCTATCATCTTCACCATCACCACCGCACGAAAATAACATCAGATCTGAAAACTACGCAAACATCCAGTCCCACACAAGCTCACCTTCTGCGTCATGGTTCATCCTCCTACAGTACCCAAAACTTATACCTGACTATACCATTGTGACCGCCATAACAAGACAATCATAACTGCGTCAGATTCAAGTCAATTGGAGCCCACACACGCCCTGAAGCAGACTGTATCACGAACTCAAATCCACGCGCCACCAACGCCACGTCATCCCACCTCATCCGACACGTCATCAGCCACGCCATCTGACACGTCATCAATTGACACATCATCAGTCCACGTCATCTGGCACGTCATCAGTCCACATCATCAGTCCACGTCAGCGTTGACTTTGACTCAGTTGACCTTGACCAGTCTGAATGTTGACTTGACCAGTTCACATTTTCTTTGACCGATTTTTGACAAAGTTTGACCAGTTCTTGAGGTTTTGGATCGTTCTGAATCTGTTTCCGGCCTCGGTTTTCTAAAATTCAGACTCCATTTACAATCGAGCCTTATGGATCAATCCGATGTTTTGCATCCCATCGCCATAACTCTTAATGGACACAACTACGTGCATTGGGCACAGACTATGACTAGTTTTCTCAAAGTCAAAAGGCTTTGGCGCGTTGTTATTGGTGCTATTATAGCTCCGGTTCAACTGGAAGATGAAAGTGACGAAAAGTTCGGAGAACGTGAGGAAGAATGGGATAGCAAAAATGAGGATATCATAACATGGTGTCGAAATACTTCGATATCTTCCATTAGTCAGCAGTTGGGGCGTTTCGATACAGGTAAAGAAGTGTGGGATTTTCTTCGAGACCACTGTACTACTAACGATCTTGCTCATCAATATCGCTTATTGATCGTGACTTCACAAAGAAAATCCAAAGAAAGATCAATCCATTGACGAGTTTGTATCTGAAATGCATGTCATATGGGATCAGTTGACCCTTTCCGAGCCTACATGGAAAAACATCGACGCAACCAGCTTTGCAATTTATCGAGATAACCAGCGCATTATCACACTTCTCATGGCTCTCAATGATCGTTTTGAACCTATTCGAGCTTCTCTATTTCATCGTAGTCCTCTACCAACCCTTGTTGACGTTATCACTGAAATCATATCTGAAGAAACTAGACTTGGTACGAAATCACAAGCATCTAATACTGTTCTGGCAATTCATTATGCCGAACCAGGCAAGTCATCCAATACCAGGGCTTCCACTACTTGCTCTTACTGCCACGAGACTAGTCATTCCCTGCTCCACTGTTTTAAACGAGTTTGCAAGCATTGTGGCAAAAAGGGACCAAATCACTATACAGCAGATTGCTACAAGAACCCTGCTAAGGGCAATTCTACGCCTATCATCAAGCTATCAAGCATCGATCAATCCTCAGGCTCTACATCAGCTATCAACAATGATGATCTTGCGGATCTTTTGAAACAGGTTTTATCTGGTCCTTCTAGTGCTATGTCTGCCATCTCAGGTACCTCTTAGTATTTTGACTCTGGTTGCTGCAATCACATGACTCATGACTCTTCTCTCTTCATATCTAAAGAACCCATTTTACATATCATACCAATCAAAACAGCAAATGGATCTCAATTGTTTCTTAGTCACGAAGGAGAAGTCTCAACCTCAAATTCTCTCTACCATCCACCTTTCATATACCTAAACTCACTGTTAATTTTATATCAGTTGGTCAGTTATGTGATATGGGCCTAAATGTCATTTTTTCTTCTTTTGGTTGTCATGTATATAATCCAAGGACGGGGCAGATCATTGGGATAGACCGTAAAGTGGGACGCATGTTTGAACTTGTTCACCTGCACCAAATCACTCACAACCACCCCATTATCACTGCTTCCACTCTTGCTACATCTTCTTTGGATCTTTGGCACTCAAGATTAGGTCATGTTTCTGTTGATCGACTTCGGTCTCTTATTGCATCTGGTAGATTAGAAATAGTTAAAACCGAAAAGGTTTCTTATTTATCTTGTCAACTTGGAAAACAACTCGCTTTCCCCTTTAATAATAGTGATTCTATTTCATCTGCACATTTTGACTTGATTCATTCTGGATGTATGGGTCCCTCGCCTCATAACACTATGGGCGGATCTAGGTATTTTGTTATTTTTTTAGATGACTATACTCGATTTACTTAGATATATCTCATGAAAAATCGTTTTGAACTACCACAAATATATTATGACTTCGCTAAAATGGCGCAAACCCAATTTTCTCGTACAATCAAAGTATTCCATGCAGATAATACTATGGAATACAAAGCAATCAACTTTCTCCAGTTTTTACGTCAACAAGACACCATTTCTCAATATTCGTGTCCTGGCACATCTCAGTAGAATGGTCGTGCTAAACGCAAACATCGCCATATTCTAGACACCGTTCGAACTCTTCTTATCTCTAGTGGTTGTCCTAAATATTTTTGGGGGGAAACAGGTTTTACTGCAGTCTATACTATCAATCGACATCCTATCCATGCCTTTCAAAATCAATCTCCCTACGAAAGGTTATATGGTACCTCACCTAACTATAATCTTTTGAAAGTTTTTGGGCGTGCGTGTTTTATTTTACTCCAACCACATGAACTCTCCAAATTTGAGCCTCGTTCACGTCTGTGTTGTTTTTTGTGGTATGGAATAGAACACAAAGGGTATAGATGTTGGGATCCTATTTCTAAGCGTCTTCAGGTCTCTCGACATGTCATCTTTTGGGAATACAAAATGTTTTTCTCTATCTCCAAGTTTCATGTCACTTCTGATGCTTTTATTCCCTTCTTTACTAGTTCCTTCATGGATAGATATTTATCTCCACTACCCACATCTTTACCAGATCTCACCACACCATCCGCTGAAATCACTCCAACCACTCCGATCACTTCATCAACAGATATCACCATACCATCCACTACTACAACCACTCCAACTACTTCATCAACAGATATCACCATCATATCCACTGATGACAATGTCACATCTTCCATTGAGACATCATTTGTAATGACCGCCCGGAATTGGGTCCGGAACGTGATATGATTCCGCATCAGAATATGATATGAAATGACGTAATGATGTTTCGGCAAGGTATACGTGTACATGTTATGTTCACAACCCGATTTAAGTGTAGGATATGCCCGGGAATGCTAAACGGCCTTTGAAATGAGGAAATGGGAAAATTCTCGCAGGATGCACTTACGGTAGAATGTTGTACTTACTAGTAAATGTGAGTTACTGGCCGTAATGTTCAAGGTTACGGCCAGTAAATGGTGAACAGTGAAAAATGTCCAAAAGTTTCAGAGCAAATTACGGTCAGATAGTTCGTAGATACTGAGCCGTATGGTCGGGTTACTACCGTAAATAAGTAAAGAAGGATCACGGCCGTAATGTCAAAAGGTGGCAAGGAGTGGTATTTACAGAGAGTTTATTACGGCCGTATGAGGGTATGATACGGCCGTATTACAATTCTGGGTTACTACTGCATATTGGGAGTTACTACCGTAAATGTAAGCTCAGAACTGTTGGATAGGGTTTATACACGCTTTGCTTCGGCCATTTATCCTCATATTTGACCCCAACCTCCCCAAAACTCTAAAGAGCACTTCCAAAGGTGATTCCAAGGATTTTACATGAGTTTTGGCTTGTAGATCATTTGAGTATTTCTAGTTGTCATCTTGGGATCAACAAGAAGAAGGGAAGAGGAAAGGAAAGGGAGGAGAGGAAGTAGCCAACCAATTCATTTGCTTGCTTTCTTGTCTTTTGAGGTAGGTAATATCTATATTTCATGGGTGTAATATGTGTTTATGAATATATGATGAAATATGTGATGATATGGATTGGTAGAAGAAGTTATGGTATGCTATGTTAGGTGAAGAGATAGGTTATGTTATGGTAGGGTTTGCTATGCTATGTTATGTTGTTAGATGACATTATGTATATTATGCTATGTGACCATGGTAGATGCAAGATGAGCTATGATATGATGAAGAGCATATGGGCTAAATGGTAAGAGGATGAAGTATGTGTAACATGAAAGTATGATCATGCATATATGGGTTGTAGATTGTGTGCTTACAATATGTATGATGTTACTGGCGGTTTAAAGCGTAAAGAACCTTTAGACGACGGCCACGGCGCCAAAGCGTAAAAGAACCTTTGGGAGGCGGCCATTACGGCGCCCGCAAAGCGTAAAGAACGCTGGGCGGCCAATGATGTTACTGGCGCCTTGTAAACAGCGGGATCTATAACCGAGCCCAAAGCATAAATATGACATGCATTAGCATTTGCATCTATTGCCTCACGAGTCCCGTGGCTCATTATGTTGTATATTGATGTTTTATGTCGGCAAAGGTGGTGGAGGATCCTCCCGAGCCGTAATGTGGGATGTAAGGAAGAGGAAACCTAAACATCCTGTGACGGCTTTTGTTGGTTTATATTGTACTAGTTTAAGTGAACGAACAAAATATGTTTTGATATGTATATATATATGTATATAAATGCTTCCGCTTTTGAAAGTATAAATGAAATGTGTTTCGTTCGAGTAAGAAAAGACGGGTCGTTACATCCGCATCAGACGACTGTTCTTCTCATGAGATACCACTTACGGACCATTCTGATGAGCCTGCCTCACCGAAGATCCTGCTGATCATACCATCCCTCCTCATCGGTCTACCAGGGTAAGAGCTCTTCCTCACCATCTTCGTGACTATCATTGGTACTCTACTATATTTTTCCACCATGAGCTATCTTTCTATCAAGAGGCTAGTTCTAATCCACTATGGCAGTAAGTTATGTATGAAGAGTTGCAAGCCCAGGCCTGGGAATTGGTCCACCTTCCTTCAGGAAATACCGCAGTTGGTTGTAAATGGGTTTATAAGATCAAAACAAAATCCGATGGATCAGTGGATCGCTACAAAGAACGACTTGTGGCTAGAGGTTTCACCCAGGAATATGGTATTGATTATGAAGAAACCTTTGCTCCAGTTGCTCAGATAACTTCTGTTTGCAGCCTCATAACTATTGCAGCAACTAGAAAATGAGACATGTTTCAGATGGATGTGAAAAATGCATTCCTAAATGGCGATCTCTCTGAGGAAGTATACATGAAACCTCATCCTAGTGTTTCTCATTCTCCATCTCAGGTATGTAGGCTACGGAGTTCCCTCTATGGTCTTGAGCAAGCCCCTCGTGCTTGGTTTGAGAAATTTAGTTCAACTATCCACACACTTGGTTTCCTTTCCAGTGAACATGATTCCGTCCTCTTTGTCAATAAGAGTTCTGTCGGTTCTATTTTCTTGATTCTCTATATAGACGATATGATTATTACTTGGGATGATGATACGGGCATCGTTTCATTGAAAGAATCTCTCAACAGCCACTTTGAGATGAAGGACCTTGGTCGTTTCCATTACTTCTTGGGTCTTGAAGTACTATCTAATTCTGCTGGTTATTATCTCACACAGCCCAAGAATACGTTAGATGTTCTCACCAGAGTTGGTCTTACCGATTGTAAAACCATTTCCACTCCTCACGAAACAAATCTGAGACTCACACTTTATGATGGTAACCTCCTCAGTGATCCTACGTTATATCGACAACTTGTTGGAAGTCTCGTTTATCTCACAGTCACATGCAGATATTGTATATGTTGTGCACATTGTTAGTCAGTTCATGGTAGCACCACGATCTACTCATTATGTGGCTGTTCTTCGCATACTTCGATACATCAAAGGGACTATGTTTCATGGACTTCACTTCCCATCTTCATCATCATTCGAGCTTCATGCTTACTCAGATACTGATTGGGCTGGTAATCTGACCGATAGATGCTCAACCACTAGTTTTTGTATTTTCCTCGGAAGCTTATTGATATCCTGGCGGAGCAAGAAGCAAACCCTAGCTTCACGCTCCAGTGCAGAAGCAGAATATCGTGCTCTCGCCAACACCACTCAGGGACTTGTTTGGCTTCGCTGGCTCCTCTCAGATATGTGAGCTCCTCAAACATCTCCAACAGTTATTTGGTGTGACAGTGATAGTGCCACCATAATAGCTCAAAATGATATCATTCATGAACGTACCAAGCATATTGCGACTGATTGCCATTTTACTCGTCAACACGTGAAAATGAATACAGTATATCTCGCTCACATATCATCTGATGAGCAAACGACTGATCTCCTCACCAAAGTCCATCCACCACGTCGCTTTCAATATTTGTTGTCCAAACTCAAGATGGTCTCTCATTTACCTCCATGAGTTTGAATGGGGGTGTTAATATTATTATGTATAATATTGACATATAGTTTGGGCCTTTGAGCCTTCTAAGATTTACTCATCTAGGGTTTTACTTTTTGTCTACTCCATGTACTCTATAAATATATTACATACTCATTGTAATATACACAACTCAATACAACTTATTCCAATTCATCTCTTGTCCTCTTTCATTAATACTCGAATTTACTATTATTGTTAAAAAACAAATTGAAAGTAATTAAAAAGAGTAATTATTGAAAAAAAACTTGTCGAACTAGAGCTAATGCTAATTATATCCATTCTTTTGAAATGATAGATATTGTTCTTATATTTCAACGTGGCTTTTGGATGGGGGGTTCCATTTACAGTTGGAGAAGCTTGAATGATATTTATGATAATGAAAAGATCCAATAGCAAGCACTTGTCACTTGTCAGAAATGAAAACAAATAATATACCTTTCACTAATCTGATCATAATTAATTATTAAACTACATGATGTAAATGTTTAAGTTGATAGATTAATATAAATATGTCGAATAATTAATTATAGATTAAATAGATTAAGTTGATAGACTCATTCCTATTCAAAAGAAAAAAAAAAGTTTTTAGATTAATATAAATGTGTTAAATATGTGTACAATAAATTATATATGGAGGATTTGATGAAACGAAAAGTGAAATATCCCAACGAAGGTGAAGATCACATGGCCACATGGGATTCCCAAATTGGTGGCCTATGTAGCCCACACTGACGCGTGTTAGTCTCAAACTTTTGATATATCTTTATGTATTTTTTCGCATTCTTTTTACACTTCAAACTAATCACATTCATATTTTTTGTGAGACCTACCTGTACTATATAAATCTCCACTATTCAACTCCACTCATTCTCTCTCATATTTCACATCAAAACTTATAAATACTAATAAATACATATAAATTAGCACCCTAAGCCTTGTGGCCGCAAGGAAATACAAACAAGGCTACAAGTTATGTTCTAAAGTTCGTTGTGCTTGCACGGAAATTATACCTTGCAATCGCATGGTTCAAAAAATCAAACTGTAGAAAAATATACCATGTGATGGCATTAGGGGTGGACGTTTCGGGTTCGGTTCCGGGTAGTTCATTACCCGGAACCGAACCGTAAATTCCGGTTCCTTGAAAATGGAACCGTTCGGTTCTTTTCAAATGAAGTACCCGTTCGGTTCCGGTTCCTTATGAGTTTCGATTATTTTATAATGCATTTTTTAGTACTCGAAAAGCACAAGAAAAAAATAAAAATTTTGATTCGAACATAAATATAACAAAAAAATGGCTTGATTTGTTGCTATTAAGCAACAAAGAATAATTGCCGCTCGCAAGCGTATTATTCTTGCTTTAATAGTAGTCGCAAAAAGCGGCTTCTTTGTTGCCAGCTTATATCATTGCTTTCAACGCCTAAGTTGCCATTTAGCATTTAGGTTTAGGTTTTGGTTTCGGTATCGGTTCCCAATTTTTAGAAAGGATCCGTTCGGTTTTCATTTCTGTTCCGGTTCCGGTTCATGTTTCGATTCTTAATTTTTTTTAAAGAAGCCGTTCGGTTCCGGTTCAATTCCTGTTCTACCCGATCGGTTCCGATTTTTTTGTCCACTCCTAGATGGCATGATTTAGAGAAGTGGTGATCTTTTCCCTATGTAGGGAGGAACCCATGCCACATGTCATTTTTTTTTAAAAGGGTTCCGCCTAAGACCCCCCTCCAATTAGAGGGGGACACATAACCTTTAAAAAAAAAACATTTACATGTGGCGTGGATTTCCTCTCCACATGAGGAGGAGGTCAAAACCATGGTTTAGAGATTGATTTTGTTCACCCAACTCTTGATCTCCTCCCCATATGGGGAAATATTATCCTCCCCACATCTCTTATGGCACATGAAGAATCCTTACTAGTCTACATCATCGATAGGGAGATTAATTAAAGCCTTTTCATAGGTGGAAGAGATCAATAGTATTGTTCATCCTCATTTCGGGAGAACGATTTTCACCCTCCTTTCGAAGAATGAAATTGACATATAAAAAATTGAAACTTTTGAAACTTTTTCGTTGCATATTACACCATTCATGAAGAGCTTTAATATAAATATTGTTTTGATATTTAATTTTCACTATTTTAAAAGTTATTTATTTTAGGCTTATTGGCGCTACAAGGACCCAATTTTTCATCTCGCTACGCACTAAGGATCTATAATTTATTTCTTGACATTTTAGTCCTCAAACTCAACATCTGCTGCGCGTTAAGGGCCTCCATTAATATTTCACCGTTAAATGCTTCCATGTGTACCTTACGTGTTATTTTTTAATTACAAAATGGTCCAAAACTTTGGGCATTATTACAATCAAGTCCAAAAATTTGAAAAATATATACTTTAGTCCCAATTTTAATTAAATTTAAATTTATATACTGATTAAATAGTTTTTATAAAAAATTTTCAACATAGTAGTATTTGTTCGTATTAATATAATATCACAAATATCCAAAATTTTCTTCAACACTTGAGACTCGCACATTTTGATTTTAACCAACAATTAATAATAAATATAATTATTGTATATAAATAAAATTTTATTATGAATATATTACTGCAAAAAAATATATCTAATGCAAAGAATTAACAAAATCAAATAAAAAAATACAAAAAAGGAAAGAATTGAAATTTTTTTTAGCATTAAAGACACACACATTTTGAATTTAAATAATAATTAATAATAAACGTAATTATTGTACCTGCATAAAATTTTATTCGAAATATATTACAAGAAAAATATATTGAATAAAAAGAATTAATCGAAAATTTTAAAAATTAAAAAACAAAAAACCAACAAAGAATTAATCAAAAAGTTAAAAAACCCACCCCACGCCTACCCCCACCCCTACCCCCACGCCAAACACCATCACCATCATGGTGGTGGTGGTTCGAATCACCTGATTTGGTGGTTCGAAATCATCAAACTAATCTGGTGGTCGAAACCACCAGATCTGCTGGTGGTTCGAACCACCAGCGGTCGGATTGAAAATTTGTTGATTCTCAAGTATACGAAATGGTAGAAGTATACTAAATTATCATTATATTATTTCACGAGTAATAGAAGACTAAAGTATATATTTTCTCATTTTAACTTTTTTTCTATCTAAATGTTAACGTCTTCTAACTATTCGGTCCAAACATTGATATTAAACATATTATCATATTCATTTTAATTTTTTTTCTCTTTAAAAATTTGCTTTTACTACTTAATCAAAAATGTAAAATTTTTATTTAAGAAAAAGTAAAATCTTAATATGAATACAACTCAGATCACTATTCATTATTATCCATACATTATATAGCTACAACTATTCATATAATCTAGAAAGTTAATTTTTAATAAAATAATTTTTCTAATAAAATAAAAATTATCCAAATTAACGAAATTAAGTTTATTTACCAAATTAGCTAGTTACTTTGAAGTTTGAACCCCGTTCTTTTAATTTGCAATTGAAATCTTTTTCCTTTTTCTCTTTTTTTTTTAATATATATTTTTTCGTGTCCAAAATTTTCAGTCATGGTAAGTCAAGATAAAATGCTACCATGGTGCTTGAAAGTATGCAGTAATGCGACTGTATTGTATTAAATGGTTATCCAAACTTTTTGTAACTTCTGCGACTTCCTCTTCATTGCATTATTATGAAGAATGTTGATCCTCGGATTTATTATTATTGTTTATAAAAAAAAAATATGAAAGTAATTAAAAAGAGTAACTATTGAAAAAAATGTCGAACTAGAGCTAATGCTAATTGTATCCATTCTTTTGAAATGATAGATATTGTTCTTATATTTCAACGTGGCTTTTCAATGGGGGGTTCATTTTACAGTTGGAGAAACTTGGATGATAATGAAAAGATCCATTAGCAAGCACTTGTCACTTGTCAGAAACGAAAACAAATAATATACCTTTCACTAATCTGATCATAATTAATTATTAAACCACATGATGTAAATGTTTAAGTGGATAGATTAATATAAATGTGTTGAATAATTAATTATAGATTAAATAGATTAAGTTGATAGACTAATTCCTAGGATAATGATCTCCTTTCTATGGTGGGAAAAATATCATACCCACAAACACATATAACCCCCTCGATTGGTGAATACATACACACACGCTTCCTACCAATTGAGACCATTATTGCTTTTATGGTATGATATCCTCTCCACTATGAGGAGGAGATCATTTCCCTAATTCCTATTCAAAAAAAAAAAAGAAAAGAAAAGTTGATAGATTAATATAAATGTGTTGAATATGTGTTCAATAAATTATATTTGGAGGATTTGATAAAATGGAAAGTGAAATATCCAAACGAAGGCGAAGATCACATGGGATTCCCAAATTGGTGGCCTATGCAACCCAAGGAAATACCAAAAAGGCCACAAGTTGTGTACTAAAGTTCCTTGTGCTTGCACAGAAATTATACCTTGCAATTGCAAGGTTCAAAAATTGAACCGTAGAAAAACATACCATGTGATGGCATGGTTTGGATGAGTGATGATCTCTTTCCTATGTGGGAATCTACGCCACATGTCATTTTTTTTTTTTTTTTGTTTTAAAGGATCCTGCCTAAGGCCCAACTCCAATTAGAGGGGGATACATGGCGTTTTTTTTTTTTTTAAATTGACATGTGGTGTGGGTTTCCTCCCCACATGGAGAGAGGTCAAAACCGTGGTTTAGAGATTGATTTTGTTCACCCCACTCTTAATCTTCTACCCATGTGGGAAATATTATCCTCCCACTTCTCCTATGGCACATGAAGAATCCTTACTAGTCTACATCATTGATAGGGAGATTAATTAAGGCCTCTTCATACGTGGAAGAGATCAAGAGTATTGTTTACCCTCATTTTGGGAGAACGGTTTTCACCCTCCTTTTGAAGAATGAAATTGACATATAAAAATTGAAATTTTTGAAACTTTTTCGTTGCATATTACACCATTCATCAAGAGTTTTAATATAAATATAGTTTTGATATATAATTTTCACTATTTTAAAAGTTATTTATTTTAATGATAATTATTTATCTATCTATAGAATAAATAACTTTTAAAATAGTAAAAATTATATATCAAAATTATAATCATATTAGAACTCTTAATAAATAATATAATATGGAACGAAAATTTTTTGAAAATTTCAACTTTTTATATATCAATTCACCCTCCAAAGTCAGGGTGAAAAAAACCCTGCAAGAGAAGGGTAGGGGAGGACAAAAAAAAGGGAACCGAACGGATAGAATCGGAATCGAACGGAACCGAAAAAATAGAAACCAAAAGGTTCTTTAAAAAAAGTAAGAATCAGAACTAGAAAATAAGGAACCGAAAACCGAATGATTCTTTTCTAAAAATCGAAAATCGAGTAATATTGATTTTCACTTGTTTTTTCTAGTAAATTAATTATCATATAAATACTTTTATCATCAATTTAAATTTATAGGTCATAAAACAATGCGTGTAAAACACATATATCTAACATGTTAAACAAATAATACATAGTATTCGAAAGTTACACTATTGTCCACCCATATTTGCGGTGATAATTTATATTTTTATGAGAATTTGATAATAAATAATAAACATAAAATACTCGAAACCAAACTAGAACTGAACCTGAACGAGTATTTTGCTCAAAAAGAATCAAACGGTTCCAATTTCTTAGAATCGGAATTTGTGGTTCGATTCCAAGTTGTTCAATACCCGAAACTAAACCTGAAACCCTCACTCCTAGGGGGTAACATAATCAAATTTTGCTACAAGCCTACAACCCATGCATGTCCATGCCTAGATTCTATCGACAACTGCGCTTAGTTTGTCAAAAGCAATGTTCCAAAAAATTTTAAAAAGTTCTTAGGCATGATTAAATGTGGGCTTGGGATGAAATGTTTTGAAAAAGAAGAGCGCAAAAAGGGAAAAAGCATGAAAAAGCATAATAAAATGTTTTTAAAAAAAGCGTAAAACATGGATTCAACTTTTTTTGCGCTTTATGCTTTTTTAAACCTGGGTAAAAAATACTAATAATCCCCAAATAGGGCTAAAAAACATTGGACCCAAGAGTGGACCATCATACTAATAATCCCAAAACAGGGCTTAAGAACAATGGACCCAAGAGTGGACCACAGTCATATTTACGTTTGAGGAAATGATCGTGTAATGAAGAAATCCATTAGAAGCATGGGCTACGATTTGGCTCTGTAAAAGATTCATTAAGATTGATCCAATTTGTCATACCTAATAAGCCCAGTTATGGAACCTATTTGTGAAGGGTATCAAGCTATCCTCCTTGGTCCTCAATGTTTGTGGCCCATTAATAGGGTCCAGAACTCGTCTCTCTCCATAGACGCTCTTGACTCTCTCTGCACTCGAAATATATGGAGAATGCTATATGCCACACTAGACAAAATAAAAAATAAAATACTGTAACTATGTTGCTCTCACCCTATTATTTAAGGACGGTACTTCCCACCATAAATAGTAATTTACGCATAGCATTGCACCATTGCACCAAAGACGTGCCTCGGATGAATGGCCACCTCCGTGACTATATATTGACTGTATTATTTTCTCAAAAGTATTCTAAATTCCACCTTCTTTAGTCTTTAGTGACTATTCTTCTACATTCAAGATTCTCTCAAAAAGCTTATTCTTTTATCTCCTCTTGACCTCTCTCAAGGCTCGACTTACATCTACCAAGAAGCACTATAAGGTTTTCAAGTTGTAAAACAACGGAGAAAAAGAGCATATTCAAAAAAAAAAAAAAAAAGAAAAAGGAAAAAAAGAGAGCACAACGAAAAAGTAAGAATCAACAAAACCTGAAGCAAGAAAGAGGCAATGAAGAAGAATGAAACCATAATCGGGAGAAAGAAAAAGCTCGGCCGACTAGTAGTTGTCTTCGAATAATATTTGCCACTACTTGATAATTCGAATATTCAATGGTTTTTATTGGCAAATGGTTTTTAGGATTTAAATCAAACCTTATCAATGTAAGGAGGAGTTTTAAGCAACTTAAAATTTTCTTTCAATAACTTAAATACAAATGTGAAGAATTGATGAAATAATATACAATTTATGATGTTATATTACTTTTATTGAAGTTACGAGTGAATTATAATCTCTATTTATATAGGCCTCCAGCCAATGTAGCCGAAGTTGTGCGACCTTTTTAAGAATGACTGTATCCTATCATCAACAATCATGCATGTTTGAAAACCTACAAAGCGTTTGCTTGGTACATTTCACCACGACAAAAATGTTTCAAGCAATCGCTTGGTTTAACCATGACCACCTCTCAATTTTCTACTTTGTTCATGTTTTTCCTCATTTTTTCAAGCAATTGTTTTGTCGCCTTCGTTGAACATTTCACTTCCTATTTCATTAATTCCGTATAACATAATTTATATTAAACAATTTTCAAAAATCCCCCACTTATCCAATAAAAATTAACTATAATTGAGGACGGACAGAGATGAATAAAATGCTATCTTTACCCAAAGAGCGTATAATATAAATTCTAAACATTTTACATGTATCTCACTTCTTTCTCTTTCATCATTTTTCTCTCCCTCTCTTCAATTTCTTTTTCATCTCTCGCCCCCATCATTTTTTTTTAATGTCAATGTCTCTTTTGTAAATGTTCTAATATGTAGTTGATACTTGATAGTGATATTTGATTGGGTAATAGAAGTGAATTTTGAGGAGAAAATAATTTAAAAAATCACAAAATCAATTTTCTTCCACTTCCAATTAGTCATTGAATTGATTTTACGACTTTTTTTTTGGGTACTTGTAACACTTCTTTTTATTTTTCACCCACACATTTAAAATTATATTTGAAATAATTATCGATTATGAGAAGGTTTTCTCTCTTACCCACACAAAAAAAGAATAAATTGATATCTTTCATTTTGTCGGTCTGTCTTCGCTGCTATTGTCTTCTTCAATTATTCTTCTCAATCTTAGAGTCGGTTTCCACGGTAAAAAAACGTTATACTAGTTACAAACTGTAGGGAAGTTTTCTTCCGTACAAAGGTTCAAAAAAGAACATATACGCTTGTCCATTCGTTATTCCATCTGCACTTTCTCCTCCATTCTCCACTCTCTTGCATCTGCTCTTCAAAATTTATGACGATTGGAACCATCGCTACAAAAGCGATATGCTAATAATAAGGCCTTATTCTCTACACAATAAATTTCATCTATTTTAACTTACTTTTTTCTCTATCATTTTTTTTAAATAATTTAAGCATTGATTTGATAATTTATTTATATTTTTAATATATTTTTTTAATTCTCCCAAACAAACACCATGCGTTGCCGCTCACCTTAACTACCATGCACTCTCACTTTCGTTCCCCAAAGCCCTCTCGGAGTCTTCACTATCAATACCCTCACTCTCTCGCCCACATCATGATATCTCCCTCTATATATCTTTACACGCACATTCTATCTCTCCATATTTGATCAAATCAGCAATAAAACGATACGCACACTCATACATATAGAGATAGAGAACACAAATACATATAGGAATCAATAATCAATCAACTAGGCCAACCTAGAAAACCTAACAATGAAACACCACCACCACCACCACCAGAACCTGCCGTCCTTCGCTGCCGAGGCCGCGGTGTCTTCCTGCGATGCCACCCACACGACATCATCATTGACGTGTTCATCATCGCACCATCAATCCCCTCCCCCCGAGAAACCTTCCGTTGCTGTCGAGGATCCATCGAGGGACGTGGCGTCCACCTCCGCCATCGCCACTATGGCGTCGGCGGAGTCGGTGGTGGTGGAGCGGCGCGGTGACTATTCTGCTATTTGCAAGTGGACCATCGCCAATTTCCCGAGGATCAAGTCTCGCGCTCTGTGGAGCAAGTACTTTGAGGTCGGTGGATACGATTGCCGCTTGTTAATCTACCCCAAGGGTGACTCGCAGGCGCTGCCTGGATACCTTTCCATCTACCTTCAAATTATGGACCCCCGCAACACTGCCTCGTCGAAGTGGGATTGCTTTGCCAGCTACCGCCTTGCCATTGACAACCTCTTGGACTCTTCAAAGTGCGTGCACCGTGACAGTTGGCATCGGTTCTCCTCCAAGAAGAAATCCCATGGCTGGTGTGATTTTGCCTCCCTTAACTCCCTATTAGACCCTAAGCTTGGCTTCCTGCATTCCTCGAATGATTGCATTCTCATTACTGCAGATATCTTAATTCTCCACGAGTCCTTCTCATTTGTCCGAGATAATTATGATATGCAGTCGAATAATGTGTCCAATATGGGTGGGAGTGGGGTTGTTGGGCCAGTTGTAGGGGATGTTTTGAGTGGGAAGTTCACTTGGAAAGTGCATAACTTTAGTTTGTTTAAGGAGATGATTAAGACACAGAAAATAATGAGCCCCGTTTTCCCAGCCGGGGAGTGTAATCTGCGAATTAGTGTTTATCAGAGTGTTGTCAATGGAGTGGAGTATTTGTCCATGTGTTTGGAGAGTAAGGATACAGAGAAGAATGCAATGACATTGGATAGGAGTTGCTGGTGTTTGTTTAGGATGTCAGTGTTGAATCAGAGGCCAGGTAATGGTTCAAATCATGTGCATAGGGATAGCTATGGGCGGTTTGCCCGCGAACAATAAGACCGGGATAACACAAGTTTGGGGTGGAATGACTACATGAAGATGGCAGATTTTATGGGTTCCAACTTGGGGTTTTTGGTGGAAGATACGGCAGTCTTTAGCACGTCGTTCCATGTGATTAAGGAGTTGAGTAGTTTCACGAAGAGTGGTACGTTGATGGGCGGGAGGAATGGTGGGAATGTGAGGAAAGCAGATGGGCATATGGGAAAGTTTACATGGAGAATTGAAAATTTTACACGTTTGAAGGACCTTTTGAAGAAGAGAAAGATTACAGGGCTTTGCATTAAGAGCAGGAGGTTTCAGATAGGAAATCGGGATTGTCGGCTTATTGTTTACCCCAGAGGTATGTAGTATTACTTTAAGATGGAGGGAGTTGCTGTTGTACATATTTTCTGGTTTCATTTTATTAATCTGAAGGTTCAGTTGATATGGCTATGGCATTTGACGTTTGCTTGTTGCTATTTTTAGTTCTTTAGTTGATGTGAAAATATGGGAGCAATTATATAATTCTGGCAGCATATGCTGTAATTGAGCTTTCGTGTTTGATTCATCACGTTATTTTACTGGGAGGCGTGTGGTAATGATTAAGGACTTGCTTCCGGTCGACTATCAAGTTATGTCCTGTTGTTGGACTGTAGACCAGCTGTAGAGCCTATACACTCTGGATATAAGTGCTGAAAAGTGGAGCAATAAATTGGCAGAGGCCTGTTACTCATGCTGTGTTGATAGGGAATGAAGCTTGTCTTATACGTGTTGCTCATACATCTAGACTTCAGTCCTAGTAGAACTTGCTGCCTGAACATTATGTTGGTTTCTCTTCTTAAGCTGATCTCTTTACCCCCTTGACATTTTGAGAATAAAATGCTGTAACAAGCAACTGAATCCATATAATACATCTATGGTTAAATTACATGTCTTGCTAATAAATTTAGATTCCTATGCTTAATCATACTTGCATTAGAGACATTACATATGTCTGTATTGTCACCAATGGATTAAAAGTAGATGGCATAAATGCATAATTGATATATAGGCTGTCAACCATAGTAAATTCAACTATTTGATAATTAAAATGGGATATTACTTGTTCATAGAGCTTAATTGCGAGTTCCTTGCATTCTACTCATTCTGTTGAGCTGAAGAATCTGACATTTATTCTTCATGGTATCAGGGCAGTCTCAACCTCCATGCCACCTTTCAGTATTTCTTGAAGTCACAGATTCACGAGTTGCTAATGGTGATTGGAGTTGCTTTGTGAGCCATCGCCTAGCAGTTGTGAACCAGAGGATGGAGGACAAGTCGGTCACGAAGGAATCTCAGAATCGATATTCCAAAGCTGCCAAGGACTGGGGTTGGCGGGAGTTCGTGACACTCACCAGTTTATTCGATCAAGATTCTGGATTTCTAGTTCAGGACACTGTCGTCTTCTCTGCTGAGGTTCTTATACTGAAGGAAACATCCATAATGCAGGACTTCACTGATCAGGAAACTGAGTCAGGAAATTCTAGTTGCCAGTTAGAGACTGTTGGAAAAAGGAGTTCCTTCACATGGAAGGTTGAGAACTTCTTGTCCTTCAAGGAGATAATGGAAACCCGAAAAATATTTAGTAAATTCTTTCAGGCTGGCGGATGTGAGCTTCGGATTGGTAGGTGATTTTTCCTTAGTCTTGTCTTTTAGACGTTGAAAATCTACAATTTCTCTCGATTTTGATTAAGATGGGTGATTTTGAGTTTTCTGTCAATACTACCTTTGGTGTTGCAGGAGTTTATGAGTCATTTGACACCATATGCATATATTTGGAGAGTGACCAATCAGCTAGCAGTGACCCCGAGAAGAATTTTTGGGTGAAATACAGAATGGCTATCGTGAATCAAAAAACTCCTTCTAAAACTGTTTGGAAGGAGTCTTCAATATGCACTAAAACATGGAACAATTCTGTTCTTCAATTCATGAAGGTGTCTGATATGTTGGAATCTGATGCAGGATTTCTTGTACGTGATACAGTTGTATTTGTTTGTGAGATCCTGGACTGCTGTCCGTGGTTTGAGTTTGCAGATCTAGAGGTTAGCAATTCGTTTATTTAGCATCATAATCTGCTACCTCACTATTAACCCCTTAAAAGAAAAGGATATATTTTCTGTTTGCCCTACTATTATATTTGTTGCCATAAAAAATTCTTCTACAGTTGTATCCTAGCCAACACAGAAAACCCACTTTTATAGCAGATAGCCAAGGAAGCTTTCGAAAGGCAGAGTTTTTTCTCTCTTTTCTTTCCACGCAGCAACACCATACATCAGATTTTGGAAAATGAATCATAGGTTTTAATGAAAGGAGATAGTGGTGCTGATGCTCTGGCTTACAGCCAGAATCCTCTTGATCCGTTCCTTTTTATCATTTCAACAATTGCCATGTTGCATATAATATGCACCCGTAATTCCACATACCTGGAATGCCATGTTTGGCGGAATGCATAAAGATATCTAAAAGAGAAGAATTGATAATCAGGACCATAGATTAGGTGTCTCTTTTATTTGATTAATTGTTTCTGTAGGGAAATAAATTTCCTGGAGGCTGCAGTTGGTTGAATAATTACTGCCGGAATATCTGTATATCTTGGAAATCAGTGAATTTAATCCTTACAAGGCTGTCTGGATAACACGTCCTGTGCCTTTGGATTGTGATATGAAGTCAGAGAAAACAGAAGGAATCAAGACCTGATAGATTAGTATTGTGACTTGGCACGTTTCCTGTATCTCGTTAATTACTCAATGCTTATTGAATCAACTAATATATCAATCTGTTGCTTCATTTGCCACTTTACATTCCGTAACTGGAACTGTATATCTTCATATGTGTGTTCACTCTCGTGTAACAATATTAGGCAGAGGATGCAGACATGTCTATTTTTGAGTAATTTCTAAAATAAATGGATTTGTATACCATCACCATTCAACATTTACTGGATCTTTTTGAAGTGAATTGGACACAAACTTTGAAGTCCGTCAGATTATTCCCAGCGTTGTGGATATTTTTGCTTCTACTGTACGCATGAATTTGATTTGATTTTTTAGCTGATGCTTATAGTCTTCAATTCTGAATTCATAAACCTTCAATTTTGCGATTTTTATGAGGCTGAGATTTTGAATTTTTGATGTATGTATTTGTAGTTGATCAGCTGCAACAATGCCTTTCTTTGAAACATTTTAGGCCTTCTTTGATTGAGTTTTTTATGGCCCTAACCCATTTTCAACCTCACATTTTAAGGGATTGGTCCAACTAACACCCCCGCCCCCAAAACAAAAGAAATGAAAAAGATACTTTTGAACCCCACTTCCTCCTTTAATATTTATGATTTTGTCAACTTTCTGTCTTGGAAGGTAATATTCATTTAAGAAGAGTGCCATATTCTCACTAATGATCTTGTCCCAAAGTGCTTGTATTTATAACTCTTGTTCATTTTTCCATATTAATCTCAATGTATTGGTATGATATCCTGGTATTCCTTTTATCAGGTTTTGGCTTCTGAAGATGACCAAGATGCTCCAACAACTGACCCAGATGAACTCATAGATTCCGATGACAGTGAAGGAATAAGTGGAGATGAGGAAGACATCTTCAGAAATCTCCTTTCTAGAGCAGGGTTTCACCTTACTTATGGAGATAATCCTTCACAGCTGCAGGTCACATTGAGAGAGAAACTTCTTATGGATGCTGGAGCAATAGCTGGTTTTTTGACTGGACTTCGTGTTTATCTTGATGACCCTGCCAAAGTTAAACGCTTGCTTCTTCCTACAAAGGTATCTGGAACTAATGATGGGAAGAAGATTAATAAGAATGACGAGTCTTCTCCCAGTCTTATGAATTTGCTAATGGGAGTAAAAGTTCTGCAACAAGCAATTATCGATTTGCTTTTAGATATAATGGTTGAATGTTGCCAACCCTCGGAAGGAAGTTCCAATGATGATTCTTCAGATGTGAGCTCCAAACCTTCCCCAGATTGTAGTGGAACAATGAGCCCACTGGAAAGTGGTAGGGATAATGGAGTTGTGGAATCTGCCCAGCTTCTTGCACATGAAAGATTGGATTCAGGAAGTGATGAAACCATAAATGCATCTGCTGTGCAAAGCTCAGATGCTAATGGAACTAACATACCAACTAAAACTGACCTTGGACAGCCTACTTGTCCACCGGAAACATCTGCTAGTGATTCATTTGAACATTCTTCACTGCGATCCAAGGTATGATGCTATATTGTCTTTACCAATGAATTTCTTGGTTACTTGTAATAGTATGTATTGATGAAAGATTCATTTCATGCTAAGTGGCCGGAGCAATCGGAGGAACTTCTTGGTTTGATTGTGAACTCATTGAGAGCACTTGATGGAGCTGTTCTACAAGGTTGTCCTGAACCAAAAAGAAGGCCACAGTCTGCACAGAAGATTGCTCTTGTATTGGATAAAGCTCCAAAGCATCTACAACCAGATCTAGTTGCTTTGGTTCCGAAATTAGTCGAGCATTCCGAACATCCACTTGCTGCTTCTGCGCTTTTGGATCGTCTTCAGAAGCCAGATGCAGAACCTGCATTGCGTTTGCCTGTAAGGGAGTCTGGGTCTTCTAACAGCATTCTGTTGCTTCTCGATGACTTTAAGATCATAGTTGCATCTTAGTTCAATTAATTTTTCACTGCTTATAGTACATTGTTGATCTTTGTTCCTCAGGTTTTTGGGGCGCTTAGTCAGTTGGAATGTAGCAGTGAAGTTTGGGAACGTGTTCTTTTTCGGTCATTAGAGCTTTTGGCTGATTCTAATGACGAACCTCTTGCAGCGACGGTGGACTTCATATTCAAGGCTGCATTGCATTGCCAACATATTCCTGAAGCAGTATGCTTGAGAATTATAGATAGCTTATATATTTCCATGACCTGATTACTTTTCTGCTTGCATTTTTTGAGCATTTTGGTAACTTTTATTGGTTTTTGTTGCAGGTAAGATCTGTTCGATCCAGGCTAAAATATTTAGGCAGTGAAATATCTCCATGTGTGTTAGATTATTTGAGTGGAACTGTAAATAGTTGCGCAGATATTGCTGAACCTATTCTTCGTGATATTGATAATGATGATGATTGTGGTGACATTCCTTCCCCAATCCCTTGCGGACTATTCATATTTGGTGAGGGTGGGTCTAGTTCTGATAAGCTGCATCTCATGGAAGAGCAAGCTTTGCGTGCTAGACATCATTTTGCTGACGTTTATATCCTAATCGAGATGTTATCTATTCCTTGCCTTGCTGTTGAAGCCTCTCAAACTTTTGAGAGAGCTGTAGCCCGTGGAGCTTTTGTTCCTCAGTCTGTAGCCATGGTCTTGGAGCGACGTCTTGCTCGGCGTTTGAATCTGAGTACACAATACGTAACTGAAAGTTTTCAGCAACCGGATCTAGTTGTAGAGGGAGAAGCCCTTCAGCAACTGTCAGCCCAACGAGATGATTTCACTTCGGTCCTTGGCCTTGCGGAGACATTAGCTCTCTCTAGGGACCTGTGTGTTAAAGGTTTTGTAAAGATGCTGTACCCTATGTTGTTCAAATGGTATGCTGACGAGTCTTGCAGATTTAGAATGCTAAAGAGACTTGTGAATCGTGCTACAAGTACTACAGATACCAGTCGTGAAATAGACTTAGATTTGGAGATTTTAGTGATTTTGGTGTGCGAGGAGCAAGAAATAGTTAGACCAGTTCTGAGCATGATGCGAGAGGTTGCTGAACTTGCAAATGTTGATCGAGCAGCTCTTTGGCATCAGTTATGTGCCAGTGAAGACGAAATTCTTCACGTTCGTGATGAAAAAAAAGCAGAAAGTGCAACTCTGTCTAAAGAAAAAGCTATTTTGTCTCAGAGGCTGAGCGAGTCTGAGGCTACTACTTGCCGTCTAAAGGTACATGATCTTACTTCCTCTGCTACTGTTTCAACCATATGTGTTTTTGTGTGGGTGGGGAAAAGAAAAACTGTATGTGGAAAAGAAAATTATTACTGCTGCTGATACTTTATGAAATGCCAGTCGGAGATGAAGGCTGAGTCGGATCGGTTTGGTCGAGAAAGAAAGGAGCTTACAGAACAGATACAAGAACTCGAGAGTCAACTTGAGTGGGTTCGTTCAGAACGAGAAGATGAAATCACAAAGCTTATGGCAGAAAAGAAGTTCTTTCAAGATCGTTTACATGATGCAGAGGCACAGCTTTCCCAGTTGAAGTCAAGAAAGCGTGATGAATTGAAGGTTAATATTTTATGGCTTGTTGATGTACTATTTGACTGCCATTTTTTATTTACATATGTTCTGCTAATGTTTTTGAGCTCCCTCACTACTTTTATCTGCAGATTTCGTGGGACTCAAAGTATTACTCACTTATCCTCGACTATTTTCCAGTTCTAAACAACTAAGCGAACATGCTCTTAAAATGTTTGAAGAAATGTTTTGAAAGATGTATTTGACAAAATTTCGCTTCACTTGGCCTTACATGTGGCAGCGGAAAAGGAATTTAAACTCTTTTTTCATGGTTTAATAAATGGGGAAAGTCTTTAAGCATTGACGGGTCATTTCTTGAATATCTGGATATTTAAATTGAGAAAATTTCCCGATGTTTAAATTGAAGAGAAAATTTCTGAAAGTGTCAAATGATCTGGTTCTCACGTCATTTCATGATATTCATAAATGAGGAGAAAAAACAACAGCCTCAAAATTTTGCTGACACCTTCTATTACATTCTTATAAAGTATTTAACTGATGAATCATTTGTTGATGCTATGTCTGACAACATACTGTGAATTTCTCAGAGATTAATGAAGGAGAAAAATGCTCTTGCTGAAAGATTAAAGAGCTCTGAAGCAGCTCGAAAACTATTTGATGAAGAATTGAAACGGTATGTGGCAGAAAACGTCACTCATGAAGAGATTCGACAATCACTTGAGGATGAAGTTCGTCGGCTGAAACAAACAGTTGGGCAAGCTGAAGCTGAGAAGCGTGAGAAGGAGGAAAAAGTTGCTCGATATGAAACATACATTGATACGGTGGAATCCAAATTGCAAGCCTGCGAGGTCTTGCCTTGCACATCTTTCTTATCGCATTTAACTTAGTGGAGCCTTGATTTTCTTTTATTTATTTTCTGTGCTAAATCAACTCACAGCTTTCTTATTAATGTTGCTCATCTACTGGTTCTTCTGACACTTTTTTGGCAGCAATACATCCATCACGTGGAGGCTCAGCTTCAGGAAGAAATGTCACGGCACGCCCCTCTGTATGGGGCCGGGTTGGAAAATTTATCAATGAAGGAGTTGGAGACATTGTCACGTATTCACGAGGAAGGACTACGTCAGATTCATGCCATCCAACATCACAAAGGAAGTCCAGCTGGCAGTCCTCTTGTAAGTTCCCACAACCTTGCACATACACATACCCACGGGGGATTATACCCTGCAGCTCCACCTCCAATGGCTGTTGGATTACCCCCTCCAATCATTCCAAATGGAGTCGGGGTCCACAGCAATGGGCATGTAAATGGGCCCGGTGGACCTTGGTTCGGTCGTTCTTGAAAATTGGGTACACTTCATTGTAACGGCTTGGTGACGATGAAGGGGTCCTTATCGATTTTTGAATGTTAAATGGCATTTTTTGCCAATGAGATATGTTGGAATGCTTGACGATGCTCGTGCAGATGTTTCTAGGTGCACGAGCCAGGTTACGTATTCTTATAGAACTGACAGTTGCAAATGCCATATTTGAGTTATTCCTCTCTTATATTAATTGAAATCATTTAGAAAATTCCTTTTTCGTTGACTAACTCCTTCCCGCCCCCTATGCGACATTGATTTATGAAATGGGTCGGGTCATGATTACCAATATTGCTTTTTCTTGTAATGTTTTGTTTTTAGTAGAATTGCTTGCCATAGGCATGAAGGGTACAAAACTGATACGGTTTTAAATTTTAGAACATATTATGGTAGTAAACGGAAATTTTCTTTGTCCTTCTCAATGATAATTTTCTTTACTAGGAGCTGGTAAAACACTTGACATTGTGGTTATTGCTTAAATTTCTTATATTTTGATGAAGAGGACCTCTCTCTCGCAGTATGCTTACTGTTGTGCTGAGTAAAAATTTATTTTGCTGAAAATAACTTCTGAAGTTTGATGGTGACGAAACCATGAAATGTATAGGATGTATGAGTTATATTGAGACACGGGGGGAGAGGTTATTATTGAATTTGTACGTAGTGGTACTGAATTGACTTGACTGAATTTATACTTTTACTTCTCTAGAAGTTAGGTTATTAAATTAGATACAGGTGAAGATTGCGAGATATGAGATATGCGATAGTTGTTAGCGATTTGATATATGTGGTTAGTGATTAATATTAAAGTTTGATTTTAGCGATTTGATATATGTGGTTAGTGATTAATATTAAAGTTTGATTTTAACCTAGTGCAGAAGTTAATTTTTAGACAAAAATCGATTAAATGACCACAAACTCAGGGTGGGTTTGATACACAATAAATTTAATTCGCCTCATTATTTTGACTATTCATATGCAATTAAATTTTTATATTTTTAATTTAATGTATTCTTTTTGGTTTTCAATCACATATTTAAATTTAAATTTTTAATAATCCATAATCAAATTTATCCCTTGTTGAGGATCGAAGTGCGTGGTGATTTTACTTCAACATACTGTGAAATGACACCAATGATCTGATTAAGGTACCCATATATGGGTCGATGATTGATTCGTGGCCACTATCACCTGATGTGTGGTGGTTACGTGTTAGTTATCGGCTATCGGCTTTCATGTGGACATCGAATCATTATTATGTGAAATATATGCAATGGAAAATAATTAAGGACGTTTCAGCTTAATAAAGGATTTTAAATCCATTTTAAAATTTATTTGAAGTAAAATTGTGTTATCATCAGTTGTCGAAAACATACGAAGTCAAGGATAAAGTACGCTATGTTTTAAGAAATTTTTTATTATAATAATTTGATCTATATATCTTAGCACTACTACATACATTATAGAATCGTATATAAATTCTTGGAAAAATGGAACATGAAAATGTCTAAAAACAGAATATATAGAAGCCTGTTATGAATAATTTGGTGGTTGAATTATGAGGAATAATTTGGTGGAGGAATAATTTGGTGGAGGAATAATTTGGTAAAAGATATAATTATTTTATGTGAATGACTATTATACCCTTGATAAGATTATGTAATTGTGATTATGTCATTCGAAGTTTCACATAAATAGAGAACGATTATTAATGAAATTAAATTCACGAGAATTAGAATTAAATCGATTATTAATGAAATTCATTCACGAAATTCCTTAGAATTCATTCTCTAAATTCATATTGTTTACATCTTTTATATAGCGTTATCGTAGTCTACAGCGTTTGAGTAATATGAAGGAGTATCTTTCTACAGATTCGTCTATTGATGAACATCTGTATCGAAACCTTAATATTAATCAGATTAATTGTCTCTAAAACTATCTTTCACAGAATAATTCTCCGGATCAAGATTCTCTCCTCTCAAAATCATCTTCATTCGAGAGATCTCCATTATTCTTCTTCCTCTTCTCTCACTATCTCCTTTCTCTTTCTTGTGTAACATTCATAACTTTTCTCTCCTCTCTTTGTTTAATTATAGTTTAATAATATTATATTTTGGCTTAATGATGATTATTACATTATGGGCAATTCAAGAATTAGTGAATGGAGGAAATATGCGTGTTGATTCTTCTGCAAAGAAAAAGGAAAAGGTATATATATATTATATTACTTTATAATATAATAATATATTAAACTATAATATTCGTTTTCTCGAGATAGAAGGAGCATACGTTATCAAAATCAAAATTTCTCGACTCCATTATACTCGATTTAACGAGAGCTTCGATTTGACACCAATATTGATAAGGTAAACTTTCAAAAATTTGCAAAATAGTACCCCAATTTTTGAAAAAGTTACAAAGTAGTCCTTGAATATTTTGATATTGATAAATTGAAGTAGAAAGGAGATAATTTTCCAATCGTAAAACATTGATAAAATATTTTTGACAATTTTACCTTTGCGAATTGGAATGGACAATTTTACCCTTAGGGTAAAACCGACCTAATTTTGACGATAGTGAAAAATGGATAGAATATTCATGAAGAAATTCTAAATCCATTGATTATATAAAATGGCTTGAAGTCCATTGGAGTTAAAAGATCGGAATATTATTTTAACTCCCGAAGAGTTTAATTACATAATATAGTTGTTCTAAAAGGATAAGTGTGCTCTTGTAGAAGTAATGAGTATTTGTTCTAGAAGAACAAATGCCTCCCGTAAAGCGATTCAACATTTAATTCTCGCACTTTATTTCTTTGCAATTTAATTCTTTGCAATACCTCCTAGTTGATGATGGGTTCAACCGTCACTAATCGGAAGGTTTTATATATTTTTGTACTTTATATGCTAAAGTGATGGGTAATACCTTCTACTAAGCAGATTCTACTCCTGAAGAAGTAGTTAATCATTATGCATTTTAATTCTCGCAATTTAAATTCCGTAAATTTATATTTATTGCAATAATTCCCATAAGGTAGGTTCGACCACCTATTGGAGGAAATTTAATTTACGCAATTTAAATTTACGCACTTTAGATTTCAATATATTTCCAATGTGGTGGGTAATACTACGCGATTGGTTATAACTAATCATACTCCAGAAGAAGTAGTTGATCAAATATTCTAATCCTACTCTCGAAGAAGTAGACGATGAGAATAAAATTACTTCTCCATATATACCAAATATTAATGGAGAAAATTGAACAAGTGGTACATGAAGTTACCATTTGATAAATAGATGAAAGTAAAATGCTCAATAGATCCCATGTTGATAAATCAAAGAAAATATATCGCATTGAGAGATTATATGAAGTAATCTCATCGATGATATGAGATTGTATTAATATGAGAATAAAATGCTCTTGAAGAAGCATAATCACTAGATTTCTGTATTTGAATAACGCCAATATGATATTATTATTACTCCAGAAGAAGTACAAAACAGCCGAAGTGGAACATATTGAGAATATCAAAGATGGCAATAAACACTCGAAAATATAACAATGCGAAAAGAAAATACATATTGAACCCATAAATGAAGGGTGCGTTTCGAGAGTATAAATCATAGTTTATAATGAGATATTTAAAGGAGCCGAATTTCTTTTTGGTTTGACACCAGTGGTCTGTGACCGACGGACCTGGGCCTTCACAGATTCTTGAACATATGCATGAAATTTGATAAGTAGTTCATCAATGATCTTAGCGAAATAAGTATTTTTCTCGCTAAATGAGAGATAAACTTATTATTTACACCATGATCTAGGAACGCTAGTAAGCCATGAAAGAAATTGTTAATATTCAACAAACCTATTGGTTTGACATGAAAGTTCCACTGTGCCAACGAGGCTATATTGAATATTTCCTCCAATGTATTGTAGCCGCCTGGAAGGACAATGAAAGCATCACTATTATTCATCATATACATCATGCAGTTGTGGATGGATTGCGCTTGTAGCACCAACCCTGTTGGACCCATGGTAGAACTGGCTCCAATTCGAGTATTAGATCCAACTAGATGGAAATGTATTACACTCGAAATTCTTATTCCCCATGATGGTGCGGCCATTATAAGTCTAGCTAAAAGTTTGTTGTTGGTTCCTCTATATAGTATATTGATTTCTTGTCTCACTAACTCTTTTATGAGTTGGTTTGCCATATCCACATATTGGATATGGCCTACCAGTTTAGATCCATCGAGAATACATACGGTTTTAATCTGGTGAGGTAAAGGCTGACTTGTATGAGATGATTCTAAAATCTCCACATCCATCTCTATTTCTATCTCTCTTTTTGCACTATACTTTTAATGTATGAACATGAGAGATATATGAATCTCTCTATTTAAAGAAAAATTTTCAAACCAATAATTGAGTGCACTATTTACTTTTTGACAAATATGAAAGAGAAAAAAACAGAAAAAAATTTAAGTGAAAATGACATATATTTGTCGGTGATAGAAAATAAAAAAAAATCAAAAATCAAAAAACGATATTTACAAATAAAAGAAAAATATTGATCTTCTATATTACATAAATTTGCCTTATATAAATATGGGAAAACCATTATACTAAGTTATTCTACTAAATTTACAAACTGGATCTTTTAAAGTAAGTATTTCAAGACTATAAAGTGCTTGTTGATCTTTGAATTTGGCCCATAAGGTCATTATTTCACATTGCACGTGTCCACTAGGATGTGTCTCAAGAGCCTGTTGAATATCATCCAAAGGCTCCTTACTCAATCCATCATTAATGAATGCTATTTTATCTTCTCGGTTTACGGACAAGTACCCCTGATTTACATCGAGTGTCACATGTCCACCGAGCATACTTGTAGCATCCTCCTAATCTTTTTGCTCTCCGTTTCTTTGAAAAATTACTTTTACTCATACCAGGCATGTATTTAGAAGGAATTGAAACCTCACCAGATAATCGAACATTTGCTTCAATCAAGCATCGGATATTTTGTGGGATACCCTTATTCATTAGCATCCTTAATCTTTCCAGCCTACATCGATAAATCATTTTTAGGATTTTGATCGGTAGTGATGGATAGTATTTTCGAAGATTTGAGAGCATATGATCCATTATAATGTATAGACCCTTGTTAAGATGAATTTTGCAATAATTTTGATGATTTATAGAATAATACGACGCGTATGAAATAAGACTCCGATTTTAAATAAATAATATGAAGCGTAAGAGCTAAGACTCCGTAATTGAACAGTAGCCAGAATATGTCGGTGAATTATTTCTATGATAAATCATGTTGAGCACTATACAGATACTAGTGAAATCGATATAAGAATTTACTGAACTAGAAGTTCAATAATACTCGTTTGCAAAACCGGACTGACCATCCCGGTTTAAATAATTATTGAAATCAATATTTCAAGTGAAGAATTAAAAGAATTCTTCAATGATTGTTCTCGATAAATGATGAAATCATTACTAACCAATGTTGGGAATAAAATCCCAAATGTATCTGGAATAAAGGATGAGAAGTATGGGCCCATTCATCCTCCATGTGGACTACTAGATATTATGATATGGATCCACTAGATAGTCACATGTGTATATAATTCGTAATTTGAAATTTACGAAATATTTGCTCACGGTATGAGCATGATTTCCAGATTTAATGATAAAGCTAGTAAATATATATCCCAATGATTTGAATAAATCCCTAAAAGATTTGAGTATGCGCATACAAGTGGGATATTATATGGCAAATTATTTAAAATCCTCAAATAAATTACCGATATCGAGAATAGAATGCAAACGGTCTAAATTCCCATATTAAGGCTGAATGATGAGAACATATATGATTAAAATCATACCAACTGTATGAGTTTTGGTGTTCTAAATTTTCTCAGCATGAGGGGGAGTATTAAAGGTTGAAAATGATATGTGAAATGCATCATGATATATCCTCAAAATTAAAATATGAACTTGAAGTTCAAAGATACATAAAAGATGCTATGAGCAATCACATATATCAGTTAAGATGCTTTCATAAGTTAGCACGCCAGAAGCATTGATATTATGAGATTTCCCCAATCATATATATCAAAGCAAATTATAAAAGATGGTCTTAATAACGGAGGCATATGCTCTTGAAGAGTATATAGACATAACTATATTGTGTAATCCTATAAGAGGATTGATAATGAGATATCTCGATAAGTTATGTCGATATGGGGAAAGAAATGAAATTGAAAAATGTCGACACGATATGAAAATGTAGCACTACATATGATCAATGATAATGAAAATATTGAGATATATTGAATAATGATATTGAAATCCATCGCAAAATACCGATGCTAAAATATATGCCCTTATGATTAAAGTGTTCATGCACGGGTTTAATGAGAAATGAGAATGAAACTCTTGAAGAGGTTTCAAATGTATTATTGTACCAGTGCATGCAACGGCTCAAAGTATCTACATTGATATTGTTGAGAAATTCATATGTTGTACTCTTTTCCTTGATTAATGTTTTTGTCCCAAAAGGGTTTTTCTCAAACAAGGTTTTTAATGAGAGGCAGCCCAATCTCAACTAATATGAAATCTCCAGAAGAGATTTAGGTATATATCTCGATATAGTGAGAAAATGAGATCGAAGCTGTTGATTGCATATAAGCACTGAATATAACATGATATTATATAATATCTAAATTTCATTCACGTGGAAATGAATGAAGCGTATCAACTAATGTATATGATACTTATATAAATCCATGAAAGATTTTGAAATGCTTGAAGCATACTTGTATAAGATACGTGTTGCACTCTTTTTCCCTTGACTGAGGTTTTATCCCACTGGGTTTTCCTAGCAAGGTTTTTTAATGAGGCAACTTTAATGGCGTATTCACATGAATAATGTACTCTTTTTCCTTCATTAGGGTTTTTCCTATTGGGTTTTTCCTAATAAGATTTTAACGAGGCATATTCATGGTATATTGAAGACGACAAGAAAAATCGATACAATGTATTTATTGGATCAAGTTATAATAGAGACAATGCTTTAGATCCAAACAATGATGATATTAAAATCCTTTACCAGAAGTGAGGATATCCGTCGTCAAGATATGAAATCAGATGGAGCAGCTGTACTCTTTTTCCTTCGATCAAGTTTTTTCCACTGGGTTTTCTTGACAAGATTTTAACGAGGCAGCACATGAATACTTCTATACCGCTGGTAGACATCAGGGGGAGCAATGTTTTGATGAAGCAGTATATAACCACTCCAAGCTATCCTGCAATCGGTTTGGAAGTTTTTTCCCACTGGGTTTTTCTCCAAACAGGTTTAGAAGACATTTGTATTAATAGTCATTCAAGGGGGAGTGTTATGAATAATTTGGTGGTTGAATTATGAGGAATAATTTGGTGGAGGAATAATTTGGTGGAAGAATAATTTGGTAAAAGATGTAATTATTTTATGTGAATGACTATTATACCCTTGATAAGATTATGTAATTGCGATTATGCCATTCGAAGTTTTCCTATAAATAGGGCTTCAGTTATTAATGAAATTCATTCCTGAGAATTCCTTAGAATTCATTCTCTCTAAATTCTCTCTATTGTTTCTATACTTTTATAACAAAGCCTAATTTTTTTTAAAAAAATATTAACATCAAATTAAAGTATAATTTTGACATGGTAATCATTCTTCATATTATTGTCTTGTCAACATCTGTCTCTAGTTGGTAGATGAAAGAAACATCACCTCCCACGCAGTATGTAGATTAATAATTTCAATCAACTTCCTCTCCCCACCGAAATCGAATGCAATAGAGTAGGTGATTTTTGATCTTTTTGGCGTGAAATCACAGGTTTATATCTCTTTATTTTTTTGATTTTTTTCATCTAGATCTGTGTTTTCTTCCTGATTTCGTTGTCTTGTTGCGGTGTTTGAGTTTTTACCATCTAGTTGTAGTTTCATTTTTGTGTGATTAAGATTGACAAATCAGATTCGATTCATCATTGATTCAATCTATATTTGGGTGTCAACGTTGCAAATCCGAAAGCATAGGTATTCCGATCACATTGATTTTTTTATATTTGTATGCGTTTTGCTATTTTAAAACTATTGATTTGGGAGCTGTGAGTATATTCGCAAATTCATCCTTTGTGATTTTAGCGATATTGAATTTGTGCTGGTATCGATATATTTTCCAAGCTTGAATGAATGAATATTTTTGTTTGTAAAAAAAAAAAATTTGACAAGTAATTTTTTATAATACTGATAAATTAAAAAATAATTTTTCACAATAAATTATTATTTTTTATATAAGATTAAATCAAAGTATAATTACGATAAATTAATTTCATAATAATATAATTGTATTAAAAATAGGTAAATGATAATATTACTATTTTATGCAGTAAATCTATCAATACATATAATTAATTATTTAGTTATGTCATTATATTTTTAAATATATATATATATATATAATAATTATATTTTTAAATATTATATATATATATCAACACATATATATTTTTTATTTAATTATATCATAAAGTTAGTTTATGATATAATTAAATAAAAAATTATTTTTTATGATTTTTTTTTACCTAAAAATAATTAAATGTACCATATATAATAAGTTACTTATATAATATAACAGAATTAAATGAATTACTTTTAACAATATCCGGTAAAAAATACATACAGTAATGTCCCTTTACATTCATTTTGATGTCATGCTTTGTAAACTACCAATGAAGTGCATGAAAATTGTGGGTAGCCATGCACACTACCTTCGAATAGTGGTTGCTTTAACTTTCAATACCTTTCCCCAGCAGTATATCAGCCATCTAGGCTTCATAATTTATAACATTTATAACAATGAATATGTTGTGAACGAGAGAGTTTTCATTTCAATTCTCGTTATCAAATTTATTATAAATGACCCTTATTTATAGGAAAATATTATGGCTCATCATATTACAAATGTTGATCCGGTATACAATAGTCATTCACACAATAAAATATAATTATTACTCTCAAAAATCTTTCGGTGCTTTTCCTTTACTTTTACAACACTCCCTCTTAATGATTATTTATACAACTGTCATTTAAATTTATTTGGAGAAAAATCCAATGGGAGAAAATCTTCCAAATTGATTGTAGGAGAGTTTGCGTGAACATAAACTGTTCCAGGAAAACTTTGGAGGACAAAAACTGAGCAAAGAGAAAAGAATAAGTTGCTTTCCCTGATGACGATCATTCTTGTAGAAGTACTCATATGCTGTCTTGTTAAAACCTTGTCAAGAAAATCCAATTGGATAAAACTTAATAGAAGGAAAAAAGAGTACAACTGCTCCATCTGATTCCGTATCTTGATAACTGATACATTCACTTTTGGTGAAAGATTTTAACGTTATCATCTGATTGCAAGTAATGTCTTCATTATAAACTGATTCAATAGATTTATTGAGTCGATTTCTTATGTAGTCCTCAATATATTATGAATATACCTTTATTACTTTAGTATTATTTTATATCTTGTACTTAGCCGCAATCTCAAACTTATATCCTCATTGTATGAAGATATATATACGAATCTCTTCTATAGATTTCAAATTAGTTGTGATTAAACTACCTCATTAAAAACTTTGTTTCGAAAAAATCTTTTGGGATCAAAACCTCAATTAAGGAAAAGAGTACAATATATGAATTTTCCTTCACAACAATATCATTATTTTGTGCCATTGCAAGCACTGTTATCTAGAATCTCTTTAAGAGTTCTATTCTCATTTTTTCTTATCAAATCCGCATATTAATACTTTTATTATAAGAGTACATATTTCAATATTGGTATTCTTCGATATATTTCAATATCCTCACTTTCATTGATCGTATATAGCGCTATATTTTCATAATGTGTCGACACTTTTCAATTTCATTTCTTTCCCTATAACTGATTGAGATATCTCATTGTCAATCCCTTTTAGGATTACACAATATAGTTAAGTTTATATACTCTTCAAGAGTGTATGCTTCTTTTATTAAGACCATATTATTTGCTTTGATATATACATATTTGGGGAACTTTTATTTAAATAATATTAACGCTTCGGACTTGCTAATTTATCAAAGTATGTGTATCGTTATAGTCTTTCATGTATAATTGAATTTCAAATTCTATTTCAATTTCGAGAATATAAAATGTTGTATTTCATATATTAATTCCAACTATTAATACTCCCCATCATGCTAAGAACCAAACTCATACAATTGGTATGATTTCCATTATATATATGTTCTTAGTATTTAGCCTGAATGAGGGAATTTATTCAGTTTGTATTTAGTTCTCGATATTGACAAGTTAATTGGATGACTTTAAATTTGTCAATTATTCAAATTATTGGGATATATATTTACTAGTTTTATCATTTAATCCAGGAATCATGCTCACACTGTGAGTAAATTATTTCGTAAATTTCTAGTTACGATATACACATGTAACTACTTAGTGGATCTATATCATAATATTTAGTAGTCAACATGCACGGTGAGTGGGCCTATCATAATATCTAGTGGATAAACTAACATTAATTGAGGATGGATTGAATAAAAAGTCTTCGGATAATATTCAATTGACTCTTGAGACACAAGGCCAAATTCAAAGATGAAAAAGCACGTTATAGTCTCGAAAAACTTATTTGAAAAGACCCCATTTATAAATTTAGTAGGAAAACTCAGTATTATGACTTTCTCACATTGATACAAGGAAAATATGCGTAATAGCGAAGGTCAATGTGTTTCTCGTATTTGTAAATATCGTTTTTCGATTTTTGAACTTTTTCAATCACTGATTGATGTATGTCATTTAAATTAAATTTTTTGTTGTTCTATTTTCATATTGTCAACAAGTAAATAGTGAAATCACTTATTGGTTTGGAAATTTATTTTTAAATAGAGAGTTTCATACATCTTTCATTTATGCATTGAAAGCTTAGTGCAAACAGAGATGGAGATGGAAATTTTAGAATCTTCTCATACAAGTTAATCTTCACCTCACCAAATTAAAACTATATGTGTTCTTAGTGAATCCAGACTGGTAGGTCATATCAAATATATGGATATGACAAACCAACTTATAAGAGAGTTAGTGAGATAAAACATCAATATATTGTATGGATTAAGTAGTCTTACAATGGTTGTATAATTATGGAGGATAAGAGTGTCAAGTATAATAATTTTTCATTGAATGAGAGCCAGTGCCGTCACGGGTTCAACTGGACTGATGCTACAAATGCAAACTATTCACGACTGCATGATGTACATAATGAACAATAGTGATGCTTTTATTATCCTTTCAGGCGGCTATAACACGTTGGAGGAAATATTCAATATTGCATTATGGGTACAGTGAAACTTTCATACCAAACCAATAGGTTTGTTGAATATTAACTATTTGTTTGATGGCTTACTAGTGTTTCTAGATCAGGGTATAGATAATAAGTTTATTTCTCATTCGGCAAGAAAAATACTTATTTCTGCTAGTACAGTTATTGAGATACTCTTAAAGTTTCAAGCATATATTCAAGAATTTGTAGAAGCTCAGGTCCGTCAGTCATAAATCATCGGTGTCAGCAAAAAAGAAATCTGGATCCTTTAAATCTTTCATTACGAACCCTGATATTAGGGGTGACAGAGTTATGAAGTATTTATACTCTCAAGACGCATCTCTCTTTTATGGGTTTAATATGTATTTTCTTCTCGTATTTCTATATTTTCAAGTGTTTATTGTCACTTTTGATATTTTTAATATGTTCCACTTCAATTATTTTATACTTCTTTTGAGGCACCAATAGTGAAATTATGTTGGCATTTCCAACAATATAACATCTGTGATATGTGCTTTTTCAATAGCATTTTCTTGTTATGTCAATTCGAGCTCATAGAACCAACGAGATTATTTTAGTATTAATACGATTCGTCCATGCTATTTATGTCATTAATTCATTAGCATGTAATTTATTGAGCAATTTTCTTTCATTGAACTATTTGGTGGAAGCTTCTAGTACCACTTGCTTAATGTCTCCAATAATATACAATAAATATGGAGAATAAACTTTTCTTTATCAATTGCTTCTTTGAGAGCATTTCTCATAGTATCGATATGTCATAATATATTAATCTCATATTGAGATTTTTCACCATGGTATATTTTCTTTCTCTTTTATCATCATGAAATTCTTTGAGCAATTTTATTTTATCAACACATATAGTGGTAAATTCCAACGTCACTTGCTCAAATCCTTTCATTAATATCAATGTCATTCTTATCGAATATATAAATCGATTATTTTTATTTGGTACCAATCGTGGGGTTTAATCCAACCGCATTAGTAATATACACTCCAATCATGTGGTATAGCCCACCACATTGAAAATATTGAATTTAATTGTGTGATATAATCCACCATATTGGAAATATAAAGTACGTAAACTTAAATTGCAGAAATTAAATCTCCCCAATAGGTGGTGGAACCTGCCATATAGAGATTATCACAATAAATTTAAATTTAAATTTAAATTCCAATAAGCGGTAGAACCTACCATATGAAAATTATCGTAGTAAATATAACGAGAATTAAATCAATTCTATCCTTTACAGTCCATAAGGGTAAAATTGTTCATTCCAGTTTGCAAAGGTAAAATTGTCAATTCCAATCGGTAAGGGTAAAATTGTTCAGCCATTTATGATACCTTGATTCTATGATCTTAAAGTCATATAATTTTTTATTAAATATAATCATCATATTTCTCCTTTCTATTTACCAATGATTTACTTTAATTTGTAAATATCAAGGATTATTTAATAACCTTTCAAAAGTTGGGGTACTGATTTATAAATTTTGAAAGTTTGATAATAACATATTTCAAAACTAGTTTTTATCTCATCAATATTAGTGTCTAATCGAAGCTCTCGTTAAATCGAGTATAATTAAGCTGAGAAAAATTAATTTTGATAATATAATGCTCCTTATATCTCGAGAAAACGAATATTATAATTTAATATATTATTATATTATAAAGTAATATATATATATATATATATATATATATATATATATATAAACACACACACACATATATTCACCTTTTCTCTTCCTTTCCTTCTCTATCGAATTGAACTTTTCAATTAAGTTCTGTGGTTCATCCTCAAAAGTTTTGCTTCTCAACAAATTGTGCTTACTGCTACTTTTCTCCATCGGCGAAAAACTCATCCACCTTACCCTTGTGTGATTTGGGCAAAGAGTATTTCCATCTATTCGCTTCTGTCACAATTGGGGGCGGAGGCGAAGGCGTAGGCTTCACGAATCACCTGCTTCTCAGCTGTAAATACAATAAATCATCACCACTTATTTTAGTTTTTCTCATGTATTTTTCCATTTTCTGATCTAGTCGGTGTGCAAGAATATGCAGTGAAGTGTGTGTGTTTCTGAGATTTCTATAGAGATATTCGCAAAGGGTTGTGGTGAGAGAGAGAGAGAGTTTGTGTGAAGTGTGAAGTTGAGGGAGGAGGAGAAGACGATACCATAGAATGTTTTTTTTTGCTTGCATTTGTATGTGTGTAACACATAGAGATGAACAAATTAACAATTAACAATTAACTAAAGACTAATAAAATGAATGTTGTTGAGAATTATTTAGCAAATGAATTTTGGCGCAAAACGAGTAGAGACTCGTGCTAATAATGTATTGTGAACGAGAGAGTTTTCATTTCAATTCTCGTTATCAAATTCATTACAAATGGCCCCTAAATATTAGGGCAAATCATATTACAAATATTGATCCGGTATATAATAGTCATTCACATAATAAAATATAATCATTACTCTAAAAAATCTTTCGGTGCCTCTTTATTTTTTCGCTGCTTTTCCTTTACTTTTACAACAAAATAATAATTTAGAGACGAGGAAATATCATTCTTACAAAATAATAATAATTTAGAGACAAAGAAATATTACATTTTTGGGAAATTGGGGCAAATGGTCCAAAAAACTTGTGCCAACTGCAAGTTTGGTCCAATTTAAAAAAAATAGCACGTTCGGTACAAAAAATAAGTTCTGTTGTGCGTTTGGTTCATTTGGACGGAAATCATCCATTTTTTTAGTCTCAAATGCCCATCTCTTAACTTCTTTTCAGAAGGTAATTTGGACATTCAACTTATGGGAATTTACAAAAGGTCCCAAAATTTGAGAGTTATTACAATCGGATTCCAAAGTTTAAAATATGTATAAATTAATCCAAAATTTTAGTTAAATTGCCTAATTTTACCTTAGATAGTTTTAATCGAAAATTTTCAGTACAATAGTATTTGTTCTCATTAATATCGTATTCTTTCAAAATTTTCTTTTACATTAGAGACACATATTTTGACTTTAACCAACAATCAATAATAAAAATAATTAGGAAATGACCAAATCCCACATTTACCCTCATTTCTTTCCCTAATTCTCATATTTCTCTCAATTTTTTCGATCACCATCTTTCGCGAAATTTCATATTCTCCGACTAACATTCCGGTCACCAACTCCGACAAAACTTCATCTTCTCCAACCAACACCCAATACAAAAATCACCGGCGAAACTTGTCAGATCTCGAAGCAACCATGGTTGCTTTGCTGGTTTCAAACCTGGCCATAGTTATTTCACGTAGTTATTTATATTTCCTCTTTCGTTTTCTCATTATTTTGTAGTATCTTTAAACTTGGGCTTTAAATCATGTGCTAAGTATTTAGAATAGGAGGCATAAAGCTCATCGCTTTCTTGTGTTTAAAAACAGTGCAATTACTAAATATGATTTAGGAATTGTTACACGATACAAAGATTTAAGGTAAGAAATCTAAAATCAATGAGAATCGATTAAGAGCCAAGGGCAGAGCTTTGATCCAATACCAACCAGTGCCAGATAGGTGCCATGCGCCCCCGAGGGGGTGGGTGGGTGTATGGATATGTATCAACAATCCGAACCTAGTTGACATCTTGGCATTTGATCACTAGGACAAGGTATCAAAAGTTTCGAAATACTACTACTGTCAAACCCGGTAGGGGTATTGATTCCGACAATGTATCCCAAATAGGCTTTCATTATATTGATACTTTTCGAATATTCGGTTGGTTAAATTATTTAAACTGGAAGGAGCCGTATAATGCCTATTTGGTACAAGTTTTCTATAGCAATCTTGTTGCCTCAGAAAACGACGAATCGACAAACTTTGTAACATCCATTATAGGGAAGAATTTCGTAGTAAGCCCCGCTGTAATTTCTAGTTGTTTGAATTACCTCATTTGGAGAATTATATGACCTTGGCTTTGACAGATTATAAGCTTCTAGAGTAGTTTATAAATTACCTCGACTTACTAGTTTGGAAGGAATAAGTTTGGGAGCTACTATTTTGGATGTCAATGAACGAATCTTGCATTCCATAGTTACCGAGGTAATTAGGCCTAGAGAGGGACATTATTCTTGCGTTAACTCTGAAGATTTATGGTTAACGTGGAAAATTATCGTAGGGGAGCTACCCAATATTTGTGCATCTATTATTTCCCAAGTGATAGATACAGCGGAGGCTACCGGTGATAAAGCCCTTCAATTCGGCATGTTAGTTATGAAAATTCTGGAAAGAGAATTTGATCCTTCTCAACTTGCGGACTTTCCTGTTATTACTGCAGTTACAGGAAAATGTACCAAAAAGGGTAAAAAGTGGATTGGACCTACACACGAGCCTAGAAACATTCCCATAAGTGAGGAACAAGGGAGTGGGCCCGTAGGGGAATAGAAACGGAAGATAGGGCTAGACGAAGTGTGCACATATCTGGTACTAACCCGAGGCATCTGGTTCTCAAGAAAGGGGCAAAAGTAGCATTCATGTGTCGAGTGCAACATTCGACCCCAATGCTGAGCTTAACCATCGGTTAAGTCAACTCCCTTCGACCCTTCCCAGCATGATACATTAATATCAGAGGTACGAGACTTACGATCTTATATAGATAACAGATTCGCAGGACTTGCTGAGAGGGATTCTAGATGAGATGAGCGAGAGAGAACGATTTCATGAAGAGCAGGTGAGATTTTATTCTTATTTTTATGATCGTTTTCCCCCACTAGCCTTAGTTATTTCTCTCTGTTTATTTTCATGTTAGTAGTATGTTGCCATGGAGTTTTTTTTGTATGAACAAATTATGAAAGCTTTTAACATTTTTTTTCTTGTGCAATTTGTGCAGAAATAAAGATTCATACACACAATAAATTTTGGATGTTCGAAAACCATCATGAATTCCTCACCAACTTATATATTTCGTATATTCTGAGATGGTAATCTTTTTATTGTTAATAACTAACTAGGTACTGAAAGAGGATTACAATACAGGGAAACTGTTAAGTGTGCATTTTGCACACTTATTATTACCTCCAAATGAATAAATTATCATTAGATCGAGCAGATATTTGCTTAATTATATGTATATATTGTGTTTGTAGGCACAAATCCTCAATTTGGAGAAGAACAAGCTAAAAATGAGCAAAAATGACAAAAAGCGTAACATTTCCAAAAGTGTCGGGACCAAAATGTTTATTGGGGACCTTTTTACAAGAAAAGTCAAAAGTTGAGGGTTAAAGTGAAAGATTTGAAAGTTGGAGGGCTTCATGTGCAAATTGTCCAAAAAGAAATTTAAAAAAAAAAAAAAAATTCAGCTTTGGGCAATAGCCTTGGGTGTGGCCGCACCCCTGCCTGCGAGTGCAAAATGTTGATTTTCGGCCCAAACTCATTTTTTCAACCATTTTAATCTCTTTTTTGGGGATAATTATGGAAAATCTCTTCCTACAATTTGTGGATGCATGAATTAGGGCCATTTGACGTACACCTTAGATCCCCAATTCTCATTATTCTTGTTCTTAGATTAGTTTTAATTAGGTTTTCTTTCTTCCTCTTCTTTCTTCGTTTATTCTTTCTTTCTTCGTTTTTTTTTTCTCCTTTGGGTTTGAAGTGGGCATCGCTTAGATAGATTGATGAGGAATTCAAGAGGAGATGGTGGTAGAGTTGGAAGAATCAAGACGTAGCTCTCAAAAAGGGGATTCCTTATCCTTGGTCTTGTTTCTTTCCCTTTCTCTTCTATTTATGTTGTATTATATAAATGTCTTGTAATTTCTTTACTATGAGCTAGTTGTATATTATTTGGATGATTAATGAACTTAACCTAGTTTGATTAATGAAGTTGTTTATGATTTTGGAATTGTTTGCTCTATCTCATATGTGATTGCTTTTGAGCTTGCTACATATAATTGTTTGATCATCAATTATATGTATCGGTGATGTGTATATCTATGCAAGAGAAAGTATGTATTTTAGACCATGGAGCATTCACTCTCAATTCTTGTAGGGAATAGAAATATGTATATATATATATATATATATATATATATATATATATACATATTTCTATATATATATCAAGGTCAATTTCCCGCTCAAATCAACAATTTTCAAAACTAATTAAATGTTATTTAATTATTAAATCAATATTAATTGTTTTATTATGTGTTAATTAATCTATTTCTATATTTAATCAAACAAGCTGATTTTTCGGTTCATTTTTGGCTTTTTCTCAATTAAAAAATCACTTTTTATTCTTAATAGCTGCTCAAAGATATACACAAGTAACTTTATTCTCCCAATTTCCCAATCTCTCTAGCACTTGTTTTTTTATAACTTTTAACAAATTTTTACACAATTTAACTTATTCTCATTCAAACAAATTATATCCACATATTTTTTTTTTAATCCATCAGATGTTAAAATGGAATCCACATATTTTTTTGGAATCCATTGTACTATATAAATCTCCACCACTCAATTACACTCGTTATCCCTCTTATTATATGTTAAAATGTATACAAAGTTGCAAAAACTCGCCCTAACACCCGCTCCATCTCTTCTCTCTGATCTCTTTTGCCAAATTGGAATTGGCGTGATCCGATCTATTCTCCCAAGTTGGCGTGATTGTCATCTTCAGCGATCTTTTTCTCTCTCTCCAACCCCGATCTTCAGCGATCTGTTTCTCTGTCCAACCCCAATCTCTTTCACTCTCTCTCTACATCTCGTTTTCTTGACTCCAATGAGTATGTCCAGAGTTGTGATATTGTGGCCTGTAACTTGTAAATTTTGCCCTCTAATCCCGAATTCGTAGTTCAATAGATGAGGAGGTATTTTCCATTTCCCACCTTTTTCTGTTCTTTTAAAAAAAAAATTTTTTCCAGGAATTTTATGTATCTCTACAAGTCGGCATACACTTCTCCTTCCATATGTACAAATCAAGTGTTTCAGAGCTTCTCCCAAAAAATTTCACCCTACCGCAGGTATTAACGAGCGACCCATATGGGGCTTTTTTTTTTTCTTTCTTTCTTTTTGGTTTTTGTTTCCTCTTTGTTCGATTAATTCTGTTTTCCCCTAATTTTGACTTAATTTTAGGGGGTGAAAATGGAGATATGTTAAACTACTCAAGTTTCAATATACATCATATAGAATAACAATTACTTTCAGAATACTTTTTTATGCCGTAGCCATTATTTCTCATGTTTTGCCTCCCCAAACAGGTGACAAATATTTGAAATCATTTGTTATATAAGTGGGTGAAATCACTTTCACATGGATGACTTCTAAATTTACTGGCTTTCAGGATGATGAAAATGCATTGTTACCGCAGGCTCTTGGGATGTCTGTTCTGATTCCTCATCAGCTGTTGTTACACAGGATACCGAAATGCTAGAAGCAGCTACTGATGATCATGATTTGTAGCTTGGTGAGAACTTATGTTGGCTGGCTGAATTTCATTTTATTTTGGATGTCAATGAACGAATCTTGCATTCCATAGTTACCGAGGTAATTAGGCCTAGAGAGGGACATTATTCTTGCGTTAACTCTGAAGATTTATGGTTAACGTGGAAAATTATCGTAGGGGAGCTACCCAATATTTGTGCATCTATTATTTCCCAAGTGATAGATACAGCGGAGGCTACCGGTGATAAAGCCCTTCAATTCGGCATGTTAGTTATGAAAATTCTGGAAAGAGAATTTGATCCTTCTCAACTTGCGGACTTTCCTGTTATTACTGCAGTTACAGGAAAATGTACCAAAAAGGGTAAAAAGTGGATTGGACCTACACACGAGCCTAGAAACATTCCCATAAGTGAGGAACAAGGGAGTGGGCCCGTAGGGGAATAGAAACGGAAGATAGGGCTGGACGAAGTGTGCACATATCTGGTACTAACCCGAAGCATCTGGTTCTCAAGAAAGGGGCAAAAGTAGCATTCATGTGTCGAGTGCAACATTCGACCCCAATGCTGAGCTTAACCATCGGTTAAGTCAACTCCCTTCGACCCTTCCCAGCATGATACATTAATATCAGAGGTACGAGACTTACGATCTTATATAGATAACAGATTCGCAGGACTTGCTGAGAGGGATTCTAGATGAGATGAGCGAGAGAGAACGATTTCATGAAGAGCAGGTGAGATTTTATTCTTATTTTTATGATCGTTTTCCCCCACTAGCCTTAGTTATTTCTCTCTGTTTATTTTCATGTTAGTAGTATGTTGCTATGGAGTTTTTTTTGTATGAACAAATTATGAAAGCTTAACATGTTTTTTTCTTGTGCAATTTGTGCAGAAATAAAGATTCATACACACAATAAATTTTAGATGTTCAAAAACCATCATGAATTCCTCACCAACTTATATATTTCGTATATTCTGAGATGGTAATCTTTTTATTGTTAATAACTAACTAGGTGCTAAAAGAGGATTACAATACAGGGAAACATTTTGCACACTTATTATTACCTCCAAATGAATAAATTATTATTAGATCGAGCAGATATATGCTTAATTATATGTATATATTGTGTTTGTAGGCACAAATCCTCAATTTGGAGAAGAACAAGCTAAAAAGGAGCAAAAAGGACAAAAAGCGTAACATTTCCTAAAGTTTGGGGACCAAAATGTTTATTGGGGACCTTTTTACAAGAAAAGTCAAAAGTTGAGGGTTAAAGTGAAAGATTTGAAAGTTGGAGGGCTTCATGTGCAAATTATCCAAAAAGAAATTTTTTTTTTTTTTAAAATCAGCTTTGGGCAATACCCTTGGGTGTGGCCGCACCCCTGCTTGCGAGTGCAAAATGTTGATTTTCGGCCCAAACTCATTTTTTCAACCATTTTAATCTCTTTTTTGGGGATAATTATGGAAAATCTCTTCCTACAATTTGTGGATGCATGAATTAGGGCCATTTGACGTACACCTTAGATCCCCAATTCTCATTATTCTTGTTCTTAGATTAGTTTTAATTAGGTTTTCTTCTTCCTCTTCTTTCTTCTTTTATTCTTTCTTTCTTCGTTTCTTTTTTTTTCTTTTTTCCTTTGGGTTTGAAGTGGGCATCGCTTGGATAGATTGATGAGGAATTCAAGAGGAGATGGTGGTAGAGTTGGAAGAATCAAGACGTAGCTCTCAAAAAGGGGATTCCTTATCCTTGGTCTTGTTTCTTTCCCTTTCTCTTCCATTTATGTTGTATTATATAAATGTCTTGTAATTTCTTTACTATGAGCTAGTTGTATATTATTTGGATGATTAATGAACTTAACCTAGTTTGATTAATGAAGTTGTTTATGATTTTGGAATTGTTTGCTCTATCTCATATGTGATTGCTTTTGAGCTTGCTACATATAATTGTTTGATCATCAATTATATGTATCGGTGATGTGTATATCTATGCAAGAGAAAGTATGTATTTTAGACCATGGAGCATTCACTCTCAATTCTTGTAGGGGATAGAAATATATATATATATATATATATATATATATATATATATATCAAGGTCAATTTCCCGCTCAAATCAACAATTTTCAAAACTAATTAAATGTTATTTAATTATTAAATCAATATTAATTGTTTTATTATGTGTTAATTAATCTATTTCTATATTTAATCAAACAAGCTGATTTTCCGGTTCATTTTTGGCTTTTTCTCAATTAAAAAATCACTTTTTATTCTTAATAGCTGCTCAAAGATATACACAATTATTCTCCCAATTTCCCAATCTCTCTAGCACTTATTTTTTTATAACTTTTAACAAATTTTTACACAATTTAACTTATTCTCATTCAAACAAATTATATCCACATATTTTTTGGAATCCATTGTATGTTAAAATGGAATCCACATATTTTTTTGGAATCCATTGTACTATATAAATCTCCACCACTCAATTACACTCGTTATCCCTCTTATTATATGTTAAAATGTATACAAAGTTGCAAAAACTCGCCACTAACACCCGCTCCATCTCTTCTCTCTGATCTCTTTTGCCAAATTGGAATTGGCGTGATCCGATCTATTCTCCCAAGTTGGCGTGATTATCATCTTCAGCGATCTTTTTCTCTCTCTCCAACCCCGATCTTCAGCGATCTCTTTCTCTCTCCAACCCCGATCTCTTTCACTCCCTGTCTCTCTACATCGCTTTCTCTTGACTCCAATGAGTATGTCCAGAGTTGTGATATTGTGGCCAGTAACTTGTAAATTTTGCCCTCTAATCCCGAATTCGTAGTTCAATAGATGAGGAGGTATTTTCCATTTCCCACCTTTTTCTGTTCTTTAAAAAAAAAAATTTTTTCCAGGAATTTTATGTATCTCTACAAGTCGGCCAGGGACGGAGCTGATATATGGCTGCAGTAGGCTGTAGCCTACTGCAACCAAAAAATAAATATTGAACTGTGCAACATTGACCATGAATTATTGTTGGCTGAGTTGGTTAGTGGAACATTGTTAAGACTTTAAAATGCCGGCTGGCCAGAGTTCGAATTTCCTCTTTTTCTTTTGGCTTTTCTATCCTCCTTTTTTCAGTTTTTCTTTTGGCTTCTCTCTCTCTCTCTCTCACATGTATTATTCAACATTGGCAGTTTTTGACTTCTCCTCTCTCTCTCTCTCTCTCGCTCTCACTCACATACACACACGCATTGACATATATATATATATACACATATGTATATATATATATATATTTTGAGTAACGCATTGACACATATATATTTAGGTCTTATTCTATTCAGGATAATTTTTATCTCACACTCTTATCTCTCTTCTTTTCAACTATATACACACTTTTCAATACAATATTAACCACACATTTTACACGGAATACCGCACATATAACTTTTATCCCCAATCAAACAACCCCTTAATATCATTCTTCCCTCTCCCACTCATATTAAATGAATACACATCTTCAAAATTTTTAACTTTAGGCATCTCATACTCTTTTTTTTTTTTTTTTTTAATAAGGTATCTCATACTGTTAAAAAAAACTTTAAGTATCTCATATTAATATATATATATATATATATTAAAAATATATATTACTATGTTGTTTCTCTTATTACAATTAATTATTTGTCTTATTATAGTCATTATTTATTTATTTTATATAGTTGTTACTCTATCATATTATAAGATTTTATACTCAATTTATTAAATTATTATTTCGAGTGATCTAGAAAAATAATTTTAAATATTTTATATGATTTGAATTTAATTGATTATGATTTTGAGAAACGATATGACATAATAATTTTCAATTTTAAAGTTCAATTTGATTCACTACTTCGTTCAAATTTTTTCATAAATCCAACAACACACTAGAAAACAAAACCAATTTAAAAAACAATCTATTAAAGTTTCAGATATACCAAAGCAATCAAATCAAATTGTAAGTTCATATTAGTTTGCTTATATTTTGCACAATCAATCTAGGAAGTTGTTATCTTAAATAATATTTTTCAAAAAATGAAGCATTTGAAACTAAATTTGATACTTTATCATGAGATTACTTATCAAAGAAAAAAGTAATCCTTAAAAATAAATCGGGGCTGCTGCCCCCAAACCACCGAATCAACTCAGTGCAATGACAATGCCTGGCTTTGTCTCTAATAGCAGTCCCCCCCAAATGCTCATCCTAGCTCCGTCCCTGAAGTCGGCATACACTTCTCCATCCATATGTACAAATCGAGTGTTTCAGAGCTTCTCCCAAAAAATTTCACCCTACCGCAGGTATTAACGAGCGACCCATTTGGCTTTTTTTTTTTTTTTTTTTTTGGTTTTTGTTTCCTCTTTGTTCGATTAATTCTGTTTTCCCCTAATTTTGACTTAATTTTAGGGGGTGAAAATGGAGATATGTTAAACTACTCAAGTTTCAATGTACATCATATAGAATAACAATTACTTTCAGAATACTTTTTATGCCGTAGCCATTATTTCTCATGTTTTGCCTCCCAAACAGGTGACAAATATTTGAAATCATTTGTTATATAAGTGGGTGAAATCACTTTCACATGGATGACTTCTAAATTTACTGGCTTTCAGGATGATGAAAATGCATTGTTACCGCAGGCTCTTGGGATGTCTGTTCTGATTCCTCATCAGCTGTTGTTACACAGGATACCGAAATGCTAGAAGCAGCTACTGATGATCATGATTTGTAGCTTGGTGAGAACTTATGTTGGCTGGCTGAATTTCGATTTTATTTTTATTAAGCTCTCTAATAGCTTAATTTGATATTAGACACAATCTGATCACATGTTTATACTTGTGTTCTATCCGGTGTCTTGATATAGTTCTGGGGGTGTTTTTTAGGGAGTGAAGAAATGAGAGAAGGTTAAAATTGCTTCTTCGAGTAAACAAGGTATAATTTTGTTCATCCTTTCTATTTTTTGAACAGTTCCTGTTGTTTGAGTTTATATGTATTATCCATCCAAGATTTTAGCTTTTAATTTATTTATTTATGAGACAGGCCAAGTTTCAGATAATTCTGTTGTTTAGGAATTTAGGTGACTTATAGCCACATAAAGACCTGCTTGATGATGCTAGAGAATGAATTATCGACCAAATGTGTATCATCCAGCCGCCATCATTGCTGCATTTTAGGGGGTCGACCAAATTGTGATTTGCTTGTGAACAATCGACCGTATTTTGCAGTGGCACAATATCAGTGATGGCAGTTTAGGGGGTTGACCATATTTTGCATTTCACTTGCTGAGCCCGTTCGCAAGATGGGTTAAATTATAGCCCAAGCCGCGTGCAGACTAATTGTCAATATAGTTCATCGGCTGATTGGCAGTGGCACCATTTATCCATCAAGTGTTGCAGTGAGTTGTACTCGATTATTTTCTTCGTTCCCAATCTTGGAAATGAAAGGTATGATTACAATTACTATTGTAGAAATGGCGATTACACGTGTTGAAATGCTGCTCAATCTGATTGATGTGAACCAAGAAATGATTTATTTTTCAGCAATTTGATTACAATTTGATTTATTTTTCATCATTGCATTTGGTTCAATAAAATGATATATCGGTGGATACACAGCAGTTCAATTCTTAGCCACAATAACTGACGTGTGATCCATATAAAACCAAATGACTACATCAGTGTGTTAGTTATATTCGGATATTCGTAAGTATTGGGTGATTCAAAATGAATGAAATCAGATTGGAAGATGCTTACTGTTAATCTGTTCATTCGGCGTGGTCGTTGATGATATTCGGTCTTCATTACACGTCTTGTCATAAGTGTTGTGATTTGATTCTGAACAGAGAATTAATATTTCTTTACCTTGAAGGTTATAAATTGTAATATCATCATGTCACATAAAGATGCGAATGTGATGTGTATGTTTTTCAGCTACCGGAGCTAAAACATGGCATCTAGGTGCATCATTCAGGCCGTGATCAAATCAGTCGCCATTGCATATGTGTGTGACACATCCGTCTCAAACGGGAAGATTTTTGGAGGTAAGTGTCGACCTGCACATAGGACCCACATTATTCACTTAATTATGATTCTTTATAGTTAATTATGACTCTATATTTAGGTGGTTGATGTTTATTGATTGAGAGTACTGAGCCTTTTCAATTTTCCCTGTGGAAATCTTCTGTCTCTTCTATACCAAGTTTGCAAGTTGCATATCGTGAATTGCTTGGCATTGATGGGGATGAATATTGTCGTATAAGTAAATTTAGTTTAATTTCTGTTCCTCATGAGTGTGATTAAATATTAATATTAAGTATTAATCACACATCTTTTTAGTAAAATTATATTAACACATGCTTACAGTCTCTCAAATGGAAGAAACTTATGAAGACAACTCGCAAAGCTCATATCTATCCATCTACCTATATATTGCAGAAGAATAGTAGCTTGTAGGAGTTGTCGATAAAATTGGAGTATTGTATTTATTTTTTAATTTCTCTATATTAATTAATTGCCTAGCTGCAATTAACAGCAACCAATTACCTGCAATTAATTACAGCCATTTTTCAAGTACAGTCTTTAGTGTAATATTTATATATTTTTTATTTGTTGAATTAGACTTTTTTTTTTTTTTTAACATTCATTATATCTCATTTTTGTTTTCCTTCTTTTTATATTATTTATTTAAAGGAAACTAAATAGAATATTTATTTCATAAGAATAAACTAGACAATGGATATATGAAGTTCTATTTTTCAATTAATTTGCTGTTTCTATGACTTATTTCATCATTTCGCAGCCCACTTAAAGAAATAATTATTAAAATTATCAAATAATCATCTTTTCATTTTTTGCAAAAAGACAAAAATTGAATTTAGAAATAAATATTAAATCTGATTTTTTTAAAAAAAAAAAATTAGTCCCTATTCGAAAAACGGGGTTTTATACCAAGTTGAAAAACAAAAGAGGAAAACTCGTATTTTTCTATGCGTTTATTTGAAAAATGAAATTTTGATTCGAATTGAAAGATGATGGATTCATACGAAATATAAGAGAAATTCTATCGAAATTTTTTAAAAATATTTTGTTATTTTTCTCTTACACAATTTTAAATTATAACTTGGATCGACACAGAAATTTGATATTTAAAAGAGGAGCTACCTAGAAAATGAACATTGTATTGCGATAAAAGATGAGTTGATTAGACTACGGTAAAGTGAATCACTAATCTCAACTACTCATAAATCCAAGTTAATTTGCATTCATCCCACTTAGTATTTTTAGTGTGTTTGCATTTGTCGTTTAGTTAGATAATTCATTGTCCCTTCTTTCAATTATGCGTATTTTCATTGCTTTCTTCTCTTTGTGCTGAATAAGTAATTCAATTACAAATACCAATCCTCGTGGGTACGACAATCTGGACTTATGAAATTCACTTTATTACTTGCTACGATCCTTTACGCTTGCGGTTGTTTCACGCCTATCCCGTGCGTAACAGAAAACATACACTGGCGATGTATAATGTATTGAAACTTGTTAATATTTACGCCAGCCTTAAATTTAATCTCCTAAGCCATATGGAGTGTAATATCATATGAAACATATCAAACCTCTTCACTGGGTTGTTTAGCTCAAAATGTCTCCTTACAGCCCTGACACCCTTCTTCAGCCTTGTATACTCGTCTTCGGACACGGCCGTCAGAATCTCCTTCAACCTAGGAATTTCCGAAACATCAACCTGTAACGAAAAGGCCTCCCATCTTAACACATCGCTAAACGGCAACGCATAGTGAACGGACAATGTAACTGGGATGCATTCGGCGTAAATGGCCTCAACAATTCTTGGACTTGCAACTTCGAACCCACTAGGACATAAACAAAACCTCGAACGTAACATGAAGTCGTTATAGTCTTTATCTTTACTAAGGTACTCGTGTACTTGCATGTCAGAATCCTTGTCCTTCCAATATTTGAGGAGGATTGGCCGAATGGGGCCGTGGACCCTGCCAGCAAAGAAGGCGAGATGCTGCCGTGAGCTGTTAAATGGTGGGGGATGGAGAAGCTTTGAGTTTACTTCGCCACCATGAAGCTTAATCTCTGGCAAGCTCACATCTTTCATTGGATTGAATCCTTCAGAAGTATTGGCATTGCACAGCACACGAATTGATGTGTTGTAGACAAGTGCATTACCTTTGGAGGCATCAGGCGCCTACAATATGAACAGCAAATTTTCATTATCTTTCTCAAGCAACAAAAAAAATGTTGTGTGTAACAATGTAACGATACAACAAAACTTGACAATCTCCCAGTATCCTACAGATTGCCTAAATTGAAACAAGAAACAAAGTTGAATGTCCAGACTGAAACTTTGAAATGAAACCACATAGCATTTTGTTATATGTAGTAGTGTTAAGAACTGAACATGGACGACGAATATGAGCAGACTATAAACACAACATACAAGATTTATAAAGATTTCTTTATGTGGGAGACTATGTCCTATCTTCAACTGCTGTAGTGATTTAATATATTTAATATGTCAAGATGATTGTAATTTTTATAAGAGATCAACCATGGATATACAAGTATGTTTTTGTTTCTTGTCATACGGACTCTTGCTATTGTAAACCTCCAAAATATTGTACAGCTTTTCGGAGATGTTTATTTCTTAGAGCATGCGTAAATATTAGGGTGTGTTTGATTGCAAACCTGGAAACTGGTTCGAAGGAAAATATTTTCTGGGTAAATGAATTCCGGGAAAAAGTTTTCCAGGGAATATTGTAGTTGTAAGTGTTTGATTGGATTAATTTGAAAGTTGTTTTGTGTTTTTTCCCATAAAATTTGATTATTTTTCTTATCTTTACGATTAAAATAAATTATCCATTTAAAAAAATAAAAAAAAAACTAAATTTTTCCTGGAAAACAAAAACCACCTGCCCCCCAAGGAAAACGTTTTCCTTCAAAATAAGGAAGAGAACGGAAATCGAAAAAAAGTAAGAAAACCTTTTCCAGGAAAAAAAATGCAATCAAATACCCAATTGTGGAAAAAAAAAACTGGAAAATGAGTTTTCCTGAGAAAAAAAGGTTGAATCAAACATACCCTTAGGTTTTTTAAGTAAATCAAATGAAACATGAAATGAACTGTTCTTACCCAATCATGGCAAGAAATCATGAAAATGATCTGCTCCTTGAGATTTATTCCAAAACGGGTGTTTCATAGAGATGATTCTCACATAATCAGACACAAAGACTGGGAGAAAGGTGACGTTGTACGTTTCAGGCTGGAAGAGATACTTAACCAACAATGTGACGCTAAATGGCATGAAGTAAACATGTGCAGCTTCTGGATTTCTTGCAGTGAACCTGTTGTTATCCTGTTCTATCTCATGTATGAACCTTCCTTCACTTGAGTATATTTCTTTGCATGGCCCATCATGGACTAATGGTAGCTCGCCTTCTTTATACACATAAATCTTGAATTTTCGTTCCATTTCCACATAACTCCTGCACTTGGAGCATGCTAGTAAGTTAGTTACATCACACAATATCAAAGTACAGAGCCGGTCCTGAGATTCGGAGGCCCTTAAGCGAAATCTTGTTAGAGCCTCTTAACAAATAAATGTTTTTCTCAAAAACACTATATACACGAATTCCAAATACAAACTTTTACTAAATAAAAATTTTCAAAATTATGATAATGATAATATAAACTTTCAAGAGATTAAAATTGGATTCTAATAAATAACAATTTGACTTTTACTGTAAAAAAAAGTCACCTTACCCATAGACTTACAAATTTTGGAGCCCTTATATTTTGGGGGCCCTAAGCGGCTGCTTAAGCTGCTTATGCCTAGGACCAGCTCTGTCAAAGTATATTATGTTTTCTTTCTACAATATTGATTTTCAAGATGGATTACATAGAACAGAGGACTCAAAACCCAGTGGCTAGTGGCTCCCCAAAACCGGAGCAAAGTGCTCCAAAAGCTTTATGCTACTAGTACAACAATGTGTGCAACATGGACATGTGCTCCATTCAATAATCATTGATTAAAGGTAGCGTGACGTGTGAAAAGTAAAATCTTATTGAGTGTAAATGTTGTATACCTCGTTGTACCTGTTACATAGTCTTCATTTTTCAGTTAATAATTTGTAACTATTTGGAGGTTCAGTGGCATTCAATTAATGTCGTTTGGGAAAGAGAAAACAGACGGCCTTTACTTCTTCATGCCAAGAACGTTATCATTGGAAATCAATCTTGTGGACCAAGCAAAATTTGTTGTGTGGTCTTCCGAGCGTGTGTGTGTTTTTTTTTTTGTGTTTAAAGTCCGTTCAAATGGCATATTAATTAAAGGAAAATACTAAACTATCATGGTTGATGATATAATAATTTATATAATATATTGAGTGGCATGTTTAATGATTATTCATCTAAAAGTGATGTAATGGATAAAATAGTAAGATCATGTCAAGAAAATACAGTTCTTGTAGTGCATATCAATTTACGCAATTTGCTATGGTGGGGCATTGTGCAAATACTATAAATAGCCATAGGAACTACAAAAATGAAAAATCATATATTGTCCTTACGAATTTGTAATCAGCTGTGTAAATATTTATTCGAACTCCTTCGGAATCGTCTCTACTTAGTATACTGAAAAGTCCAATCTTTTAAAAAGGTATCCATTAAATATTAAGGTATTTTTCCTTAAAAAGTTAAGTGCAAATTACGTCATCATCAAATTAGAAACGTTAAAAAGTTCATTATATCGCAACACTAGAGCACAATAAATTATAAACAATCAAAATTAAAACAAAACAATTTCAGGCAAAAAAAAAAAAAAGGAAACGAAACTTTCTTGGGGGAAGACATTCTATTTTCCAAGTGTGTGTTACACACATTTTCAATATCACAATATACAAATACTTTAAAATATTGTCAAATAGAGGCAATAGGATTTCTAATTATTTTGTGGGTCCAAACCTAAGTGAACGAAGATGAAGTGCCTCCGGTCAGCATCAAAGTGTATTTAGTTTGGCTTGCCATATTAGTCTTCTAGGTGCCCATCAATTGATGTTTTGTAGACGGCATGTTATCTATTTATATTTATATTAGTAATCATCTCCTACGAATAGGTTGGTAGGATATCCGATCAACCTGAAAGAGTCACAAATTAGTTCTCACGGGTTGGTCGGAATATTATTTTCTTGATCCCTCTCACGGGTTCCGGATTATCTACCAATTTATTTGTGGGAGATCAACTTAAAATCTTATTTATATTGTTGCTCTAGGTTTCTATTCTCACATTATTCGCTTTATTACTGGCGTGATACTCGAATATTAATATTAAGAGAATAAGATCTCCCCATATAGAGAGACTTTATTGATCCACATTAGTAATTTGTTTCGCACATGAGTGGAGGATAGGTGTGTGTTACTCTAACTGCCATTTTAATTTATTGTTCGTAATATTTGGGTTTTGGGTTTGCATCCCACCATCCCTGGCGCAAGTAAAAAATAAAATAAAATAAAATAAATTATGTCCATTTATATATCTTCTTCCCCTTTTTTTAAAAGGAAAAATGGAAACCTATAAAGCAGGTGGCAATCATGCATTTTTTTATCGCTATCAGGCATGAGTTAGAGCATCTTCAATAGTCCTTTATTTTTAAAGAGCATCTTTCATATGATATAGAGCATATTTTAATTTAGAGACTAAAACTTTTAATTCACTCCAATAATCTCTTTATTTATATTCTTTATTTTGTTTATATCAAGAAATAATTATTATAATATTGTATTTTTAATCAATACTTATTTATCTTAATTATCTTTAACCAATAAAATTAATTGTGGCTTTATTGAATCAATTAAAAAGGTATTGAAATATGTGACAATTGAATTATAGAGAGTGGGGTTGGCTATCCAAATTTAGAGAGTCGGACTCACTCTCTATTTCAAATTGTTAAATTAAAGAATCTATTGAACGTAATTTTTAATGTTTGACTCTTTAAAATAAAAAGTATTCTACATTTAAAGAGTCTATTGGGTTGCTCTTCTGGTATCCGGTTTTCCTCAAAATGCAAAAACTATAGCGTGGAGAGAACTAGGGGTGGGCGTTTCGGGTACGGTTCCGGGTAGTTCACTACCCGGAACCGAACCGTAAATTCCGGTTCCTTGAAAAATGGATCCGTTCGGTTCTTTTCAAATGAAGTACCCGTCCGGTTCCGGTTCTACCCGTACGGTTCCGGTTATTTACGATTCATTTTTTATTACTCGAAAAGTACAAGATAAAAATAAAAATTTTGATTCGAACATAAATATAAGACGAAAAAATTTTGATTCCGGTTCCACCAAGAAGCTGCTGCTGGCGCAGCAGCAGCAGGTGCTGCTGCTAGGCAGCAGCTTGTTGCTGCTGCCTAGCAGCTCGGCAAAAGTCCGCAAAAGTCGAATAGAAATCTAGAATTCTAGTAAAATTCTAGTATTAGCACCAAAATTTACTAGGATTAGCACCAAATATTAAATTTACTAAAAGAATTCACAAAAGTTGGCAATCAAATAGAAGAAATAGTGCTATTTCTTATCCTATTCCGGTTTCGGTTCCGGGTTTTTAGAAAAGGATCCGTTCGGTTCTCATTCCGGTTCCGGTTCGGTTCCGGTTCCTTATTTTTTTTTAAAGAACCGTTCGGTTCCGGTTCTTTCGGTTCGGTTCCGGTTTTACCCGTTCGGTTCCGATTTTTTTGCCCACTCCTAGAGAGAACAATGAGGATGCGCACTACGCACTCCATGCGTCAGCTAGAAGTCTCCCACTTTCCGCTCTCAGAGATACAGAGTAATAGAGAAGAAAACTGTCGTAGAAGGAAAGTCCGCTTCCCAGAAGTCTCTCTCCTTTTTTTTTTTTCAAACTGAACAAGTCTCTTTTATGCCTTGTTCTTTTGAAGGATTCACGCATTTTCGGATAAAATATGTAGTTAGTATTATATTGAAAAATATGTGTGTGGTTGAAAATGTGTGTAAGTTGCACGAAAATATGCGAACTCATAAAAAGAATAAGGCCTTAAATATCTCATCATTTCAAATTAGTTATAATACACAAAAAGCATCGTAGAAAAATAATTCTACTCATCTTTCTCATGTTCGATGTTGTTAATAGTACTTGCGTTCTCCGTTTGTGGAGTACACGTAAATACGAATCTAAACTAAATCCCACTCTTATAAATAAAATAATATATAGTTATCGTGTCTCAATCCCACTAATAAGTACTAGTAGTTATTTTCTACCTAAAGGGGAAAAATAATCTTCCTAAATCTCAAGTTTTGAATGTGATGGATAAAGTGGTCAATTCTATCTTATTGTTGGAATTTAAACAGGCGCCAGTGCTCTGTTCCCCATGTAAGGATGGTACCCACTGCACGTGGCACTATCACAGGGCGTCATGTCACTAAAAAAATTTATTTTTAAATTTTTTTTAGTATCTACATTAAGTCAGATGAATAATACTTAACTGTCCCCTAATGATGGGGCGTCAGTGGGATCCACATGATTTTTTTCCAGCATGGGTACAACACCCACGTGAATACCAGATCTTTACTCTTTAAACGGAATATTAAGAAAGTAGCTTACCGATAAAAAGCATCGGGGTTTCGATAAATTTGCGCCGAGAGAACATTATTCTTGAAGATTGTTGATTTATTTCTGGTTGATGCCGCTTTTCGAATTGCTGCCCTCGCGCTTGCCAGTACTTGCTCCGGTTCATTGTTTTCCCTTTTCTGCATTTTCATATTAATTAATGCAAAGGAATGCTTAGGAAGTCCTCAAAGTTTGGTTGAATCATCATTTCAGTATAACTAGTAATTTCACAAGCACACGGATAAACAGAGACGATTTCAGGGATATAAATTCCAATTATGATCAACTCCATTTTCATGTTAATGCAGAAAAGTTCAATGGCTTTTCAGAAATTCAAAAAAATCATCTCTCTCACGCACTATGATATACCGACACGCTATGGAAGCTAGCGTGTTATTGTCCAACAAGTGTCGGACACCGACACGATTCGGATATGCTCTCGGCACATGTCGAGAGCCACGTGGCGTGTCCTCTTTTTCACATAATTTTCAGACTAGAGACAGGACAGGGACACACTAGAGACACGCATCTCCAACATCTCCGACACGCAGCCGCCAGAAAAAAAATGAAAAAACGCAAAATAAAGCCATAAAAATCACCTTGTTGATTCAAATTCAAGAAATAAACTGTTAGAATCATTGAATTGGGATGTGCGATTGACTGGGAACTGATCTATGAACAAGAGCGGAGCTACGATTTTTTATTCTGGTGGGCTAGCAAACTTTGAAGTACCAACACAAAAACACAAAAATGGGAATATAATACAGTTTAAATGGACATGATTATAACATAATACATTAATTCAAATTGAATTTAAAGTAGGAATCTCTGCAGAGAAATATTTGAATTACTTAAAAAATCCATTATCATTTTTTTTGTTGAATTAATGAAACATATTTGTATTACATACTCCTAATTTTGAAAATACAAATATCAATTCACATAACATATCCAAATACCAAATTTCAAATCCAAAAGAATGAATAACGAAATAATTAGGTTAACCGAGGTACTAAAATTTCTTTCTTTCTTTTTTTTTTTTTTTTTTTTTTTTTTATAACTGGAAATGTTATAATCTTTAACTAGCTATATTACCAATGGTTGTTAAAATCTTATTATCATTGAGATTATATGTTATAGTCTATTGTATAAATTAATTAGTATTTTTTTTATTTTTTGGAAAAAATACGATGCATCATTTTATTTTATTTTAAAGAATTAAAAATAAGAAAATAATACTCGTCTTATTGACATTTTAAGATAAAATTCAATAACTAAAGAAAATAGAATAAGAACAAAAACCATATTTCCCAAGCAAATGAAGCAATTGTTAATTTCTCTAGGGTCAACACTCACCAAAAGAAAATGAAAGGAAATATTTGCTAGATCTATCTTCATAAAAAAATTATAAGTTACTTCAAAAAATTTATAAACTAATTTAACAACCATTCGTAATATAGCTAGTTAAAGATAATAAGATTTTACAAGAAAATGGAAGGAAATATTTGCTAGACCTTTCTTCATGAACAAATTATAAACTAATTTAACAACCATTCATAATATAGCTAGTTAAAGGATAATAAGATTTTACAAAGTACTCATCAAAAGGAGAAAAGTTTGAACAAAGAAGAAGGAAAAAAATAAAATATAGAGGCAAATAGGCAATGAAACCAAAAGGAAGAAAAAACCAAAATGTAAAAGCAATGAAGGGGTTCAAACACGAGACCTAGCTGGTTTAGCCTTCACAGCCACATTTTGCACCAACACACCACAAGCAATTTATTGCTGAACATTCCAATTCTTCAACAATTATTATTATTATTATTTTTTGAGCCAACTCAAACCCACTGCTAGATCCGCCCTTGTCTATGGAGAAGTGAGACTCGGCAAGCGGCGCGATTGAAATTCAGGGGTTATAGCCGTCAATTTTATCATTTTTTTATCCATTTTTATATATTCTTTCTTTTGGTTAAACCAATCATATCCACATATCTCGTGGGAACTATATGTACTACAGAAAATGCCCTGATGGCCCTGATGGCACTTACCATTACCCACTTTATCAAGCCCAAATGTACTACACATCCACGTATCTCGTGGGCTGTTAAAAGACTTCATGGACCCTACAACATCTGCACTTGATGAAGTAACACATTTGGGCTTGATAAAGTGGGTAATGGTAAGTGCCATCAGAGCATTTTCTGGCCCCATCCAATCTCCATTTTGAAATTCAAAAGCAGATTTTGAATCAGTAAGGCGAAGTGGAGCTTCAGCAATTTGAAAAATTTTTCGGTGACACCTTGACGATCAGTGGTGGCCGGTCATTTTGGGTATATTTTTGGCCATGTTTTCTGGCCAAATTTTGACCGGCCGCCACCGGTCGTCATGGTGTCGCTGGAAAATTTTCCAAATTATTGGAGTTTTTCATCGCCGTGCTGATTCTAGATTTGGTCTCGAATTCCAAAATGGATGTCGAGCGGAACTAGAAAATACCCCGATGGCATCGGTGCCATCGATGGCACCAGATTGAAGTGTGTAAATAGGCCAATAAATGGATAAGGGGAGGAAATATGACATATGCAATATGGATGATGTTAAAAAATAAATAAAATTTATTGATGATAAAGATTTATGGGTTTTTCATAAGTAAAATAAAATAAAACTAATTGGTCTAAATAGTTTAAAAGTTATAGAATTAAATAAAAAAATTTTAAAAATTTTAAAAATAAATAATAATTAATTAATTAAATAACGTGCCGTGTTGCAACTTTTCACGAAAATCACGTCTCGACGCGTCCGATGCCCGTATACTCGTATCTGTGCTCGTGCATCACATCATAGCTCACACAGAATTACGTGCAATGCTGTAAAAATTCAATTTGTGAGTGAAAATTCCTTTTTCAGATAGCTAAATGAAATCATGACCCAGCTGGACTGATGTTAATGTGTATTGACGCATGAATTCATTCACATAACTAAAATTCAGAAGCATAAAATGGAATTAATTAAGAGAAACGTGCATAAAAAGGCATCTCTGTATTAATTTTACACACTATCATGCTTTCCTCCATCCGTTGATCAATTACACGCACTCAGAAAATATGCATACAACCGATTCTCTCTCGATCTATATCGATCAATTACACACAGAGAGGATCGGAATTCAAAATTGCTTACAGTTTCAATGGCGGTAGAATTGTATATGGATGAAAACAAGAAGGAAAACACAGCTCTGGCTCGACCAACAAGTGAACGTGCAGCATTCGTAATCAATTCTACAACGGAGATACCAGTCTCGTCTGAATTAAGAGAGAATGATCCAATTCCATATTTACCAGAGGAACAGCTTAATATGAACGCAGTCGTAACTGATACCGCAACAACAATAGAGAACATAATTGATACGGAGACTACATGACTCTTCTTCATCCCCATTACTGTGTCTATCAGTAGGCGTTGATGCTATACACAAATGTATGTGTGTATATATGCATGTTCATATCACCAGAATTCACAGAGTGCTAGCTCTATGAATTTGTTTGAGAGTGCGACTGTGAAGTTTATGGTGGGAAAGAGGCAGTGAGGAGTTGTGATGTGAACTTCACGTGTAAATAAAATGACAGTATATACTTGTCGCTGTTGAATGCTCATTTTGAAAATTGAAGCTCTGTCATGTTTATAGTCACATTTTTTTTTTTTTTTGCACAATCGGGAAAAACTGTGAAATTACTCTTCTTTTTAATAATAAGTAGAACTATTAAACATGTACAAATTTGATTTTTTTTTTTTTTTGGGGGGGATAAGATGTCCAAATTAGACTTAACTATTCTTAAATTGACGATTTTAACTTTAATTTTTTTACATATTTTTATTTTTTCGATAATTAGGTTTATTGAACTAATTGGATCCTCAATAAATAGTTTTTATTGAAAATGTTCGATACATTACTACATATTTGTGTTAATATTAATTTTTTGTTCTAGTATTAGATATATGCAATATAAGGGTGAATCTTGTGAGTTGTGACCACACTCACTATCCATGTTGACAGCATGAATGTTCTAGGTAGTTACATATGTATTTATTAGAATGTTATAACCTAAAGTTAGCGAAATCATTGCTCTGGTTATGAAATTATGTGCACATGCAATTTTGAGATTGCACAACTAAAATACTTGTCTTATTGCTAGGGAATTCATATCCCAAAATTACAAACAATTTCATTGGTTGGAATGAATTGACACATTTTACTTATGTCTCCTATTATTTGCTACCACTAATGATGAGAATAATCATGTGAGAATGTCATCTCACACATATTGGTAAATTATGCGTCATGCCAATATAATATTACAGTGTCCCTATTATATCGATTGATTTACAGTTAGAAATTGGAAACCTTATGATTTCTATCTAAACTCGATATATAAGTGCAATATGTGTTATTGCGCCATGCCAAACTCACTACGATGGATATTAATAATGCTGAGGATACATATTCCTTTTCAATTCATTCATATAGAATTTGTGTTTCATCGTTGAAGGATGATAATTTGTAGCATGGTTAATTTGTAAACTATTATTTCAGTTTAGTGGTCTTTGCAGCTTTAAGGGAACAAAAATGAAACATACACTGTTATGATCATCGCATGTTATATCGCAAACCTGAAGTTTGTCAAGCAATTTTCATTTCAAATTTTCAATATAATTGCATTACTGACCTTATGGTTACTAATGGTATATACCATGTTTGAATCCGTTGACTTGCATTGATATAAATTCCTATATTATTATTATTGTGCTTTGATGGCATTCGACTATTATATTTATAGATTGCTACATAAAATAAAATATTAAAATTGCGTCATCTAAGTATGTTGAAAATTGTACGAGGAGATTCATTTATCTTTGACTTGTGATCATCGCATGTTATATTGCAGGGGCATAGCCAGGAGTTATTAATTGGGGGAGCCAAACCAAGGCTTACAAAATCGTGGTCAAATCATATTATTAATGAAAATTGAAGTGCCAATTGAGTACTGTGCTACATTGGCAGTGCCAAGTTGGCACGCATTTATTTAAAATTAAAAAAAAAAGAAAATCCTAATTTCGAAACAAACATTAAATATGCATTTATTATTTTATGTTCCTATATTTTGCTTTCCTTATTTAGTATTTTTCCTTATTTTATTTTTTATATATTTTTTAATTTTTATATAAATTTTAATTTTCAAATTACATATATAATTAAAAATGAACTAAATGCAAGCATTAATGAAAATGTACTATGAGGTTAAGATTACAAATCACAATGGCAATTGAATTATTTATAAACATGAGAATTAACATTTTTCATATACATTTTAACTTTTAAATATTACATTTTAATTTTGAATTATATATATATATATATATATATATATATATATATATTGGTACAGTGCCGCGTTGACAACGATCTTTTATTTCAGAAAATATTCATCTTTTTATTTAAAAATTAAATAAAAAATATTATTTATTTATTTTTACCATATTAAAATGATAGTTTTAAATAGTTTTTTGCGCGTAGTGTACATTGTGAGTTTAATAATCGAAAAATGAGTTCTAACTTTAATTGATGTTTCTCATTTAGACATTAAGTTTTCTAAACATATTATTTTATATTTAATTTATAAATTTTTCAAATATCCAATTTAGAAAACATCTGCTATTTCAATGCCAATTCAATATTTATGTGGCCCTTAAAGAAGTTTTTCAAAATTTAAATTACATTAAGTATGTTCGTAAAGTTTCAATTTCAACATCCATACCAAATTTAAATGTTATACATATTATTATTTCTCTTTTGGACTGATGGTATAATTTTAAAAATTATGAAGTTTTATCAAAATTATTTTTACTGATCCCATGCATCGTACAAGGCAGTACTAGTTATATGTCATTTTCAAAAAATCTAAATATTCGAGATCTAAGTTTAAGCCAAAGAAAATTGTGTTGGATGATCAAACAAAATTCAAAAATGGCATTATCATTACATCATAACAAATGAACAATCCTAAATAATTCAAATATTCGATTATAATTAACAAATAAAGTAAGATAAATAAAAAAATTAAATTCCCAAATCGCAAATTTAATTTTAAATGTACAAATTAGGTCTAATATTTTATCTCATAGTCACATACGGAGAGTAAACATTAGTCACAGCAGCAAATCGCCAAATTTGGTGTCTACAATTCTACAATAGTCAATACATTATGAATATGAAATTCTCAATATTTATCAATTAATTTCTACTTTCTAGTTTAGAGTATTAAAATATGAAATTTTGAAATTTGGGAGATAGAGGCAATGAGATATTGAGGCGATCTTTGAAGATAATTAGAGAGACAAAGAGATTTACAACTCATCGTAAGATTAGAGGATGAAGAATTGCAGACAAAACATCCCGACATTACGATATGATCGTACGCACATAAAGAAGTGGAAAGCTAGACGATTTTGTGTTAATATAAGTAATAATTTGGGAATTGGATTAGCTTATGTCTATTGTGCATGGATTTTTTTTTTAAACATCTTGTTCGAATGTGGACCAAATTTGGGGTGGGCCAGGGCCGGGCCCTATCTCCGCCTCTATTATGTCGCAAACCTAAAAGTTGTCAAGAGTGATTTGCATTTTAACATAATAGTGACCTTATATTTTCAAATGATATATATCACGTTTAAATGTTCAAACTTATATATTTTGGTGGCGTTTAATTTGATTGTTATCTGTAAGACTTGCACCTAAAATAGCGTCATACGAGTATGTTTGAGAATTGTATGAGGATTTGAGATTCATTAATGGCACGCGAGAAGCATAATGACAATCGATTCCAAAATATATATCCCTTAATTAATGGGGAAAAAAATGAGCCACTATATATAATGGTCTCTTGAAAGCATATAATCCAAAAGACTATACATATAACTAATCATAAAATTCCTAAAAACGTTTAAGTACCTTAAAATAGATCTGATATCTATGCAGGATTAAGTGGAGTTGATAAGAAACAACAGTCGACCACACATACTCTTTTAGATTATATTGGCCAAAATGAAAAGAAATAAGCCGGCAGATTGTTACCAATGGCGATAAAGAATCAATGCAAATTTTTGCTAGAATAGCAATATGTGGTCCAGGGCCGTTTCCCAGCCACAGCAACTCACAGCTCCCCCCCGGCATTCTTGGGTGGGGGTGCTGGTACGAGAAAATTGTCGGTGTGAGGTCATGTGATGTATGTTGAAAAATGACGTTTCATTCATCTAGCAATGCATGAAAATGTTATAAACATGATGAAATCCTCGAAATTAAAGATTTTGCTTCCAACTCCAACCTATAAAGAATTGAAGGTTCTTGTATACGTTGCCATTTAATGTGAACTGTGAAGGAATGATACATGTTGCACCTTTTTCCTTGATCAAGATTTTATCGCATTGGAATTTTTTGACAAGGTTTTTAATGTGCAACTTTCAATAGCATAGTTAAGAAAATAATGTAGTCTAGTGACTTTTTCTTGTAGGGTTTTCCAACAAGGTTTTTAATGCTACCACTTTTAATAGCATAGCTTGCTCCTGTTTTCCTACCAACATGTTACGGTGCCAACAAGCCATGTGACATGTGGGTATTAGTTAAATATGGGTGCGCCCCCCCTTCTATTCAGGGGAAAGGTGACATGTAGAACAGTTAGCACCATAAAGTGTCAATTTGTTGGTAGGAGATAACTAGGGTAGCATAGTTAAGAAAATAATGTACCCGTGACTTTTTCCTATAGGGTTTTTCTAGTAGCTTGGATTTTTCTAATAAGGTTTTAATGAGATATGTATTCATTTGAAATTAAACATCCAACAAAACTGGTATAAATTGGATGCCTATGGTTTTCACACATTATACACATCTTCAGGGACATAACTAGGAATTTAGCTTACCGGGGGTAACGGGCGAAAAATTTTACCGGGCTCCATCCTTTTCTCATGATATATAAACTCATTATAGATTCTCGTTCGACACATCCATGATAAAAAAAAAAATTTAATTGATAATATATATAAAAACAATAAAAATACGACCACTTTTCTTTTTTTTTTTGTCGAAACTGTTGGCACCCTGGTGACGTGGCACGAGTGCGCCCAGGCCTGCGCCCCACGTGGACCCCTCGTCTACGTACAGGAGAGCCAGGTCGGCCATGACGTGTCACGTGTCCCAGGTCGGATTAATCGCAGAATTCACCCCAATAGTGATTTGGCGGAGAGGCCCAGTTCAGCTCGGCTAAGCCCACTGCCGCCGCCCTAGGGCCCAGGTCGGCAAACCCACGGAGAACTCTTCCCATCACGAATGACCACCCGATGGGCCGAGGTCAGCTCGGCCACGTTCGTGCCCAGTCCCACTCGCTACTGTAGCCGACAACAAGGACAATCCACGTGTCATCTGACACCCTGACACCACCCGCAACCGACAGAGAATCTCGTCTCCATTAATGCATTGGCGGCTGTACCCAGATTCTGAGGTCAACGCCTTAAATGCTTGACGGCTTGCAGGTGCTGTAGAGACATCATTACACCTACCCAGGGCCTAGGTCTTCAGACGCAATGATGATCTACAGCCCCCTACCCGATTTCACACTATAAATAGAACACTTAGCATGTATTTGAGAGAACGAGAAAAACTCTATGTAAACACAGCCCAGTTCGAACAATATACGGTTATACATTTTACTTCTTCTTCAGTACTACTATCCAGGTCCTGACACCTACCCCAGTTGATAAGTAATCAGTCCTTACTGATTTCGACGTCAACAATTGGCGCTAGAAGGAGGGCCTCCCCCTTTGTATTTCAGCAACACATCCCAGCTCTACCAAAGCACAGCTATGAGTCACAAAGCAGATCGGCCCACTTGGGTGAGTGATGATTTCCGACCAGCACGGAATACGTCCCTCATTCGAGTGGGCGACCCCAATCAGAGGCCGGGCATCGCGCAACCGGTGAGGTCACTCCGGCCCAGGTCCTGAGGTAGCTGGACGACCACCTCAGTTGTGGCCGACTCCACAAGCAGCCCTGACAGTCCAAGCCGAGGCGAAGCGCCATATCACCCACCAGGCGCTCAACTCGACGCCGCCAGCGCCGTCTCGATTCGATCGATCTCCAAAGACCGACCGGACCACCGCCCCACTGAACACCCCGGGGCACTCGGGAACCAGATCATCCGGAAAGACCCCCAGCGTCTTCGATCGCCTCGGCCCCCACCACAAGCGGAAGAGAACGGACGAGGGACGTGGCGTAAAAACGCAAGGCCCCCCCACCTCCGCTGGCACCCCACCTCCGCAGCTCGAGCTCGAGCTCTCGCGAAAGAGGGTCGCCGAGCTAGAGGCCCGGGAGAAGGCTCCCGATCCTGGCCGGGTAGGAAGGCCTCCCCGCTGAGCCTTAAGATCCAGGCCGAGCTCATGCCAGCCAAACTGAAGTTGCCTCAGCAAGGGAACTACGACGGAGTCAGCGACCCGACGAGTCACGTCGACAGGTACACTGCCTTCATGGAGCTACAGGGAGTGAGCGATGGGCTCATGTGCAAGGCCTTCCCTCTGACGCTAGGGGATAAGGCCATGAAGTGGTTCAAGAAGCTCCCCCCGCATTCCATAAAGACGTGGGGAGACCTCGCGACCAGGTTCCAAGCATCTTTTATGGGGTCCCGCCTGAGATCGACCCCTAAGCAGAGACTAGTGGACGTTAAGCAGGGGAAGGACGAGGCCCTAAAGAATTATGTGGAGTGGTTCAACAACCGATACATTGAAATCGGGAGCGTGTCAGATGAAATGCGACCCGTGGCGGCGATTAGCCGCCTCAGTGCAGTCCAGATGCGTGGTCACCCACGAGAAACGATCCAGAAGACATATCATGAGTTCCTCGGCGAGCCAGTGCCATATCGGGCCGAGGAGGCGTCGGGGACCTCGAGGCAGCCCAGGACCCCCGGCGAGAAAGGCAAGGAGAAGGACACCGGCTTCGGCCCAGCGCCACGCATTTCAAGATCGCCCCAGCTACGGCGCCGAGGTCGCCGACCAGCCTCCCAGAGGTTCCAGTCCTTCCACGTCCTCAACACCAGCCTGGAAGGCGTACTGATGCATGTGAAGGATCGGGGGGTCCTACCACCCTCGACCGCGATGAGGACCCCCTCCTCGAGCCAGAACCAGGAGAGATACTACCGTTACCACAGATCGGCTGGGCACGACACCGATGATTGTAGGGACCTGAGGAATGAGGTTGAGGGCTTGATTCGGCGAGGGCAAACGCGAAGTTCGCCGCCTCGCGCCCGATCACGGCCGACCTCAGCCAGGGGACCCCCACCGGCCTCCGCCGCCTGCGGGGCCACGGAACGAGGTCCATACGTTGGTCATGGGTAACCAACACTTCGTCGGGTCAAGGAACCAGCGCAAGAGATTGGCGAGAGAGGCCTGCAACGACTACCAGTACTCCGCGCAGAGGATAAGGACTAGCTCGACCCCGTCCGAGCACCAGGAGATCAGCTTTACTGAGGCCGACGCAGCTCACGTCCGCCACCCCCACCAGGACGCCCTTGTCATCAGTATGGTCCTCAATGGTACCCACGTACACCGGACACTGATCGACAACGGGAGCGGGGTCAACTTGCTATACCTCAGGACCTTACTCCACATGGGCCTCAATGAGCGGCACCTGAGCCCGTGCCCCCTTGGCCCCTGGTGGTTGGAGTCACCGGTCACGCCATCGAGCGGTCGGGCGGATATCGATCTTTGGTAGAGCTCGGGAAAAGCCATGTCTACGGCCGCCATGGCAACCTTCATCGTGGTAGACCTCCCAGGCAATTACAATGCCCTCCTAGGTCGGCCCTTCTGCAGACGAGCTCGGGGCCACGACCTCCATCTACCATTATGCCATGAAGTTCCCCACCCCGGGATAGCGACGATCCTGGAGATCAAAGCCGCAGCCCGCCGATGCGACGTCACCCAACCCTCTGTCCGAGGTCGGCCCGGGGGACCGATCGTCGCCACGGCCGAGCTCGACGACCCACGTGGCCGACCTGAGGACCGGAGCGCACGGCCTATGGAAGAGCTAGAAACCCTCGAGGTCGAGCCAGGGCAACCGGACAGGATTCTGAAGATCGGAAAAGGACTGGCTGAGCCCACGCACTCTGCCCTTATTGAATTCCTCCGCGGTAGTGTTGACGTCTTCGCGTGGGAGCCCTCGCACATGGCAGGCATACCTGCGTCAGTGGCTTGTCACCGGCTGAACATCGACCCCGCGGTAAGACCTCGGCAGCAGCGACGACGTCCGCTGAACCAGGAGCGCTATGAGGCCTTGACAAAGGAAGTAGATAAGTTACTTGAAATCGGTTTTATCAGGGAAGCCAAGTATCCGACCTGGGTCGCGAACCCGGTCCTTGTCAAGAAGAACAACGGTAGCTGGAGGGTCTGCATAGATTTCACCGACCTTAATAAGGCCAGCCCCAAGGACTCGTTCCCCCTACCTCGGATAGACCAGATGGTCGACGCCACGGCGGCGCACAAGCTCCTCGGTATGATGGATGCGTGACGGGCTATAACCAGATCCCCATGTATCCCCGGATCGAGCACACGGCCGTGAATGCATCGAGGTCTTTTGTTACCAGTCATGCCGTCGGCCGAAGAACGCCGGCGACGTGCGGCGCTGGTCAATAAGATGTTCTCGCCCCGGACGGAACTACTATGGAGGTATACGTCGATGACATGTTGGTGAAGAGTGTCGAGCAAGCGGTGACCACGTCCGCACTGGGTAACATGTTCCAGGTCCTGAGGGAATGTAGGATGAAGCTGAACCCGGCAAAGTGTGCATTTGGGGTTGAGTCCGGAAAATTCCTCGGCTATGTAGTGAGCTCGAGAGGCATTGAGGCCAACCCGGAGAAGATTAGTGCCGTGCTGAACCTGAGACCTCCCACCAAGGTTAAAGAGGTCCAGTCTCACCGGCCGGATAAGCGACCCTGAACCGGTCGTGTCCAAGGCCACTGACAGGTGCCGCCCTTTCCTCGAGGCCCTGAAGAAAGGGAAGGACTTCGGATGGACTCCCGAGTGCCAGGAAGCTTTTGAGGAGCTCAAGAAACACTTGGCCCGACCTCCTCTGCTGTCGAAGCCCAGGCCGGAGGACGTCCTCTCGCTCTACCTCGCCGTCTCCGAGCATGCAGTGAGCTCAGTCCTTACTCGCATTGAGGGGGATGTCCAGCACCCGGTATACTACACGAGCCAGTCCTTCATCGATCCGCAGAAGCGCTACATCCCGATGGAGAAACTAGCCCTCGCGCTCGTCACCAGTTCCAGAAAGCTTCGGCCTTACTTCCTCGAGCACTCCATCGAGGTGGTGACGAACTACCCCTTGCGGCAGGTGCTCCAGAGGCCGGACTCTTCAGGTCGGCTCGCCAAATGGGCGGTAGAACTCGGACAGTTCGACATCTCATACCGACCTAGGCTCGCGGTCAAGGGCCAGGCCCTGGCCGATTTCGTAGCCGAGTTCAGCCACCACCGAGTCCCAGTGCCGAGGTCGAGCCCTGGACGCTCTTTGTGGATGGCTCGTCGACGGACATACACTCTGGAGCTGGGCTCGTGCTCCTGAGCCCCTCATTGGAGTCTTTCTGCCAGTCCTTGCGATTTTCATTTCCGGCGTCCAATAATGAAGCTGAGTACGAGGCCTTGATTGCAGGCCTTAGATACGCCCAGGCGATGGGTGTCTCTCACCTCCAGTCCGGCGACTCGGCTACCGTCGTCAACCAGCTCAACGGCACCTACCTTGCTAAGGACGAGCGGATGACCAGTTATTCCGACCTAGCTGCAGCCGAAATGAAAAATTTCGATGAGGTCGTCCTTCGGCAGATCCCCCGAACTCAGAACAACTTGGCTGACGCCCTTGCTCGGCTCGCCACCAGTGAGGGGATAGAGGAACTGGAGTTTGTACCAATCAACCGATTGACGAGGTCGGCCATAGCTCAGCCCTCCCTTGTCACGACAGTTGACCTGGGCCCCACTTCATGGACGGACGAAATCTTGTCCTTTTTGAAGGATGGTAGGGCCCCAGAGGACCCCAGGCTGGCAAGACAGTTACGCATCAGGGCCGCTCGCTACACCATCATCGACAACATTCTCTACAAGCGCGGCTTCTCAGGCCCTCATTACGGTGCTTGGCGAGAAGGAGGCGACCTTTGTACTCGACGAGGTCCACTCGGGCGTGTGGTAACCATTCTGGTGGTCAGGCCCTGGCGCATAAGGTCCTGAGGCAAGGATATTTCTGGCCCACCCTCAAGAAGGATGCCATTGCCTACGTCAGGCGCTGCGACAAGTGCCAGCGTCACGCCCAGGTTGGCGGGGCTCCTCCCGCTGAGCTCACTCATGTGCTCAGCCCCTGGCCCTTTTGCAAGTGGGGAATCGACCTCATAGGACCCATGCCAACTGGTCGGGGGGGAGTGAAGTACGCGATAGTGGCCGTGGACTACTTCACCAAGTGGGGTGGTCGAGGCCCTAGCTCGGATCACAGAGCGTAAGACGACCGACTTCATCCGAGGTCAATTATATGCCGATTCGGCATACCCGAGTCCATCGTGAACGGACAATGGCCGGCAATTCGACAACCGCCGATTGAGGTCCTCTCACGAGGATCTGGGGATCAAGAAGCACTACTCTCGCCGAACCACCCCGGTCAACGGTCGGATGGAGGCCGTGAACAAGATCATCAAGCACACACTCAAGACCCGACCGAGGACTTGAAAGGAGGGTGGGCGTGCGAGCTCCGGCCGTCCTGTGGTCCTACCGAACTACATGTAGGACCAAAGACGGGAGAGACCCCTTCGTGGCTGGCCTACTGGTGGATGCTATAGTACGCCGAGGTCGAGCTCCCCTCATACCGAACTTCGGCACTTCTCGAGCAAACAAATACCCAGGGACTTATGCTCGAGGTCGACTTGAGGAGAAGCGAATGGACGCCGACTGCGTCTTGAAGCTATACAAACGCCCGCAGATGCTAGGTACTTCAACCGTAGAGTAAAGAAGCGGCTTCCGTGTCGGAGACCTGGTACTCGAGAAGGTCTTCCTCGCTACCCGAGACCAGGCGCAGAGCCCTGGCCGAGAAATGGGAAGGACCCTTCGTAGTCCTCGTGAGCCCTCTGCAACGGATCTTCTTGCCTCGGGGACGGCGGAAGGGTGAGCTCCCCACCCTGGAACATCGAGCACCTGAAGAAACACTTCCAATAGCTATAGAGTCGTAAAATATCTCAAAATTGTAAATGATGGCAAGTCGGTTGTAATATTTTCACTAGTAATGAATGGAAGTTTTTGAATTGTTTGAATTGAGTTCAAGACATAGCAATCGTGTTCGCTGCCGTGGCGATCCTCCCCGAGGCCGCCGACCTCGTAGTCCCACTGAGGCACCCACCAAGGCTATAAAAAAAAAAAAAAAAAAAAAAAAAAAAAGAGAAATGACCAGTCTGCTGACCCACTCGAAAGAGCCGACCTAAGTGGTCCTGGTGCGAGGCAGACCCACCAAGGTGGCGTCAACCAAAACAAACTAGGTCCGCTACGACTCCACCCCTGAAGGCCGACCTCGCCGGTCCGGTCTGGGGACAGACCCACCAAGGTGGCGTCCAACCAAAAACAGACTAGGTCCGCTACGGCGACCCACTCCTTGACACGGCCGGCCTCGTCGGACCGGCCTGGGGACAGATCCCTTGCGACCGACCCGACCATATGAGCTCGACCGATCTGATTACTTAGTTGAAGGAAAGGGATACACCGAACTGAACTCACCCGTTACATGAACGAAACAAGTCACCAGATCGGTCACCAGGGCTCACGCCGGAGGGCTCGTAACGAGCTAATACCGCCCTACGAGGCGCAGACTGGATACGAACCCACCCCGGAGGAACCAACACTTGTTTAAAATCATTGGATTATTAAGTTATTCCTATGACCCCAGCGCGGGGCCGACCTAGTTAGATGAGTCGACGTCGAGACAGTTATGTATGATTGCGCAGAACTTGAACAAGAAATTGAAAAGGCCGAACAAGAACAAAGAGAGCTGAACTCAAAACTTCATTATAATTAATCCGAAAAAGGTTACAAAATCCAGATCGGTATGGCCGACCTGGTGAAGTACATTACTGGTAAATAAAAAAAGAAGACAACAGTACAAGGCCCTATCAGCGCCGCCTCGACCCTCGGGCATCCGTACTGCGCCCTGAGCTTCTTCACCTCCTCGGCCAGGAACCCGATATCCCAGTCCGGCCGCTTCTCGGAGATGTCGGCCATGACGTCCTCCGCCGCAAAAACAAAAGTTGAGTTCAGCTTGTAGGCATACTCCTCCGAGGCCTTGAACTCCTCAATCATCTGTTCCGCGATGGGCCGGGCTCACACTGGCGCTTCGAGCCTCGGCTCGGCCCGCAGGAGTCCACCTCGGCCTTGTGGGCCTTCTTCTGATCCTCCAGCTCCTGGGCCTTGTCCTTAGCCCTCTTCTGGGCCTCTTTCATCTTGGCCTGGGCCTCCGCAAGACCGGACTTGGAAGCGGCAAGGCGAGTCGGACTCGGCCAAAGCGGACTTCGACTCGAGGCGGCCCGCCTGGGCGCCGCCACTCGGATCATGTGCACCATGGCGCGATGCGCCATGGCGGCGAGCATGTTGTCTTCCGGCCGAGCATGCCCAAGTAGCGTTCTGGTGCCGGGTCCACGACCTCGGCGAGACCGCAGCGGCGATCACCGAGGCGGCGATCGGGGCCGATCTCCTCCACCGGTGGGGACTTAGCCGGAAGAAGTCCCCGAGCACCTTGGGGCTGACCCTTAGACGCAGGCGTCGCCTCCTCCTTCTGGCGTGGTGCCCAAGTAGGGTAGCTCCGTTGAGGGCGGCGCGCCGACGTCAAGGCCGACCTCGGCGCCGCTGGCGCGATCATGAGGCCCTTGCCGCGTGCCGGCGGAAGCCCATTGGCGGACCCGGCCTTTGGCCGGTTGATTTCGAGGTCGGCGAGGCCTCAGTTCGTGCCTTCTTCGCTGGGGGCTGGGAGGGCTGACGTCCCCTCATGGTCGGTTGGGAGGATGATTGGGCTGCGAGGTCGGAAACAGTTAGTAAGGCAGAAAAGGCACCCAGGTCGGAAATAAATGGAATAAGACGGACCAGTCCGTTACCTGAGGAAGAAGATCTTTGAGGACGAGCTCGTGAAAGTCGAGCGCTGAATAGGTTCTCCTCGGTCAGCAATGTGCGCCAATCCCGATCTGAGATCGATCTCGCGATCGCAAAGACGCCACCAGCCTTCTAACGGTCTCGCCTCGCCTTGAAGTGCAAAGAAAGAGAGTTGGCTCAATTGAAATAAGATAAGGTCGAGATCGGAAGAATAGTTACCGAGCTCGTGGTAGTTCACGAGAATGGCGACCTCCCTCCCGATCGTCTCGACCAGGCACCCTCGCCCCGTAACCGGCTCGGCTTCCAGGCCTTTACCGAGTCCGGCAGTCCAGTGACGAAAGCTCCCCCCGAGTTCGGCCGGATCGAGCAATAGTACCAGCCCGAGTGCTGTCCGTCCGACTTGAAGGTGTACTGGTTAAACTCCCACCGCCGTCGATTCGCTAAGCCGACGCGGTGCCACAAAACCATCATTCGAGGGCGGTCCTCCACGTGTTAGGGGTGGTGAGTAGGCGCCACCCCCAAGCACCGAAAGTGCTTCACCGCCCTCGAAAGCGGTAGCCTCACCGGCCGGCGGTGGCCTGGCTCACCGCCACGCGCCTGCGGAGGTAATCGGCCGCTCGTCCGCCTCGGCACCACGAACCGCACGAGGTGAGACCAGTCTTGGCGTCGCGGCAGCTCAAGACCTCCTCGGTCGCCGCCGATGGGAACTGGGAACATCCCCACGGCCTCGACCGGTCGCGCTTGGCCGGCTTCTTCTTCCTCCTCTTGAGAAAGGTCGGTTGTGGGGAGACCGGCTCGGACGGGAATGACGTGCCCAAGTCGGAAGCAAGCTCGGCGGACTCAACCGTAGCTCGGACGGTTTGCGTGCGGCACACCTCAGACTTCTTCCACGCTCGGGGAGTTGTCTCTGTGCGGAGAGGGGGAGGGCCCAGGAGATCGGTTTCCCTCGTCGTAGTCGTATACCTCTTCTGAACCCGACGACATTTTGTAAAATTTGCTAAGTATGGAGTTCGGAAATCTACCTTAAAGCTAGGTCGGAAGGAGCTCAGGGTCAGTACGGTTCCTAACTTGGCTTGAGATCGAGAGAGAATATTTGACAAGTGTTGAGAACGGAGAAGTGTAAACTGAAGAAATGAGGGGGTATATATAGGCGATGGCGGTGGAAGATGAAAAGACGTGACCTCATCCAATCGTCGACGGACACGTGGTCCAGCCTCGCGCCCACGTGCCGCAGCGTGCCGGCCAGGCGGTTAGCGTCAACCCGACCGAGGCTCGGCATTAATCTTTGGGGACAATTGTTGGCACCCTGGTGACGTGGCACGAGTGCGCCCAGGCCTGCGCCCCACGTGGACCCCTCGTCTACGTACAGGAGAGCCAGGTCGGCCATGACGTGTCACGTGTCCCAGGTCGGATTAATCGCAGAATTCACCCCAATAGTGATTTGGCGGAGAGGCCCAGTTCAGCTCGGCTAAGCCCACTGCCGCCGCCCTAGGGCCCAGGTCGGCAAACCCACGGAGAACTCTTCCCATCACGAATGACCACCCGATGGGCCGAGGTCAGCTCGGCCACGTTCGTGCCCAGTCCCACTCGCCATCATGGCGGACAACAAGGACAATCCACGTGTCATCCGACACCACGACACCACCCGCGAACCGACAGAGAATCTCGCTCCATTAATGCATTGGCGGTGTATCCAGATCTCGAGGTCAACGCCTTAAATGCTTGACGGCTTGCGGTCTTTGCAGAGACATCATTACACCTACCCAGGGCCTAGGTCTTCAGACGCAATGATGATCTACAGCCCCCTACCCGATTTCACACTATAAATAGAACACTTAGCATGTATTTGAGAGAACGAGAAAAACTCTCTGTAAACACAGCCCAGTTCGGACAATATACGGTTATACATTTTACTTCTTCTTCAGTACTACTATCCAGGTCCTGACACCTACCCCAGTTGATAAGTAATCAGTCCTTACTAATTTCGACGTCAACAGAAACCAATATTTAAAAATTAAGATTCTTGTTCACAAACAGTAGCAAGAAAACCATAAAAATGAAAAAATTTCTATAAATTCCCCACTTGAAATATGGAACTGGAGTTTTTTTTACTTGAAAAGAGAGAAAAAGTAATTAGCATTTCTAATTTAATTGGTATTTTGTATGAAATTTAATGAGCAATTAAGTTTGAAAGATGGACAGTAAATTTATATTACCAAAAGGTGCACAATTACTATAAATGAAAAGGGAAAAAAAAATAAAGAAGTAGGTAAATAGGTATAATATAAAACAGAAGTGGACAAAAGAAAAGGCAAGAGGAGAAAAATTGAAAACTTGCATAATGTATTAAAAAGAAGAAGAAGAAGAAGAAGAAGAAGAAGAAGAAGAAGAAGTAGTGGGTGAAAAAGGTATTAGAGGAAGCAAACCCCTATCCTCATTAATTTTTGCCATGATCCTATGCCAATTGAGAAAATAAGTTTCATTTGTTATATGTCAAACTAGTTGGTTAAAGTAATATTTTTGAAATATATAGTCATTTGCACTTTGAACTATAAGTTGGGATTGGACTAGGTTACAGCACAGTCTAAACCCCAAGGATTTTAAGTTCCCACTGGTGGTTTTTATTTTTAAAAACCATCGGGCTATTTGACAATATTCGACTTAGTTTTAAAATTGAGTCGGATCTGGAATCAAGATGCTGAGGGAGTGAAATTTTCAAATTTTCGCGACAGAATCGCCGTGACTATCGGTCAAAATTTTGGTGATGTTTTTGGGCCCAAAAACATCACCAAAACTTTGACCGGTGGTCATGGCGGCTACGGTGTCGCCGGAAAAAATGCGAAAAATTCTTGGCACTCCCCTTTGCCGTACTGATTCCAGATCTGACCCCGAATTTTAAAACGGAAGTCGAATGGGACGTCAAAATGACTCGAGCGTTCCTTAAATTTAGGAACGGTCGATAGGAACGGAATATTCCTGGTCTAAACCCCTGCCAACTACGCCACTGCATATCTTGATGGCATCATTAATGTCTTGCCCTCGCTGAATGAGAAATTTTTGATTTCAAATTGTGAAATCCTAGCACGAGTAGTCAAAGCAAATTGCACTCAATATATCGAAGCACCAAATGTTCAGTTAGAGATAGCCCAACAACAGCATGCAGGGACGGAGCTAGGATTATAGACTATGAGGAAGAGGGGGACTGTTATTCATCACAATAAAAATTTTAGCGTAATTTTTTTTTAATACAAAATATAATGGACACATGCATTTTCAAATTTTTTTTTGAGAAAAAAAAATTAAAACATAATATAAAAAAAGAAAATTTAAAATGCCAATTTCAAAAATTTTCATGAACTGCATCCGTCTCTGACAGCATGCATAGAGTTAATGAGTATACTTGAGGTTATATCAAAGAAGATAGTATGCATGAACTTCCAAAAATAGTGACATTGGTGTACAATTAAAACAATTGCAAATGTCACGGGGAGTACTTGTACTATTCTTCCATCGTCGAGGTTTAATTTTACCTCACTCAATTTTCATGCCATGGTTTTAACGAGGCAGCAATACTCCACGATTTATTGTTTTCTTTTTTCTTTAGTTTGGTTATATTTTTTCCCCCATTTTTTCCAAAAAAGTTTTTTAATGAAACAATTATTGTGCACAATAATCAAAGGCAACGTGTTGTTTTCAATGAAACAATTATTGTACGCATAATAATCGAAGGCAAAGTATTGTAATTATGTGTGATAAACATTGATGTCTATTTAATCTTTATCAGAATACTTACAGAAATATTAATATTTTAGTGTTATGATCTATTTGTAATGCATTTCTGGAATTCTATAAATATGCGGGGTTCATATTGTGAATCACTAACATACAATTTTAAAACTATTTTTCTTTATTATCTTGTCTTATATTTCTGTTTCTCATTTTTTATTGTTGTCTTTTTTTTTCTCTAATTGATAAAATTAGTCAGTATTATAATAATAATCATCATCATAATAGGTTATTATCAATATCTAATGTCACCTAATAAAATTATAATAAGCACTAGCATCACTGTCTTTCGAGTCAATCTTCTGAAATTGCTACAACACACCACCCATGTTCAATGTGATTTTGCTAAAGATATAGAATCTACGACTGTTTGAATAGATTTTTATGCTGGACTTTTTAGGTTAAATAATGGTAAAAATCATGAGGTTGTAAATAGTATTATCTCCGTTCCAAAAATATAGTACACTATTTCTTTTTCGTCTATCCCAAAATATATGTCACATTCCTTTTAAAGATGTAGTTAAAATATTACTTATCTTTTATACCCTCATTTAATGTACATTGTTATTATCAAAATAGAGTAGTTGAAATAAAGTATCTAATAAATGAGATGGTATATTAGGCAAATAATCTTGAATTTTATTTTTCTAATATCATTAATTATATTTTTCTTAATCTTTGTGAAAATAGAAATAGGTTATAGTTATAGGACGGAGGTAGTAATATAGTGTACACTCAATTGTATAAAGCGACATGTAACAATCATGTCGAGTTATATAACATTATCATTCAATCATATTTTTATAGGAGTAAGATTTTGACACATTGCATAGTTATATAATTAAAATTAAAATTCTCTTAATATTAAATAGTCATTTAATTTGAGATGTAAAATTAATATTGATGTTTGAATTTAAGAGTTTTTTAATAAAGAAAAGTTATTAAAATGCATACTAACTTGTTTTCACGCGCTTTCCAATCCTCTCTTGTTATCATTAATATTTCATACAATCATTTGCATTATCAAGTTTTGTTTGGTACAGCATTTTTTTTTTTTTTTGAATAAAGTTTGGTAAAGAATTTTGAAAAAAATACTAATTTTTTAAACATGGGTTAATTAAAAAAATAAAGAATGTAGGGTTACAAAAAACACGTGGTGTTATTACGGTTAATCACCGTATACGTACGGATATTGGGAATACACAGGGCAGTCGTACACTTGTGGAATATATTGCAGAAGGGAGAAGAAAGGAATATTTCCCCTTTTTTATTTTTTATTTTTTTAAAGACGGAATATTGCACTTTTTTCCAATCAAGAAAAATCAAAACATTGAAGGATCAGCTAATTACCTCATCATATTGAGCCATTACACATTTACGCCACTCCTCCACTAGATTTTCTTCATAGCTACTTGTTCTCGATATTCATCTTATTGGGTCATCTTCTATGAAATTTTAACTGAAATCAATGGGCATTTTAGTAGCATACTTTCTGGGAGTTGCTGTCGGTGTTGGTGTAATCGTTTGTTTTGCTCGCTACCAGAATGTCAGATCCAAACATCGTACTGAATTGGTATGCTATTTTACCTTATTTTATGTTTCATTCTTTCTTTTATTATGATTTTTCTGACATATATCAGAATCAGAGCCAGTGAATTACTGAGGAGACTTGATTAGGAATTCTGCATATTTCAATAATTTCTTCAACTATAAAAGCTTAGGGTATGTTTAGCAGAGATTATCGAATGTTAGTTGAATGTTGCATTGGTTTACATATATTCTGTTATCTATTTGAACATCATTTGTGGTTTATAGGTGTCACAAATTAGTAACTTATTTTCTTAATATTATTTATTTATTCTTAAAATTTATCAGGCAGAAGTTGTAGCTGCTTTTGCCAGGATGACGGTTGAAGATTTAAGAGTAATTCTTCCAAAGGAATTGCCTTCTTGGGCCATCATTTCGCAACGACAGAAGTTGAGTTAAATCTCACTTACATTTTCTTTTGTGAAATTTTGATCACATTTTGTGTGTGTCTGATTTTGTTTATATTAATGTTTATGGAAATGATGCAATTTGTAATATTCTAACATGATTTGCCCCCAATCTTTTATTACAGTTAACTTGGCTCAATCATCACCTTGAAAAGATATGGCCGTATATTGATGAGGTAAATCCGTTAATCTTCAAAATTACAATTTGTGGGATTTAAATTTATTCATTTTTTGGGTCATTTGCATAGGCGGCTTCAGAGATAATAAGGAACTCTGTAGAGCCAACTCTTGAGTCATATAGACCTATAATTCTGTCTTCTCTTAAATTTTCTAAGTTGACACTTGGTACCGTGGCTCCACAATTTACAGGTTAGCTTAACCTTTTATGCATTCTTTTTGGTACGTTTGAATTTCGTCAGAATTGCGTGTTGAATTATTGTCACACTGAAAGAAGCTCAAAATTTTCGTAATGAGAAACAAAATTCCTGTGACTTAAAGGGGTGTTTCTGATTTTGCGTTTATAGGAGTTTCGATCCTTGAAGGGGAGCCTGGGGAGATAGTTATGGAGTTGGAGTTACAATGGGACGGGAATCCCAATATTGTAATTGATGTCAAAACCAGAGTTGGCATTGGACTACCAGTACAGGTTCCTTGTTGAACTTGTTAAGAACCTATTCAATTTATATTTTTGTTTTCTATTTTATAAGTTATCTTGTAGTTGAACCTTTATGTGTATTTGTTGATTGTAGATAAAAAATATCGGCTTTACCGGGCTGTTCAGGATAATATTCAAACCACTTGTAGACGAATTTCCTTGTTTTGGAGCAATTTGTTATTCTTTAAGAGAAAAGGTGAGTACTAAGTGTTTTTAGTTCTTCATTCATCTGCAAAGTGCCTTGTAACTTTTTGATTCGTTTATATCTGCAGAAAAATGTTGATTTTACACTCAAAGTCGTAGGCGGCAATGTATCATCAATTCCCGGGATATCTGATGCTATTGAGGTTTGATTAGTTTACAGATTATGATATATAATCAGCAAATTGAAGTCTTTTACAATGCTTCTTATACTTGTACGAGGAATGACATATTTCTTATGAAGTACCATTCTTGTTATTGCTGTATAGGAAACAATACGAGATGCTATTGAAGATTTCACCTGGCCCGTCCGTAAAATCATACCCATATTACCTGGAGATTATAGGTAAATCATCACCATTTCATCCCCTAGATTATTTTCTTGAAGGCTTGCTTTTTTCCTCCCTTTTTTTATTTTTTTTATTTTTTTAAAACTTTGTCAGTATATAAGTATGGATATAAATTTCTTGTTACAGTGACCTTGAGTTAAAACCGGTTGGAATTCTGGAGGTGAAGCTGATACAAGCTAAGGAATTAACCAACAAAGACATTGTTGGAAAATCTGATCCATTTGCCGTGTTATTCGTTCGTCCACTTCGTGATAGGACAAAAACGAGCAAAACGATTGTAAGACAATATAGTATTCTTGGCTCTTTCTTTGTTCTACTTCTGTCTTGTGTGTATAACTTAGGTAGTTGTTGTAGAACAACTCAGTAAATCCAATCTGGAACGAGCATTTTGCCTTCATAGTCGAAGATGAGTCAACCCAACACTTGACAGTTAGAGTTTTTGACGACGAAGGAATTCAAGCTGCTGATTTCATTGGTTGTGCTCAAGTGGCACTAAAGGATCTCGAATGTGGAAAGGTGAAAGACGTGTGGTTGAAACTCGTGAAGGATCTGGAGGTTCAACGAGATCAGAAAAACCGGGGTCAGGTAAAAACACTTGAAAAGGGATGATCTTAAAGATTGATGCCATTTTCGTTTGTTATTTATGGGTTGTTTACAATTTTCTTTTCATTTAGGTGCACTTGGAGCTCTTGTACTATCCTTACGGCACTGAGAGTGAATTTAAGAATCCTTATGACCCTAATTTCCGATTAACGACATTGGAGAAGGCCTTTAAACGTGGTAGTGATGGAATGGATTTGTCAGATCCTACAAAATCTAGAAAGGATGCCATTATACGGGGCGTTCTTTCAGTGACCGTGATATCTGCTGAATCCTTGCCCTCTACAGATCTGTTAGGAAAATCGGATCCTTTTGTTGAAGTAACATTGAAGAAATTGGGACAGAAGGAAAAGACTCGGGTAAGGTTTCGAATGCTCTAAACTTACATGGGTTGAAAAACTTATGCCTTGTTTGGTAAGGTGGAGTGGTAGACTAGACGATTCTTCTGTTTTCATTCCTTTTTGTCTCATTGTCAGGTCTTAAACGACACCTTAAACCCCGTTTGGAATCAAACGTTCGACTTTGTTGTTGAGGATGGGTTACACGAGTTGTTAATATTGGAAGTTTGGGACTATGACACCTTTGGGAAGGTAACATTCTACTACGAATTCAATGTCTCTCTGTTTAAAACTATTGCTCGTTATTATCCATATATTTTATAATCACTCTTCAATCTAAGAAGTCAGATTTTAGCAGAAGAAAAGTTTATCCAAACGCAATCTCAATGTGTTAGATAGTTGTGTCTTTATTGAATACACGTTCTAACTTTTAGTTTAATAAACGTCTTAGGATAAATTGGGAAGATGCATCATGACACTCACGCGGATTATACTGGAGGGAGAGTTTAAAGACAGTTTCCCTTTAGACGGGACTGAGTCGGGGAGGTTGAATTTGTATCTCAAGTGGACCCCACAACCGATAATGCGAGACTAATCTATAAGACGAGGCCAAAGTTTTCACCTGAGTATTTAGCTTATAGTTTTTTTGCTGCAAGAAAAGAAAAAGGATTCAAGAATCAAGATATGTACTTGTAATTATAGTCAAGTTTCAAAATTTGACCCACTGAGCATTTTTGGGTCATGTATGAGTAACTCGGTTCTTATTGTTTTTATATTATAGTATGATGATATGATATATGAATGGAGATCACTCTCGTTGATGCCATTTTTGTTGTACAACCATGACTAGAATAAAAACCTTTTGGCTAATTTATGGGATGACCCTCGACGGCCAAACAACTGTATTATAAGTATTACGTCAGAGAAATAAACACTTTTTATTCTACCTAGTAATAGTTTGACATGTGAATTGAGAAGAAAATGAGGTTGCATATCATCATTACTGACATGAAATTTGTTTTATGTTTTTATTTAATTTTTTTAATGTTCAAAACTGTAGTTTAGTATTATGGCAATCATTGTCCTGTTAGGTTGTGTATTTCCTGCTTTCTATACTTCGGGTTTGATGTGTGCGCGCATTTAGATTGTAAACTAATCATGTTACGTCTTTGGTTACCTATCAATGCTCTCGTGTACAGCTCCATATAGGTACCCCAGTCTTAAGTGACCTGATTGTCAGTTCCCTTTGCCACTTGTATATCTAGTCATTGGAAAATTTTGTAGCATGTTTACACCAATAATAAATACTAATCACTCACATAAAAGGGATCACGTTATTTGTTGAATCGTAGCTCTTTATGCATAGATGATCAGTATTTATTGGCCTGGACGAGTTTTTCCCACCTCATTTATGCTATTGAATTTTGTGACAGCAAGTCCTTTTTGAGTGCTACCTAGACGAAAATAGAGAATTAGGGGCCAGGGCATGAATCTACCTTCGGAGACGGGGACAAAGTGCAAGTACGGAATCTCCCTCATAACGGACCTAATCTAAGCAGATTGATTGCCTTCCATCAATAGACTATAGTCATTTCTACTCAACTCAAACATTTTGAATTCCTGCCCCTATATCTCTCTCATTACTCTTGACACTCAATTATTTAGCAATTGTAGTGGCTTCCTTATTTGCAGTAGACGGTAGTTGTGTCAGTGTGTTATCGATCACAGTGACTGGAGACTGGAGAGCACTGCTGATAAGTATAATACCTGAGGCGTAAGAGAGAGATACAAATTTACAGCAAAATCAGATTTTCCATTATAGATCTTTGATTGTTTCCACCCAAAAGCAAAACATCCTTAAAATGCCCAGATGCAGCATTGAAATCAAAGGTAAAATGGGCAAAACTAAATTGACATTCCTCTCCTACAATTCAAGAAGTCTCCAAAATACAAAATACTTGACCTAACAAATTTGTTCAATCATAAGCTTTCTCCCAATCATCAACTACATCTTCAGACGCCTCAACATGCAGTGGTGCTGATGAACTCGAACTGCTACCTTGTTTATCCTCTTTCTTAACAGCAGCAGCAGCAGATTTCAAAGTGCTTTCAGATTCTAGAACACTCCATCTGTTAGCTGATGCTGCGATTGGAGCTTCCTTGGCAGAATCAGTAGTAGTTCCCGACCAGCTCTCACCACCCCACACGCCATTGTCGGGATCTTGCACTACCACTTTCTTCCATGGATTCCCTTTCAGGATACCACTTCCATCCTTGGACGCCCCAGACGAACCCCAAACGCTATTACCACCTGATGATGTTGATGACCCACCAATTTGTGGGACCACAACTGCCCCATGATACACAGATCCCTGATCCAATCTCCTCATAGCAGTTGCTGCTCGGGCCGGATCACTGAACACAGCCAAAGCATTCTTATCGTTCAACCACGCTAGTTCACATTCTCCGCCAAACCTTAAAACCAAGGCACTGATATCTGAATCTCTAGGCATATCGAACAGAGCAACAACAAGCCTAGGATCCATGTCGACCAGAGGATCAAAACTAGGTGGTTGTGACACAGTACTAGGATTGGGACATTTTACTCCAAGCACACGAGCTGGAGCTTTCGACTTGGGTGTAACGTGAACAACGATAAATCTTTTTGGCTCCCAGCCAGCAGCATTTACAGAAAGCTTCCATCTTTCAGCTATCAGCCGTATTGCATCTCTCTTTTCTTTTAACATTGGGCAGAAAACATGAACTTTGAGGGCATTGACTCCACCTCGACCCTTGCCGAGGACCAGATATTTACATCTTTCTTCCACAGACAACACCCACTTAGGGTCGCGTCTTAGAAGGTCTGACAACACTTCAGACACTGACACATTCTCACCGAAGTGAAATGCATCCAAGTTTGGGGTAGTAACTCCGAAAGCATCGGCGAGAGCCTTTTTCCGCTCAGTCTTTGCACATTCATCATCACACATGAGCTTCCTTTGGGAAAGAGGCACTCTCTTGCCATTTCCTTCAACTGGTTGTAGAGATACAGGCAGCTTTTGGATTAAAGAGGCCTCAAGAACACTGTCAGCATTGTACCCGCCGATGCTACCACCAGAATCACAAGGAACTGTAGCAGTTATTCGGCCACAAGAACAAGTGATCGTGACAGAGAACTCACATCTTACATCAGGACATGGAGTCAAAGGATGACAAAGGGCTGTACACGTATGCCTGCAATCTCTCCTTGGAGCACCACATGTCTGCCCACAAGAAGCTCTCAGACTGGAACTTGATCCAGAAGGGGAATCACAGGGAGGTGGATGACAAGTTTTAGAGCATGCATGCAGGCCACATTGTCTCGTCTTGCCACAAAGCTTATTACATCTAATATCCTTGGACCCACAAGGAATATTCCTGAGGACAACATGCCCACCAACACACTCCTTTCCGATGGGAATCGAGCATGGTGGGCACTCCCCAAAATGGCAGCTGTGAGATGATGGATGACCACAAGGCTGAGGAACTGAACAAGAGAATTGACATGATGGAGGCAGTGTACCACAAGGCAGTGGAGGAGGAACTGAAGTTCTACCACAAGCACAGGTTAAGTCGTTGAATATTGTCTCCAGGCAGGGAGGACAATGACCGCTGTGACACAATGATATGCAAGAATGCTGTCCGCACCTTAGCTTCTTTTCACATGGCATGGAGCACAAATGTGGGTCCCAATCACCAGAGTGGCTGTTGTTAGCATTAGAAAGAGGGCAGCACCGTTCACTGCATCGATGTCTTCCACAGTTCTTCTTCCTACCACAAGGTTTATCACAAGTAAATATCTCATTCCCTGTGAAAGTTTTGTAGCACTCAACAGTTCGAGAAGTTGACCCACAGCGACATTTTTGGCTGATGAGCATGGGACATGGTGGGCAAACACCAGAATGACAGACATCCTGGCAGCTATGCATCCCACACGGGAGGATCTTGCCACAGGTCTGTGAACAAGTAGGAACTGGATCCAAACAGCTCTGTCTATCCTCCTTTAAACTCGTCTTGCCACAACAGCACGTCTGAATCTTGCTTGGCAGTAATTCACATTCCCCACAGGGACCAGGGTGGCAAATATCAGGGCAGACATGATTTCCACAGTTAAGTTTCTTCTCACAAATTGAATTACAAGAGAACACACCATCTTCCACCTTCAGTTCTCCCTTCACAACCATATCTCCACAAAGAACAACTTCGGTCTTCTTCTTGCAGAAACAAGTGGCATTAATGAGGACCTCGCAAGGATCACATGGACCCACATGGCAGACCCTTTGGCATCGATGCCGCTCACAATGAAGAAGCTTATCGCACCTCTGCCCACAAGTGAGAACAGACTTCCGATCAGAACATCTGGTTGTAATAACTTTCTTTTCACAAGGGCACCTACGTGGAGGAGCAAAAGCCTTGCAAGGGGGGCAAGGACCTGGATGGCATTGCAAAACACAACTATGCGGACAAAGATCATCTTTACTCAGACCGCTACCAGGAACTTCTTTCTCCAGTGGTTTTCCACAAGGCTCTCCACAAGAATGCGGCGTCAAATACAAGTCTGACGGGGGGTCGTGCCTCTTCCCACAAAAGCAGACATACCGAATCTCCTTAGATGACATGAGTTGGACAGATTGACATCCGGGGCAACGCCAATTAAAACCCCGATCTTTTTCAGCTGATAAATCAGTAGAAGTAGGAGCCCTGGCCCATTTCTTAATGCAAGTCAGGTGAAAAATTGAGTAACAGCTGGAGCATGACCAGATGGGTGCAGATCTCCTAACCATATCATAACATATCATGCATTCAACTGATCCCTTCAAGAGCTTCTCCTGAATTTCCTGCACAAGCTGGGGAATGTTTGTGTTCTTCAATATCTTAGCATTCTGTTCGTGCTTTTCGCTTTCCCTCCCTCGCACAGGCTCGGGAATGTCTGTGTTCTTAGCCATCCTAGAATTCTGTTCATGGGTATCCCTTTCCCTTCCTCTCTCCCTATCCCTCTCTCTCCTTTGATTCACGTACCTGCCACGGTTTCCTCTCGACACTAAATGAGCCCTGTTCTGGTTTGGAAATTCCGGTTGAACCAACCTATGGGCAGATTCCTCAATATTAATATTGCCAAAGCCATTCCCATCTCCAACTGTGCTTGAACTATTGATACCATCTGTTGAGGGTAAGGCTGAAGAGGGTGTAGTTGCAGCAGGACCGCGAGGGACCCACTCGCGGCGGGGACCATAAAAACTATTATGCCTAGGTCGGTTATTGTTATTCTCCCTCCGGCTGTTTTGCACTGGAGAGCTCATATTCCAATGTGCGACGCTGCTGAAGCTCTTTTCCCCGACAGTGTAGTAACAGAATCTGTAGTAATATGAAACATAACAAAATAATCAGATAATCATAAAGAATTCAGACAATTGTAAAAGACATTAAATTCTTGCAAACCTAATCATTTCTATAAATCTAAACTCAATAAATAAGCCTGACTATCTGCATAGCTCATTGCACTCGACTTGTAAATCAGATAATGAGGCATAAATAATTAATAATCGAACAGTCCATAAAAGATTTTCAAACCCTATCATTTTCAATAATGAGCTCAATAAGTTCTCCAAACGTAGGTTCAATACCTTTGACAACCCATATATATATTCGCATGCCAACTTCTAAGTTATAACAAGAACCAGTAACATAAAAAAAAGAAAACATATATAGGAAGTACCGAATTACTGATCAACGTATTCGCCTGAAGATCAATATACAAACCCTAAACCCTAATGTTCAATGATACAAACAACTTATTCCTACCTATTTTATCTCAATACAAATCCTCCAACTATCCGCATATATACCAAGTCCAAACTTCTAAATAGAAAAGGAGAGATAAATGCAATAGAATCATATAGTGCTTAAGCAGAAAAACTGAAAAGATGAATATCACAAAACTTGTCCATTTCCCCCTGTAGCTAATAATAGATTTTCCTAACAGTATATAATTGAATGCACCTGCCTTATATGTTGCACACTATGAATTGTTCGGGAAACTTGATTTTCCGGCTTTGTTATTGTGATAGAGAGAATATCTGACACAAAGTTACTACAGTATGCCGCTCCTTCTGCCAGTAACTTTATAGAGAAGGATAAATAAAATAAAATCAGAAAAAAGGAAGATGAAATTGGCAGGGATTTTTCCTTGGATTGTTTTTTTCAAATCTGTAACTCATTTTACACACAGAAGTTCCATTTAAGTTCGGATTAAATTGTATTCCAAAATTCAAATGAACAACTCGAAAATAATTTGAATTGGAAACTCGAAAAAAGAAAGTAAGATAAGGCAAGATCGGGCTACCGAACATGTTCAGAGAAACAAAAATGGCCCCAGGTAACGATATTAGCACCAGATAGCATTGAATCAAGAAATCAAATTCAATAAATAACAGAATTTACAAATCAAAAAACCAGAAAATTTCTTATTCACCTGATACAAGGTTTGCAGACAGCGCGATTTCAAGCTTCGACAAAAAGCCCAACCCTACAAATTGGGAAGCCTCGGTCAAAAAATAACCCCGAACCCCAAACAGAGGCCTCAATCTACAGGAAAATGAAGCGGAAACGTTAGTAAATATTGTAATTAGGGCTTGATGGATGAACAATAAATTAAAATGTCAGAAATTAAAAAAAATTACCCCAATTCAAATTAATCCGAGATCCGAACGAGAGAGACAAGTGGTTATAATGGGTCTGAAGAAGGGTCAAAGATAATTTGAGTGTTTGACAAGAATTACGACGACCCGCTGATTGGGTATCCAATATTGGAGGCTTGTGAGTTGTGACCAACTTGTGCCATTTTTTACGAGTGTGATACGTGGGCAATACGTTGAGGACCAGTTGTGCAATTTTTCAAACCGAATAATAATATGGGCTGGACTCGTGACGGGAAATAATTAATTGGGCCTTCAGATCCTTCAAGTTCGCTTCAGTCCATTTGTTAATCTACGACCGACAACGAAAGAGTTCATTTCTCATATGGTCACTAGAGTTATGCTTAAAGTTCCACGTGGTTCTGAGATATAATTTTGTTCAAATCAGTCACTTGAGATAATAAAAGTTTCAATACAGTCACCACATCCTAATTCTCTAAAAAGCATTGACCATAGCTAAATGTTAGCATCAAAATTAAAGCTTTTTGTAACTTATTATTATTACTCTGAAATGTAGACTTACAACTTACTGAAGTGGAAATGTGAAAAGTATCTAATAACAGGACCTAACTCAATACTTGATTTCGACAAATTTTTTCTACCAAAGAATTATTAGTGAGATTGACGAAAAGCTCTAAGCCACCAAGAGGAATCCATGAAGATATATTTGCTGTATGAAACAAGATAATGGGACATAATTACTTATAACTCATAACAAGTTTATAATAGCTTTTTAAGATTTTGAAAGACATTTAATAGAAAGTTTATCATTCGCTATGATCGTATGAAGTGATGAAAATATAGAGGATTTCTATATCTTTGACTTATTATTATTATTATTATTATTATTATTATTATTATTATTCTTCTTTATTTATTTTTATTTTTATTTTTATTTTCATTATTTTCTTCCCTTTCAATAAGACTAGCTATTTCACCCGTGCGTTGCACGGGAAACAAAATTTTCAACTGAGAACAGTATTGATAGATAGTAATAATATTAACATAAAATCTAAAAAAATAATTAAAATAAAGAATGAGTTACAACACTAAACTTAAATAATTTGACTCGAAATAATTATATAAAAATTTGAAAGAGTTTCCTCTATATTTTGTACTAATCCATCCTGCAAATATATAAGAAACAATTTCACGAAAATCCACACAACTCAATTTACTATTCTCCTAGATTAACAACTTAATCAGCATTTACACCGTGCTTTACACGGGATGATAATTCGTGGCGGTGATTATGATAATATATCACATTTTACTTATTGCAAGATTAATCTACTAATATAAATCCAAAATAAAATAATATTAAATATTATAGTTATCAAAATAACCATATTAAAATAACTCTACTAACATTAGTAGTGCTCATTGTTTTTTCTTTAAAATTATTTTACATTTTATTATATGCAATTATAAATTTTGGGCGATATTTAATTATATATCAGTATGATGTACATTATTAACAATTAATATGTAAATAATGATTTTAAGTTTTAATTATGAAATATAATTAGTATTGAGATATATTATAAAAATAACAATGTACTCAGTATAGTTCGAAAGATCCTAACACCCCGCTCTTGCCATGCCGGGAAACACTTATCCTCATTCCGGACCATCTTCATTTACTTTAGGCCGAGAGAGGATGATATAAGAATTACAACCTTCCATTCCCCATCCCCGCCCCGCTAGAAAATTCTCATCCCTGTCGACACCCCATCGTGATGGTTTAATTGGAGACTTTTATTTTGACATTTTATTTCTTTAATAAATACCCTTTAAATGTACTAAACACATATATTAACATATTAGGTATAAACTTACTAATTTAACATATTTGGTATATTAAATATTGAATGATTTGATATAACATTTAAATTAATTTGGGTAAGACAAATACTTTGAAATATATATGATTACAACAACGATCCAGTGCCATCGATGACACTGTACTTATGGTGTCATTGGGGCATTTTCTGACCCTGTTGACCTTCGTTTTGAAATTCGGGACCAGATCAAGAATCAACACGGTGAGGGGGTGCTTCAGCAATTAGAAAATTTTCCGGCGACACCATGGCAATCGGTCAAAGTTTGGCCCAAAACATGGCCGAAAACATGGGTAAACTTTGACCGGCCACCACGGTGTCGTCGAAAACTTTTTCAAATTGCTGAAACTCTACATCGCCGTGTTGAATCTAGATCTCTGATTTCAAAATCTGAGTCGACAGACCATAAATACCCCGATGGCACCGTAAGTACGATGCTATAGATGACACTTGAACAATACCATATATGATTAATACTTAAAACATACAATCTAATTGATGATATCTAAAAATAAAATAAAATCTCAACTGGGAAATTTGGAATAAAATAAATAATTTAAAGTAGATAGGATTCTTAATATTTATTTAGCATATAGAAACTTAGATAAATATTTAAAATAGTCGAAAGCCAGTTAAAATATTCTAATCGAGTCATATAATTCCACTAATTGATTGAGTCGATAACCAATTGTTTAGTAAGAATTCTTATACTTATTCCCTAGCGACATATTGAACTAAAGAATTATTATATAATTGTTGGTTTGAGTAGTGTCAAAATAAACAGTCAATACTATTTGAAGACCTATTTTTGGAACTTTTTACTTTTAAAAAGGAGCATATCCTTTGAAACACCCGTAATTATGCAAAAAGAAATATTAATATTTTACCACCAGCTGTAACTCAAAAGAAATATCATAGAAAATATAAAAACATAGCAGAATCAAAAGAAAAGTATGTTTTGAAAAAAGAATGATACCGAAAAAGTAAATAAAGTTAATTATGGACTAATGACCAGTCAACTTACTTTACAATAAGATGTAATACCCCAATTCTAAGAATCCAAAATCTTATAAGTGTTAACTTAACTTTATATACAAATACGTAAAAAGATAAATTAATTTCGTAAGCACATTTTTCTTCCCTATAGTAATCTAATTAATTTTAGCTATTTTTTATTTTTCAAAATAATTATATTTCCCCCTTTTAGTAATTTAATTAATTTTGATTAATTTTCGTCTAATAAAACGAGCTCAATTTTCGTCCAATAAAAATATATCCGATTAAATCTAAGAAACATAATTAATTGTAATATAATTAATTCTAGTTAATTCTTATTTTTAGCTAATTATTTATAAAAATTATTTATTATTTCTAAATAATTTTTTTTAACTGTAATTTTAAGAATTGTATAAATCTAATTTTAAAGATATTTAATAATTAAAAAATATCTTGCATGTCAAAAGATATTTTTCATTTTTTAGGAAAAATCTAGTTAACTATGTATGTATCTAATTAATTTTAATTATTATTTTTTTAATTAATGTTCTTTTCTTGTTTTAGCAATACAATTAATTTTGATTAATTTTCGTCCAACGAAATTATGTCAATTTTCGCCCATTGAAACCAAGTCCAATTAAATAGTAATAGTATTCTTAATTTTAATTAATGGTAATATAATTAGTTTTAATTAATTATCATTTTTAGCTAATTATTTATGAAAATAATTAATTATTTCTAAAATAATCATTTTAATATTTACACTTTTAAGAATTGTATGAATCTAATTTTGCAGACGTCTTATAATTTAAAAGATATATTATAATTTAAACGATTTTTTCATTTTTAGGGAAAACACGCAACACTTTAATGATTTTTTTTGTTTTTAAAATTAATTTTTAATTTTTCCTTTAACAATGCAATTAATTTGGATCAATATTTATCCACTGAACACATGTCTAGCAAAATATTAGTAATAGAATTTATTATTTTAATTAATTATAGTTTAAATAATTATAGTTAATTTCTTATTTAAGTTAATTATTTCTAAAAAAATTAATAATTTACAAAATAATTTGCTTAATAGCCATAATTTTAAGAATTATATGAATCTAATTTTAAAAATATCTTATAATTGAAAAGATATCTTTAAATTTAAAAGATATAGATATAGATTCAACTAAATAAAAAATCGAATAATATTACAATTGAATGATTAGTTAAAAAAATTGATGTTGGGCATTTCATTTAATTTTTATGTAAAAACTAAATGAATTGTAATTTTTTGTCCTACCAAAATTAAATCTTAGCGAAATCGGTAATTTTAACTAATTTTCATATATTAGTGAATTATTATTTTTAAAAATAATAAATTCTTTCTAAAATTAATCAAAGAGTCCAAGCTAAGTTTTGAAATTTCATTTTGCACATTTATTTTAATTTTTATGTAAAAATTTAATGAATTGTAATTTTTCATCGCAGAAAAATTAAATCTTACAGAAATTCATAATTTTAATTAATAATTAATTTTTATTCCTTAGCTAATTATTTATAAAAATGTTTTTCTAACAAAGAATTATTAGTGAGATTGACGAAAAGCTCTAAGCCACCAAGAGGAATCCATGAAGATATATTTGCTGTATGAAACAAGATAATGGGACATAATTACTTATAACTCATAACAAGTTTATAATAGCTTTTTAAGATTTTGAAAGACATTTAATAGAAAGTTTATCATTCGCTATGATAGTATGAAGTGATGAAAATACAGAGGATTTCTATATCTTTGACTTATTATTATTATTATTATTATTATTATTATTATTATTAAATTTTCTTCTTTATTTATTTTTATTTTTATTTTTATTATTTTCTTCCCTTTCAATAAGATTCGTTTGTTCATAAACAATTGTTAATAGATTTTTCTCTTTCTCTTTCGCTTTCTTTTTCCTTCAAGCAAATTTTTTCGAAAAGCCGCAATTACTTGTCGAAATTTGTAAGTAAAAAAACTATAATTTATGATTAAATATTGTGTATATATCCATAACTTGTTCTATTTAATTAGTAATATGTTTTCACATGATGATAATGTTGAATATGAGATTTTTTGTCAAATAATATTAAAATATTTTAAATCTTTTGTTTGTAACAATTGTTTAGTTTTCAAGTTAAACTTAACTTTTGATTTTGTGAAATATTTTATTGATGTGAGAAATATAATTTAGTATTATGTACGTGTATCTTTTTATTGTGCGAGTAACTATTCTTAAATAATTATATAGTGAATAAGTAAGTAAGTAATTCAATAAATCAAATGATATATAACTTTATGTCAATATGTTATATAAATATATTGTCAAATGAATTCCATCAACACCATAAAAGTTTTATAACTAATAAACTAGTAAAAGTGCATTGAAATCTATAGAAATTTTTTAATAGATTTTGGGAAAGCCTCTAAAAGTCAACACAAATTCATTAAATTTTCCATATGATTATATTGTTTGTATATTAATAAATTTCTATCTCAAACCTAAATTTTCGGGATAAGATCGTTATATATATAAAGAAGTTTATTAAAGTTTTTTGAGATTAGCAAAGTTAATCTCAAAACTCAAAAAACTTCTTACAAAGTTAAGCAATAAACACAAAGATAGTTTTTTTATCATCTAGTAAAGTAGTAACACATAAGAATATCAACTAATAGATAATTTGGTTAACTTTATCATTAGTGGTGGTGGTGAAAACAATATCAAATAAGAAAAATAGAATAGAATAAATAATGAAAACAATTAATTCTTAAAAAATAATATCAAATATAACATTGTCATCTAAACACTTTGCTTGTGTGATTCTTTTATTTTTATATATAGTTGGATTATTATTATTATTATTATTATTATTTAAGAAGTTTATAATAAAACTTCTTACGTAGTTTCCAAGTTATCAATTAGTGACGTTCACACGTGTCACTACTTGACAGGGCGATAACAAATTTTGTATATATTTATCGCTTAATGCACCTTAGCTAAATGTAAGTTACTGATTTGGCATTGAAAAGAAATTTCGAGGATGTACATGAAATTTCGTAACAACTCCTGTGACCAAAATGGAAAGCAGTCGATAAACAGAACTACTGTGTGTAGACTCTGCCAGATTCTAAAGATCTATCAAATCAAAATCGATTTTATTTGGGACTGTTATATTAATTGTTCTTTCCTAAATTCGTCTGCTGCTGTATTTTGATGTTCTTAATTTCCCCGTTTTACACAACATTTTGATCGTAGATCAAGCAACAAAACAATGGATAGCAGCTTACCATTGACATCGGCGTCATCGTCCAAATCGGAGAGGCGATCGAAATCGAAGAGTTCTCAGAACACTTCCAAGTCCTCTATCCTTTTGGCTTTCCTCTCCTGCCTCGCCTGGCTCTACGTCGCTGGACGGTACGTGCTGTTTTCCTTTTTTTAATTTTTTTTTCCGCGCATTTTTGTTAGTATTAATATACGTGTTTGTCAATTAGTGGATTTTGATTGGTCAGATTTAAGATTATTATTATTATTATTTTTTTTTTTTTGGGTGATCCGTTCTTTTTTTGTATGTTCTATTAGATTGTGGCAAGATGCGGAGAACAGAATGGTACTGTCTAATTTGCTGAAGAAGCACTCGTTGCAGGTTTGAGTTTTGTCATACATTAGTTTTCAGTTTGAGTCTTGTCATACATTAATTTTCATTCTTTTCTGTTTCTATTTGGCTTTTCGGAGAGAATGTGGGAAATCTTTACGGTTTACTAGAAGGGAAACAAAAATGTCAGTTTCCGAGGAAACTGTTTATATGGGAGGAACTGTGCCAACTGCAAAGAGACCGAATGAACTTGATTGACTTTATATATAACCATTTAATTTTGTGATACGTGATACTAAATTCAACTGATACGAGTCTACCCACCCCTGTTTGCGTGTTAGAAAGAATTTCTATTACTATTCTGTTGGTAATCCTGCTACAAAGCAAGTAAGCATAGACTAATATGGATATGAGATTTTGGTTTTGTGATGCACGAAAGGGAGATGACTATGAGGTGAGAAGGAATAAGCAATGGCCTTATAAGAAGAAACTTTTATAACACAATGTAGCTATACAATGGTCTTATGTATCACACTGTAGATACCAATTATGATTGAGATGGTTTTAGCACTTTAGATCCTGTATTTGTGCTCTGTGAAAAGGAGATGAAGAAATGGTAATGGAAGGAATTTAATAAGGGCACATTAATGGTTAAACAAAAGAGTTGGTCCCAGACAAAGTGGAATGCATAAGTAAGAGCATAAGTAAGATTGACGCTGTCACGCCCAAATGTTTGGAATGTGACATAAATGAGTGGTTTGGTCAAATGCTAAAAACTTACTTTCATCTGTTCTGTTCTGGCTATTTATCCTCTAAATTTGGTTGCCCAAAAAGATCCGATGCTAAATGTCGCGTCTTTCTTTAGTTACTACCTCACTCACCACACCCTCACAAAATACACATGATAATTAAATATTAATAAACTATTTTCGCTGCGTTTCTATTGGCAGCGGCCGAAGGTGCTTACAGTGGATGACAAGCTAATGGTCTTAGGATGCAAGTATGCTTTTCAATGACTCCAATTTACTTTACATGATTATTAGCTAATATGCTAGTGTAATGGTAAAGTTTTATTTATGATCCCTTAAGTTTTTCACGGTGAACTACTGAACTTTTAGGGATCTGGAAAGGAGAATTGTTGAAGCAGAAATGGAATTAACACTGGCGAAGAGTCAAGGTTTCCTTAAGAGCCAAGTTCAGCAGAGTGGCTCCTCTTCCAGTAAAAAACTGCTTGCTGTAATTGGAGTTTACAGTGGTTTTGGGAGCCGGTTGCGGAGGAATATTTTCAGAGGGTCCATGACATCAAAAGGTCAGTATAAATCCTGATTTCTGCACGTGATCCTCGTATTAATATTAGTGTTGTTAAGCTGATTCTGCATTAGTTATCGATGAGTCTTCATATGGCTTATAATATTGGATTTGTTCTTTAATAAAATTGCACATGGCCCTAGTTTTCAGCTCTATCTTTTGGTTGTACCAAAACTGATATAACTATACAGTTCATATTTTTCATTGATGGAACTGAGAATGGTTGCATTTTGTCTTTCCTTGAATCTTCTTATTCATATGTGTTTGCACTTTTGTTGTCATTAAAGTCTATTCTAGCTACACCCAGCCCGCACTGGCATTAGCAAACATGAACAATTGCAAATGATAATAATCTCCTGTCTACTAATTGTCAGGAATATGAAGGGTGGACTCCTCACTTATTTTCACTTACTTCAGAGTGCCTGGAATGCTAGCCTTGTCTATCTTAATATGTACCTCCCACCCCCCACTCACCTCAACACATGGGAAAAGAACAAAATAAAGGAAATCTAGTTCATAAATATCCCAGCTTAAAATGACTTGTGAAGAATGATTTCCCATCATTATTGTGGTTTCTCATAGATTTACTCTTTAAAAAAATAAAAATAAAATAAAAAAAGAAAAGAAAAGGAAAGAAAAAGAATGTGGCTTCACTGCGCAGTTGACTTCTAAATAGTATCCCTTCCTCGTGGAGACTGACTTCATGTTTACCTTAAGATGTCACTTTTAATGGAAGATCTAAACGTAAATTGACTATTGATGATAGTGAGCTTGCTCGTCCTTTCAGGTGATACTTTACAAAAGCTTGAAGAAAGAGGAATCATTGTAAGATTTGTGATTGGCCGAAGGTTTTCCCTCCCATCTAGAAACTGTGGTTGTTCATTAATACTATTTAGAGTTTGTACACCGTTTATATATATACTCAAAACTAAACAGAATAAAGAAGAATTCCTCACGATTCCGAGGGCCAACTCCTGAAATCTCTTCTTAAAATCAAGTCTCTATCTCTATTTCGAAAAAGCAGCCATCCGGGTATATTGTATACCGTATGGAGCCACCGTCGTTTCAAAGTCTTATGAAGATTAACCAAATTAATCAACTGAACATGTTTGATCACTAATTAGTTGCTTGAATTTTGCAGTCCCAACCGCGGTGACAGCTTGGACCACAATATTGATGAGGAAAATCATGTGACAAAGGATTTTTTGATTCTTGTAAGATTTTAGTCCTTCTTTGCCTTAACTTGATTCCTAAATCTTTGTTTTGCCTAATTTGCTTCTTAAAAGTAACCGATTTTTCTCATCATTTAGTTTTCCGTTGTTTATAAAAATTGGTTGTTAACTAAAATGAAAAATGCATGTTTCAAGTGAAAAGTACGAAATTTGAATAAGTGCACTGTCATTTTATTAGGATGCACACGAGGAGGCGCAGGAGGAATTACCCAAGAAAGCAAAATTCTTCTTTAGCACAGCAGTCCAGACATGGGATGCAGAGTTCTATGTAAAAGTTGAAGACAATATTGATCTCAACTTTGGTAATTGCTGACATCCTATTTCATCTGTAAATTGTCTTCCTTTCGTGGATCTTTGCATCATGCTTCTGAAAGTATCTGTCTTTGTGACTGATTGCACGTGTCACATTAATGTGGAAAACTATAACTTGTTAACATATAATATGGTGTATTCTCTTGACAGATGCATTAATTGAACTTCTTGAGAGCCGACGTGGTCAAGATGGTGCTTATATCGGATGCATGAAGTCTGGGGAAGTAATTGCCGAAGAGTAATACAAATAACTTTGATTTCACACAATTTTGCTTTACATTGTCGATATTTTTGTAGCTAGAGCTGGTTAGACTACCAGTAGTACTTAAACAACAGTTTTTTCCCGCACTGAGTAGTTTAGGATGCAACCGCCACTGTTAATTTCTTGCTTTTTATTGGTCCTGATGCCTCCTCCCTCCTGTCCTAATTCCCTTGATACACTCTGATTTGTTTCTTCATATACTCCTTCCACCTCATAAGGATAGATCACTTATTTTCACAGATTATGAAATCGTAATTAATATTTTCAGAAAATTAAATTTTACTTACATATTTTCACATATAGTGCCACTCCCTGCATTAAATGATTATAGGTTTTTTTTTTTTTGGTTAATGAATATTAAATCGGGTGCATTAAGGGATAGAGAAGAGTACACCGCCCAACAAGGTTAGCAGCCTATAATTTGGGTCAAACATATGGAAAGCAAGTCTATATTTATAGGATGGAGGGAGTACTTTTAATTGATATTATCTGCTCCAGTTGTAGCTATCATGAAATAGTGTGAATTGGTTTTGCTCAATGGAAATCTGTAGATCACTTAAGCAGCCGTCTTGGGGTTCTGCTTCTGCATGGTGAACCTGGTACCATGGCATAGGAAAAAAAAAAACTCCTCTCTACATCTGGTGTTTTTAAATGTATGTTATTACTATGATTAAAAATATAATAACTGATATTTTGTTCTAGTGTATATTTTGTCATTTCTTTTGATAACTGGGGTTGTGATCTAGTCTTGGCCATCCTCTTTCAGTGCTTTGGGGTCTTCTGTTGTATTAATCATGTGCTACCTTTCTTGTACATGTACCAGAAATTGGTGTTGTTACAGAAGTATCTAAACTGGCAAAGCTTGTCTGTTTCCGATTATCGAAGATCATTTTCCTCCAAAATTGTTTTCAACCTTACGTTTGATTGATGTGATGACAACTTGTACATACTTACTAATTTTTCTCAATTTCTTAATCACAAATTTACTGTTCATTTTTCAAACATTTCTCCCAAACAAGCTAATTTCAGTGTGATTATGCAGTATATTGTATGTGCATTCATTCTTAAGTGACATTAATCGTTATCCATGATATATATTATACGAACAAATTGAAGTTCCATACTTTTACCGAAATACTGTGTATTCAAATTAGTCTATTTCAGTTATCAGTCGTCGCCTTAAATATCTAAATATTGTTTCTATTTCAGGGGAAAGATGTGGTATGAGCCTGAATGGTGGAAATTCGGTGATCAGAAAACGTAAGTAAACCAATACACGAAAAAGTATGGGAGATGACAGATACAGATTACATTTGTGTAAAAAGATGTGGAAGTTATGCAAAATTCTTTTCAGGATTGAGGATTTGTTTGAAGGCACACAAAAACACATTTCTCAAGTTATTGTCACCAAACATGTTCCATTAGAGGTCAAGTGGCCTCTATGGGGTTCATTTTTTAGATTTTACAATGCTATGAATTCCTTCTTTTTTTAATTTGGGTGGGGAGGGATGGTCATGTAGGACAGAGTGGTATTATCAACCTGAATTATTTTTCCAATTAATATATTGATGCCATTATTTCTCTCAGGTACTTTCGACATGCAGCTGGTTCTATTTTTATACTGTCAAAAAATTTGGCTCGGTATATTGACATAAACAGGTTAGTTATCTGAATCCCAGTTGGAATTACAGTTCTGATTGTCAGAAGATCTTTAAGTTTGCATAGCTAGTACACATGTTTTTGCACTACCGGGTACCTAAATCTTTATGACGCTTGAGCTATTTCTTTATGCTGAATGTTACTTGATTTTATAACCATATTTAGAGTTGTATTACGATGTTTGGGAGCAAGATTCTTAACGAATCATGTTCATGGAGAACTTTCACAATAGACCAAAAACTCTCGTTGTAGCGCTTTAATGTTGTCCCATGCTGCTGCCTTTATGCAGTGTATCGTTGAAGGCTTATGCTCATGAGGATACATCAGTTGGGTCATGGATGATGGGTCTTCAAGCAACTTACATAGATGACAGCCGCTTGTGCTGTAGTTATTCAGGACAAGGTAAATATGTGTTTTATAAACACGGATAAAAGAGTGATATAGAAATGAGTTTTTGATGACAGCCGCTTGTGCTGGTAGCCTCTCTATGCTATTTCTCATATTCTAATTTCTGATATCTGTCTCGTCATATATTATTTTCTCTTGACTTTATTTTCCTTGGGAGGGATTGGGATATCTCTGCCTTTCATTTTCTTTTGAGCTGGGGACCTCGGGTGAGAGAAAGAGGGTGGGAAAATAGATCCACAAAACAGAGTTAAGAAAAATGAAAGAAGAGACAAGTCGGAGCTGCCTTATGGGGCAAAATGTTTTATAAACATGGATAAAAGAGTGATATAGAAATGAGTAGCACTCGTGGATCCTAGAAACTGTGTGGATAAAACAATGTTCTACAAGGAGTAAAGGCGTGGGTAGGCAACACGAAGGCCAGATGTAAGTGTAAAGCATGACTAGGAGGCACGAAGTTTGGCAGTAATAGAAGAGCATTTAAGAACAGTGATGCTTGGTCGAAATTATTTCTTGGTGAAGTTTATAAAGACCAAAAGGAGTATTTCCCAGAATATATGTTAGGGCAGTATTCATTAAACACTTAAGTCTAAAATAAGTTTTAGGCAAACCATTTTTTGTCCACATATTTCATTAGACTCACAAATGTTAATCATATTTCCACGACTCATTTTCATTCCAAAAAGAGAAAGAAAAAAGAAAGAAAAAATTCCACAACTCATTTTCACATATCTGCAAACACTTGAAAATACATTGTATGAGTTACAAGTTTCCTCTCTCTTTTTGTTCAGACATGTATTGTAACGCTCGTAGTTTTCAAAATGCTACGCTACTTTTCAAAGCGAACTTTTGAAAATTTAAGCAACGGTAATATATAGAATTTAATTGTGCGGAATATTATTTAAACTTTAAAATCAAACAATCACAATTGTTTAAACATGATATTTTGGAATAATAAGATAAAATTGAGTCTCAACTAAATAATTTAAATAAAATCAGGTAAGGGTCCATTGCCATTCGCCACGCCAAGAACCTCGGTCTGCAAATATTTGGTCAAAGGAAATATGGTATTGTAGAATACTCGAGTAGATCTCAGCGAGATAACAATTCAATATTACATATAATATACATGCTTATGTAATCCAAGTAAATCTCATGAACAAGTAATAAATACAAGTTCAAGTCTAATCTCATGCATTAAAGCAAGAAAATTCTCATAATTGATTGCATTTAAGCAATAATAATCTCATGTCTGGGCTTGATCAAGCAAATTCTCTTATATGCTAATAAATAGCACATAATCTCATGGAAATACGCATCACATATAAACATGTAATAAGAATAAATTATCTATGCACGCATTTGAAAGTAAAAATATTTGTAGATAGAGATCTACCTTAATTCGTGAGTTAGAGCCTTAGTTACGCGGTGCTAGGTTGTAGCTACTGCCTAGTCCTAAAAATAATAAAATGAACTCTATTAAGTCTCTTGGGTAAGTCTCAAAAGTAAAAGGATTTCTTAAAAGTAGGGTTGAAATCGAATAAATAAAAAGTTTAGGGATTGAAATCGCTAAATTTGAAAAAGTTGGGAACTAATTTGTAAAATCGGAGAATTTGAGGGACTAATTTGAAGGTCAAATAAAAATTAGAGGGTCAAATTTGCAATTGACCTAATTTGAAAACTATTGGACTAAATGAAAATAATTTAAAACTTTAGGACTTGTGGAATAAATAAAATACAGGGACTAAGTCAGAAGTCAACTTTGAAAGCCATGGGTCTTGGCTGCAATTGACCAGACTTTAAAATTGAAGGACTAAATTGAAGGAATTGAAAACCTTTGGGCTAGTACATAAATAAAGTAATGGACTAATTAAAATAGACTAAGAAAGCTCGGGGACCAGGGGGTGCAAATAACGAAAATAAAACCCAGGCCCGTCTTCTCATTCTCGATATGCACCGAAGTTTCACCGGGAAGGAAAAGAAAAAGCGAGACTTGAGAGGCGATCTCGACCGACCTCGCCTCGTTCTCACGGAAACCACGTCCACGATCACATCGTGTGCCACCATTCTTGTGGCGTGTTCAAAGTAAGAGAGAGGCAGAGAAAGAGATCGAGAGCTCGAGAGAAAAAAACAACCGAGTAAAAGAAATTTTACCGTGAATTTTCTTGTGAATGATTTGTGTGTAAAGAGGTGTTTATATAGAGTTTTAAAGTACGTAAATTGGGAAGGTAAGATAATTTAATTTGGGAAGATAAATCATTTTAATTTTGGAAAGTCTTGGGAGGCAAGAATTAGGGTTCGTGTTCTTCTGAATTTGGGGCCGTAAATTTGATCAGATTAGGGTTTAGAATTGGGGGAAAATAGGTTAAAATTAGGGTTGTTAATTTTTAGGGCTAGACGAGATTTGGGAAAAATTAGATTAAAAACGGAAATTTAAATTTTTTTTTTTTTTTTGAATCGCTACAACCTCTCCTACTTAAAATAATTTCGTCCTAGAAATTTAACTTTACATGATTAATGAGGTGCAGTACTTATAGAATATCTCTTTCTTTTTCCTGGTGGCCTCAACTCTGAGGTGTTTACCCATCGACCTTAACTAATCTGAACTTCTTTATTCTGAGCATTTGGACTTTTCTCTCCAAAATGCGCAGCCGCCCTCCTATATGTCAAGTCTGGGTCGAACGTCAATCGATCAACGCTCACCACATGGCTAGGATCATGTACATACTTTCTTAGTAAGGAAACATGGAATACATTATGTATGCTGAGTTGCGAGGTAGGGCGGAACGATAAGCCACGCGTTCCCAACTCTTTCTAATATCTCGAATGGGCCAATGAATCTAGGCCTCAATTTTCCCTTCTTTCCAAAAGCGAAAAACTCTCTCATTGTAGTGCGATCTTAAGAAATACTTTTCGCCAGGTGAAACTCTAAATCCTTTCTTCTTCTATCGAAGATAGCTTTTCTGCCATCTGCCTTGGCGACTTTGATCTTAGATCCGATCCGCTCAATAGCTTCTCTTGTCCTTTCAAGGAGTTCGTCCCAACATCTTTCTTTTCTCCGACTTCATCCCGATAGGCGGGCGACGACATCGACGCATCAGGTATAGTGCCTTCATAGAGCCTATACCAATAGTAAGCTTGAAAGGCTGTTGTGTATGCTGGAACTCCACCAATGGCGAGATAGGTTTCCCATTGCCACCGAGTCAAGCACGCGTAACTCTCAACATATCCTCTAAAGTCTCAATAGTTCGCTCAGGATCGTCCGTCGTCCCCGAGGATGATAGGGTTTGTACTAAACGTCGACTTAGTACCCATCATTGTCTGAAGGCTCTTCCAATCTTGATGTATATCTGGATCTCTGCTTGGTTACTATAGTCACCGGTACTCGCGTGAAGTCGAACGATCTCTCGATATATACTTGTGCTACCGATCCATACTACAAGTCGTCACGAATGGGCGTAAAATGTCACGGATTTCGTGAGTCGATCAATGATGACCCAAATAGCATCATGCCCTGCCTGCGCTCTTTGGAAGACTTACGACGAAGTCCATAGCTATCTTCTCCCATTTCCATTCGAGGTATCTCTAGCGGATTCAAAAGCGCGATGGCCTGATGTTCTCGCTTCTTGGCGGACCATCGCACTACACTAGCGACAAATCACGGCGATACCTCCTTTCATATTTCTCCACCAAACGTCACGCAAATCTCAGACATCTTGGTCCCACCAGGATGAGCCGCGCCATAAGTGAATGAGCTTGATCATTATCTCGCCTCGATCTGGTCATCCTTCTGACACACTTAGGCGACCTCCAACATAAGTGCCTCGCTCGTTTAAACTTCAAAACCAATTCTCTTCCCGACTGACTTAGTCGATCTTCTCCGTAAAGCGGATCATTCTTACGGCAAAGAATAATCTGATTTCTCGGATCCGCTTATCGAGTTGCTGGTCTAGCCGGCATTTGGTCGACGAGCAATAATAATCTCTAAATTCTCAAAATCTACCATCAGTGATACGTAAAGAGCCTAATCTTAATCGCCCCTCTTTCTGCTCAAAGCATCTGCCCTTCATTAGCTTTACCAGGATGGTAAAGTATGGTCACCAATAGTAATCTCTTACCATTTAACCACCGCTCGTTTGCCTGTTCGCTCACGGGTGAAGAAGTATTTGGTGCTCTTGTGGTCGAGTTTGGTAGATCTCACTTACTTGATGTAGATAGTGACGCCAAAATCTTTAGAGCATGCACTCTGCTGAGCTCCAAATCATGGGTGGAGCCAATTTTGCTCGTCTTTGCTTCAACTCGCACGGAAGCATAAGCCACGACTTTTCCTTCGCATGAGTACACAATCCAATCCGTGTTTGATGCATCACAATAAATGACAAACCCTCGGCAAGCGTCGGGATGTAAGCAGGCGAATACTAGCCTGTTCTTCAATTCCTGGAAGCTCTGCCACACTTATCCGTCCAATTGAATTTCACGCCCTTCCTGGTTAATTGGGTTAAAGGTCACGCTATCTTTGAGAAATCTTCTATGAATCGCAGTAGTATCCGGATCTAGAAAACTCCTTACCTCACCAACATCGTAGAGCTGGTCAATTAGCCACAGTCTCAACTTTGGAAGAGTCTACTGATTCCCTTGGCGGTCACAATGTGGCCTAGAAACTGACTCGTTCAAGCAATTCACTTCTTGAATTTGGCGCAAAGCTTCTCCTTCCTCAATGTACTCGAAGGCGTCCTCAAATGTTCTTCGTGTTGTCGGTGGGTCTCTCGAATAGATTAGTAATATCATCAATAAGAGCGATGACAAACTTATCCAAGAACTCATGAAAGACCCTATTCATCAAGTCACATGAATACCGGGGCATTGGTTAAGCGCGGCATCACCGTGAATTCATAATGCCCATGGCGTGTCCTAATGCCGCCCCTATCACCGACTTAATCTTCAACCGGTGATAGCTGACCTCAAGTCGATCTTTTGAGAAAATAGTCAAGCTCCTTCAGCGATCGAATAGATCCTCAATCCTCTGGGAGAGGATACTTGTTCTTATCGTCAACTTGTTCACGATAATCTATACACATCCTCATGCTCCCGTCATGCTTCTTAACAAATAATCTTTGGGGCTCCCCACGAGAGATACACTTGGTCGAATAAAACCCATCTCAAGAAGCTCCTCCAATTGGACTTTCAATTCTTGTAACTCTTTGGGTGCCATCCATGGGGCCTTGAGACAGAGTGGCCCTGCGCATAAGTCAATGCCAAATTCCACTTGCCTCTGGTGGAATTCTGGTAAGTCTTCCGGAACACGCCAAGATATTCTTGTACAACATGAGGCACAAGGTCCGGTTAGTCCCTCCGTCAGTTGCCCTTGGAGATTGACCAAGAATCCTTGGTAACCTTCCTTGGATAACAACTTCTGCCTTGATGGCCGAGATGAGACGGGGAATCACCCTAATCTTAGACCCATAGAATTTGAACTCTTCCTCTCTCATTTCTGCGAAAAATGACCTCCTTCTCATGGCACACGATGGTTGCATGATTACTACTCAACCAATCCATTCCTAATATAATATCAAAGTCTTTCATCTTAATCACATGCAAGTGCTCCCAAAAATTAACCCGTCAAAATCTATACATGCAGCTCTAACTATCAGGTTAGTATCAATCGTTCCTCGATGGTAAACTAACCTCAAGTGTGCTCTTAGTTTTCTCTCCTACTAGTTCCAAATTTCAGTCAAGCGGGCAATAGACATAAAGGAATGCGTAGCTCGAGAATCGATTAAAACATATACAGAATCTGGAGAGTTGATAGCATACCGTAATCACGTCATTGTCCTGGCTAGCATCCTCACGGGTGATCGCGAAACACCACAGCTTTTTCCTTTCTTGGCCTGCTTTCCGGTGGCTTGGCGGGCGTGTTGCTCCCGGTCGGTGAACGGCATTCGATATCACATATGGCCGGTTGGCGCTTTTGTAGAGCACACTCCCTTGCCCCGAGACATTCCCACGATGTGGCTTTCCACACTTAGCAGGTGGGAGTGGTTCTGGCCGATCCTCCGGTTGATCCACCACCGGGCTTCTTGTTAGGAGCATTATTCTTAATGCTTGTTGTCTTGCCACTTTCTCTTCCCTTGATCCTTTGGGTAACTTTTCTCCTCAAAGCTCGTCATCCGCAAAGCATATAGCTTGAGCCTTCTTCACCACCTCCCGATAGGTGGGTAACTCATGGCCGTCACAATTCCCTACGATAATGTCCTTTCGCGAACGCGTTCAAACGTCCGAACTTTCTTGTTTCTCTGATCCACCAGGTGTAGGGCATACCGTGAAAGTTCTTTCAAACTTCCGCCAGGCAACAATCTCCATGTCACCCTGGACAAGACGCAAATTACTCCTTCTTATCTCGTAACCCTTGGGAAAGAATGTTTCGACCGATCTCCTTGAATCGCCCAAGATTACGGCTGCCGTTGAACTTCGTTTTTGATTGCATGGCCAGCCCACCAACTGTCTTTGCCAGACTGGGCAAAGATGAACTTAGCGTGCGCCACTTTCTTATTCTCTGGGCATTCGATGTGCTCGAAGATGTTCTCTATCCGACGCAACCATTCCTCAATCATGAGTGGATCCTTGCCGTTGAATGTAGGAGGGTTGTACCTACGTAAATTGCTCAAGCAGTCGACCACAACCGGTGCGGTGGTGCTTGCCTTAGCGCTTGCACCGCTGCCAAAGCTCTCGATAATATCCCGATTGTCGTGCCATGACTCTTGACAAGACAAAAAGTTGGTTTATTGCGTTTGAATAATAAGTGTTCAATACGAGGTAGAGGAAGTCATCTCAATTAGGAAAGCGAGAATAGCATCGATGAATCAAAATAGATAACCTTATTGAAATCTCAAATTCTGATAAGGTACATAAATGAAGTTACAAAATAAATAATGAATCATCTATCGACAAAAAGTTTTTCTACTAGCCCATCTATCTAATCATCATCGCGATATCTTGGACTCTGCTTCGAGACCTCCTGGTTCTTCCTCTTCATTCTCTTCTTGTTCTTCTTCAAGCTCTACCTCAACATCTCTTCTGAGGTTCTACGCCAGAGTTCCTCTTGAGGTTCTTCTCGCTCCTCTTGAGGTTCCTCAGGTTCCTCTTGAGGCTCGTGACTCAGGCTCTTCCCGAGGTTCATATCCTGCTCCTCTTGGATCCTCCTCCCGTCCTCTTCGCACTTCTTTGGGGTCCAGGTTGGGGCTGAACTACTCCTTGATTTCGTGCCGCCGGGTGCACCAATGCCTCCAGCACGTCGTGATGCGGCTCCATTCGTGGCACGCCATGTCTCGTAGAGGATCTTATTAGCCACCTCTGATTATGAGGCTTAGGGTGTCAATCAAGTGGTTAATGGATTGTACATCATTTGTCTCCAATCCCCACCTAATGGCGCATTAGCGAAACTCGCGCCACGCTCCACCCACTGAGTATCCCCATACCAATATAGTGGGGCCCTAAGGTTCGATAGTCCAAGATAGCATTTCGGCATAGTCGGCAATGGTCTATTATTCCCAGCCATCTCCTAGTCCAATTACACAAGGTCCAGGTTAGTCGGGGGTTATAATGTTTCTCTTAGCTAAATTCGAGGACGTAAGGAAAAATATTTATTAAAATTTATGCTCAACTCGTTTTTCTTCTAATCGGATACAAAATCTTCTCAAAGTTCTCATAAAATTTCTAAGTCCAGTGTCCAAAAAATAAGTAAATAAATAGCTGTGAATCTTTTTACATTACCTTGAATTGGCGGAGCGGCGATGGCGTGTGGAACCTCTTTAAAATATCGCTAAAACCCCTTTTTTTTTTTTTTTTTTTCAAAATTTTACAAGTCTACGTAAACATAGACCGCCTTTCCGATCAACGCCGAGTTCCAACGACTGAAATGCACGTCACTTTTCAAACGAACTTTGAAAAATTTACAAGCAGAATATATAGAATTTAATTGTGAATATTATTTAAACTTTAAAATCAAACAATCACAATTGTTTAAACATGATATTTTGGAATAATAAGATAAAATTGAGTCTCAAACTAAATAATTTAAATAAAATCGGGTAAGGGTCCATTGCCATTAATTGCCACGCCAAAGAACCCTCACCAAATATTTGGTCAAAAAGGAAATATGAGTATTTCATAGAAATACTTTCGATGTAGATCTCAAGAAAGATAACAATTCAATATTACATATAATATACATGCTTATGTAATCAAGTAAATCTCGAACAAGTAATAAATACAAGTTCAAGTCTAATCTAATGCATTAAAGCAAAGAAAATTCTCATAATTGATTGCATTTAAGCAATAATAATCTCATGTCCGGGCTTGATCAAGCAAATTCTCTTATGCTAATAAATAGCACATAATCTCATGGAAATACATGCACATATAACATGTAATAAGAATAAATTATCTATGCAAGCATTTGAAAGTAAAAATATTTGTAGATAGAGATCTACCTTAATTCGTGAGTTAGAGCCTTGGATTCTAAATTGCTAGGTTGTCGTATAAATCTAGTCCTAAAAATAATAAAATGAACTCTATTAAGTCTCTTGGGTCAAATTGTCTCAAAAGTAAAAGGATTTCTTAAAAGTAGGTTGAAATCGAATAAATAAAAAGTTTAGGGATTGAAATCGCTAAATTTGAAAAGTTAGGGAACTAATTTGTAAAATCGGAGAATTTGAGGGACTAATTTGAAGGTCAAATAAAATTAGAGGGTCAAATTTGCAATTGACCGAATTTGAAAACTATTGGACTAAATCGAAAATAATTTAAAACTTTAGGACTTGTGGAATAAATAAAATCTGAGGACTAAGTCGTAAGTCAATCAAGCCATGGAGTCTTGACTGCAATTGACCAGGACTTTAAAATTGAAGGACTAAATTGAAGAATTGAAAACCTTTGGGCTAAGTACATAAATAAAGTAATGGACTAATTAAAATAGACTAAGAAAGCTCGAGGGGACCGAGGGTGCAAATAACTAAATAAAACCTAAAGGCTTGCTTCTTCCCTCATTCTCAGATACACCGAGTTTCACCGGGAAGGGAAAAGAAAAAGCGAGAGCCAGAGGCGTCTCGGCCGACCGCCTTCCGGTTCACAACCACGCTTCGATCGCCATATCGTGTGCCACCATTCTTTGGCGTGTTCGAGAGAGAGAGAGCAGAGAAAGAGATCGAGAGCTCGAGAGAGAAAAAACAACTCGAGTAAGAAATTTTACGTGAATTTGTTGTGAATGATTTGTGTGTAAAGAGGTGTTTATATAGGAGTTTTAGGGTCGTAAATTAGGAAGGTAAGATAATTTAATTTAGGAAGATAAATCATTTTAATTTTGGAAAGTCTTGGGAGGCAAGAATTAGGGTTCGTGTTCTTCTCGAATTTGGGGGCTGAAATTCGGAATTAGGGTTTAGGAATTGGGGGAAAATAGGTTAAAATTAGGGTTGTTAATTTTAGGGCTAGACGAGATTTGGGGAAAAATTGGTTAAAAACGGAAATTTAAATTTTTTTTTTTTTTTTTGAATCGCTACATGTATTCATGACTTGTTTCACTACTTGACCTAGACGCTCGAATAATAACTATAAAAACACAATGTATGGATTTACATCAAGCAGTGATTTCTATTTTTATTTGATATTAACATATGGTTTGAATTCCTTTGTTCCAGACAAGGTTTGCTCATTGGCGTGAGAACGGAAGCTCAGCTGTTTCCCAATCAAAGTATTACCCCCGAATCCTGTATGATCAGAATTCGATCCACTTTTTGTTAGTAAAGTGGTACATATGGAACGTGGTTGTGGCCGATTCTTTGTAGCATCTAGTTACCTGATTGATTCCCGAGAAAATTTTAGTTAGATTATTCTTTAGATCAGAGACAAATCTTACTGAATACAGAGGTTGTACTTGTACACAAGTTGGCAGAGATTGTATATCTACATTAAAGTTTTGAAAAACTTTTATGGAGTTCAGTATGATCTTGGCATTCTTCTAACAGAGACATTTCTTACTATTCTGTACCTGTAGTACTACATAGCGCTGTAATATGGGCATTGCCGACTGGTTAAATGCAATTTGTACCAAAATTGATCTGGTACACTTTAATGTGCATGCTATAATGTCATTAGGAGGATGTGGCACATTACCAAGGATGCCACATCATTCGAAGTGGTTCATATTGTACATTCCATCTGGGGTACATTTGATCAGTTTTGCAATTTGTGTACACACTATTTCCCTTTGTTTGTAGGTAGTATATTAATAAGAAGGTATTGTTAGAGTGCCTCGCATACCGAAAGCATGAATTCATTTGCAGCTGCATAGTTCAATTGACGTTTTTATGACGTACATATATCTGGAAGTTCAAATCTATAGCTGCAAAATATTGCCAAAATTGATATGAAACAAAAATCATCTGAATAGCTGCAACCACAACATGGCCAGAATTGATCTTAAACTAAAAATTTTACTACCTCAGATGCAACAAAGAGAGAAATATCGTACATACCATTCAAGATTTACACCTTTCAGCGCACTAACAAAGATATAGACAGCATCCAATAATCAAGAACCCAAACGAATTATACACGCTTTCATCTCCAAAACTAATGTCTAGATCAAGAGGCCGCCACAACCACTTCATTCTGCCGGTTATCGCCCAATAAATTTGCAACGATCAAATCAACATCCTCTAGACCAACGCCGATGAACAGAGGATTCTTCAAACTCCTATCATCACCACCACCACCACCACCAGCAGATTGAACTCCTTCGCAGTTATTTTGTACTCGTACATTAGGGGCGCTTCTGCACTTCCCCATGCATTTGCAGCCTGTAACTCCGACTTCAATCCCCACCATCTTTTGAAACTCTTCCAACAATGCTGCAGCCCCCGATTTCTTGCATTTTCCCCCCATACAAACCTCGATTTTCTTACTGGGCCCCTCATCAACCTGGCTATTCCCCTCTACAACCCCAACGCTTCCCGCCTCCCTACATAAGCTATCAGTTGTGGAACTATAATCTTGAACCAAATTGTTGCATGATGCAGAAGATTCAACACGTCTCTCAACCTCAATTTTCTCCTCTACAATTGAGGTCGGGCAATCAACGGCTGATGATGACTCCAAGATTCTTGGAGACGGTGGTGGTAACACTTGGTCCTCCGCTGGCTGCGATGTGGTAAGGATTGCGGTTGCTTGTGCATGCTTGAGGCGATTCATGTCAACCACATCTTCACATTCACTATCACCTGAATCTGATGAAGAACTCAAAGATGATTCATTCATCCGCATTGCTTTTAGTTTAGCCTTTGCTTCTTTCTTTCTCCTCTTCAGTTCTTTCTCTTCTGCCCTTAATTTCTCTAGATGCTGCATCAATAACTCAGCCGCTTCCTGATTAACAATAACAAGACTAAGGTCAAAACAATTCTCTAAAACTTTCACCATCAAACAATTTAACCACTTTTAGTGCTTGCTTGGATTACATTTACTTTTCAACCAGACATCCTTAAAACAAAACCGGTTTTCCTTTTGAAAAGGTTATTTAGATCAAACAAGGTCTTCCTTAAAGTTACCAAAACACAACAATTCAGCCAAAGGAATTTCAAATAAAACGCCATAAAAAATTGAATATCTAAACTCCTAACACAAGAACGATAGTATAACCAAGTGAGAACATGAAATTTAATACGATTAATCAACTGATTAAAATAATTGAATCAAACCCATAACAAAAACAAAATAAAAACAATAATAATCATGATTATTTGTAATAATTACCGTAATTGTGTTGCTTTTAACTTCATCGGGGTTAAATCCAAAACCCACGTTAGAAAACGTAGACAAGTCCTTCGACAACCCCTTGAGCAATTTCAACTTGTTCTTAATCTTCTTCTTCTCCTTTACCTTAATTTCCTCCTTTGCACACCTTATAACACCCGAAGACTTGTTCTTGTAATTGTAATACTCGAAGTGACCCGAATCAGAAAACCCACAAATCTTTCCGGGTCTCAGAGAGAACCCTGGTTTCACCCGACCCGAAACAGGCAAAGAAGAAGATGAAGCAGAGTATTGAGATCTAGCGCCAGAAAAACAAGAAGATTGACCCATTACCAATCTTGAAACCTCCATTGTTGATTATTTCCCCTAATGAAATTTCTGTTCAACCTCTCTGCTACGTATATAGGAATGGAATTTGCTGTCATAGGAGTTGCCAAGAAATCGAGGTTTTCTTCCGATTAGGATTTGGATTTGCTTTAATTGAGCAACGAGTTATGCTATTCAGGATGGGAATACAAGGAACAAAGTATACGTGGACGATTTTTATTGGTTGAAGGTTTGAGGAATCCTACGTGTCCTGGCACCTGCGCGCCAGAAGCCTTTTTGAGTTTCCCACGCTTCTTTACATGTTGGCGTAGGACTTTGAGCTATCAGGGCCGTTGGATTGGAAAAGGAAAACTTGAACGGTTTGGATTTTACTACTTTTTGACACGTCAGATGCCAGGTGGATGTTTGCCTGTTTGATGCTTTGCTGCTAGGAATATGCGAATCCTTGTCCGTGCCTTGTTGGAAAATAAAGGAATTTATTTTCATATTTAGATTTTAGACTTTTAATATTATATATATATATACATATAATGATTTAAATTTTCATGAATTTTTACGTATTTTTATATTAAATAGAAGATAGAATGAGTTGAGTTGAATAGTAGAGATTTATATACCAGATTTAGGTCGCATTAGATATGTAAATGTGATTAATTTGACCAAATTCAAATTCAAATCAAAATGAATCAAAATTAATAAAAAAAAATTTATATCCTAACATCCACTTAGAGCAATACTAATGTAGGGGGAAAAACTAAAGGGGAAAAAACCTAAACTGAAAAACTAAAGGAAAAAAACCTATTTTAAAAAGGAAGAAAAGTCAAGGGGCAAAATCCTAAATCAAGCGTGGATTCTATGAAAATGGGGCTAGTCCCTCCCCCCCAAAATATTTGGTGGAAGGGCCAAAAAAACCAAAAATTGGATTATTACCCCTTACATTATTTGGTGGAACTTGAACAATGATGAAAAAATTTATATTTGGGTTTTTAGCCCCTACATTAGTGTTGCTCTTATTGGTGGAACCTTGGTCCTCATTAAAAAAGTTGATTGACAAAAATAAGTGCTTATTTGATAAAACTATTTTTACTTTGTTACATCTCTAATGCACGCTCCAAAAATTATTAAATTGAATTGAATATTTCTCCACAAGCTCCTCTTTTTACTAAACATTTTTATTTTTATTTTTATTTTTATTTTCAAAAATGAATTTTTCTTATGGTCAAATTAGTGAGAATCAATTGAGAAAATTGTGAAGTAATAAGCTAAACTTCCAGGGATAAATCTCATACGAAATAGACCATTTTGTTGCTAAGAGCATCTCCAATGCTCCACTTGAATTGCTAATGACCTGGCTACCAAAATGAAGGCCTTCCAGTACATGTGGCTTAATAGACAGCCCAAGTCCAAAAAACCCCTCCAACGCATATCATTTAAAGCGGCCCGCTTCTCCATCTATTCCAGTGTAAATTGAAATAAAAAATTAAAAATGAAAGAGAACAAATGAGCAAACCATCTTCACGCAAAGATCCATAGGTGTGTTAGACAAGAGGAAGAAAAAATTTCTCCCACAAATTCGATCTTCCTCCCTTCTCTTCTCTCGTTTCATAGTGTACGTATTTCTCCCTCTCTTTTTCATTCTCCTTCAAATACAAATTGTTGTGTTTCTCAAGTAGTGTATTTTTGATCATTGTTAAAACTAGTTATAGTTTCTTTGCTCAAATCATTGGTTGATTAATTGCCTCATTCCAAGTCTCTCAACGCATTTCAATAAGAGCAATTGGCTAAGAAAATAGCAAAAAACATGGGAGTTTCATATAAAGCCCATCAACAATTTGTGAAATTGACCTAGAGAAGAAAATTGAAAGCTATGGAGAAATTGATAGCTTCAAAAGCTTCAAAATTGACAACTTCCTATAAATTGATTTTCACTATGAAAAAAGATATCTATACTGCTCAAAATTAGATGTATTAATTGGCAACAATGTAGAAAAATTGGATAACTAGACACTATATTTCTTGTAGAGTTATTGAGTCCATTACATGTTTAACATGCCAGAAAATGCTTCCATAGAAGTGCTCCATATCAAAATTGTGTTATCCACATATAATTTTTTGCTTTAATTTTTTGGAGAATGATTTGATTAGTGAATGTGTGAGCTATTACCATAGAAGTTTACTAGGTTTATCTTGAACCATCTTATATTTTCAAATGCAAAATGCTGATGGAATGATTTGTTTATATAAGCTATTTGTTCTGTATCTGTTTTGTTTTCTGTAGAATAATGTCCTTTATCCAAGCAAGTACCACCTAATATGCATGTGTTTCTCTTGTAGGATTGTATCATACTCGATGTCAGCATTGAGCTATAATTCGGACTCCGATAGTTCATCAAGTAACGATGAATTCTCATTTACAAGCCAATTATTTCATGATCCTATGGAAGAAGATAGTTCATGTAGTCTAATGGCACAAAACGTGCTCCAAGCTTGTGCAGTTCATGTTCCTTTGATACTTTCTTCTCACATGGTGAACCAACAATTTACTCATGGAGGTTCAAAATTTAGTAGACGGTACATTCATCGTGAAAGGAAGAAGTGCCATGATTTAATTATTAATGATTACTTCAAAGGTGAGTGCTCAAAGTATACACCAGGACATTTTCGGCGGCAATTTCGGATGGATATGACATTGTTTAAGCGCATATTAAATGCCATTGCAGTTCATGATGATTATTTTACACAAAAGTGTGATGCCTTAGGAAATTTGGGATTGAGTCCTCCACAAAAAATGATAGCAACTTTGCGTATGCTTGCATATGGTTGTGCTGCTGGCCTTCTTGATGAATATGTCCAAATTGGAGAGAACACTGCAATTGAAAGCTTGAAACGTTTCTGTGATGCAATAATTGGGATATTCGAAGAACAATATTTAAGAAACCAAACAAAGATGACATTGCACAATTGTTGGCAGAGGGAGAGGCACGGGGATTTCCGGGAATGCTAGGTAGTTTAGATTGTATGCATTGGCATTGAAAAAACTGTCCTACAGCTTTGCATGGCACGCATACCAATGGCTTCAAAAGAGTTCCTACTCTCATTTTAGAGATTGTGGCTTCAAAGAGCATGTGGATTTGGCACGCATTATTTGGAATGGATGGTACTAACAATGATATCACAGTATTAGACCGCTCTCCATTGTTTGATGACATTATAAACGATGTTGCCCCACCGTGCAAGTTCACAGCAAAAGGACATCACTACAACATGGGCTATTACCTATCAGATGGAATTTACCGTCCATATGCAACTCTAATTCAAACAATATCCCAACCATCTTCTATCAAGGAAAAATTATTTACAAAGCATCAAGAAGCTGTGAGAAAAGACGTTGAACGAGCTTTTGGAGTGTTGAAAAGTAGGTGGCATATTATCAACGGTCCTACTCGTTTCTGGAATGCCAAGGATCTAGGGAAGATTATGAAAACATGCATTATCTTACACAATATGATAGTTGAAAGTGAGCATAGTCAAGGTATCAATCCTGAAAACTGGCAGCCGCAACGACAAGAAGCAGTTGATGACATAAGTGTGGAGGGTAATTATGCATTTCTTGTGTCGAATATGATTAATTGAACGAAACAAGTGCAAGATAAATGAGTGCATAAATATTTGAAGACCGGTCTCATCGATCACCTTTGGGATAGATATGGTGACACTGAATATGTCCAAGATTTATGTAACTAATTTGTAATGTATTTTGAACTTATTTACATTACTTTGTACAAGAAGCATGACTTTTGAGAACTTTGATCTGTTTTGAGTAATGAGACCCCAATTTTATCCCATTGTATAAATGTTTTGTCTTTTGGAATTTGAAACATCAATGTTGACTCTTTAAAATTTTACGCATAAATTGCAAATATCTATGTTTCATTTGGTCTTGAATGATATATAAATACTGTATTTGTTGCATATATGGTTGACTTGTGGGCTTTACCTACATTTGTAATTGATTAGGAGTTCAAATATGGACAATGATTGCATCAACCTTTCTGTGGCTGCATTCTTTGTAATGGCATGAAAGTTACCATATATGTGATCAAAATGTAAAGAGAATAGAAGTCAATTCAAAATCAACATGTTAAGAGCTTCATCCATGGAAAAAAGTCCAAATTTTATTCTTCTAGCTGTTTTCATTTACATATTGCCCCACAAAATATATCATATTTCAGCATTCTTCTAAGTTGCATTTACATATTCATACACAAAATATTTTCAAAATAAGAAAATGTCATGCTTCCATCTAGATGTATTCATAGCTTCGTTTACAAAATATACTCAAAAAATCATGGTCATCTAGATAGGGACATTTGTAGCTTCAATTAAAAAATAATTGCCAAGAGAATACACTGATACATCAGCGCCGGTCCTGTGAGTTTTATAGCTCGAAGCGACGTATAAATTAAACGCCCTGGGCCATAGCCGTCCGGCGCAATGAATTTTTCTTAACATACTTCTAACTACACTAGTGATTCCCTCCCCACGTGAAGAGAAATTATTTTCCTCATATACCACGTGTCAGCAGATAAGTTTAACACATCAGCAATGGGACCGAGTTCTTAATTTCTCAAATATATTCATTTGCTCACACATGGCATATGGAGAAGATAATTTCTCCCCACATGGGGAAGAGATTACTAGTGCTTCTAACTATTAATTAACTTGTAAAATATCCCCTATATAAATCGATCATAGCACATTTATATAAGCCAACAAAGAAATATTTAAATAAATCGACAAGGCCATATCTATTTCAACAATTTAATAAATGAGTAAGGGTAAGCTAGTGCTCACCTCAAAATGATGACTTGTAGTAGTAGATGAAAGGATAGCCTTTTATTGCGATTAAAGCATTTATCAAATCTTCGGCTTGACTTTCAATAATGTTTTTTCTTTTCCGGCACTATTTTCTTTGTTAAGCTACAAACTCTTTCATCATATTTAAGATAATAAAATAAACAAACCCAAAAATAACAATGGAAAAGACAATGTATTGACAAAATTGAAAGGAATTGGAAACCTAGTTTCATTATTTCAAAATCAATTCACAGTGGTTATTTATCACTCAAAGACTCATTTATTTCTTTACACATTTAATAGAACCAATTTTTTTTTTTAATTTTCTTTAATCTTTTCCATTGAGACATAAAAAAAATATCAATACACAATTAACGATTTTTTATACTGACTATTGCGGCTCAAATAAAAATAGGAATGATTAATCTATAAATTACAACAAGAATTGAGAATAGCTAATTAAGGATTAAGTCATTAAGGGAATTGCAATTGCAACCAGCAAAATACCAAAGGAGAATAGGAAATGTGAAAAAATTCTACTCTACGGCAGCAATAGGACCGATGTCCTGATGGTGGTGTAGTGAAGACATAACGATGGGAGACGACGGTCGAATGGATGATCGCACGGGCACCACAAGTCTTAGTAGCACAGTTCGACAGATGGTGAGATGAGGTTGTATTTATGAACATAATTTTTATTTTTTAAAATAAATGGCTTGTGGACTCAGTGGCTTCCTAGATAGTGCCCAGGCGCCTGAGGCAACAACCTCAATGGCCTCAAGGAAAGGACCGGCTTTGTGATACATTGTAATGCCCCGCTCAAAGTCGACCCGACATAATGTATATGTGTATGATGTGTTCATGAGATGGTTGGGAATGTATGAGACATGTCGGGAGTCGAAACGGCCGTCGAAATGATGAAAATGGGAAAATTCTACAGGAGCAAAATTACGGCCGTAAATGTTGGAGTTACGGCCGTAAATGTCAGGTTACGGCCGTAAGGGTCTAAGGTTACGGCCGTAAATGGTGAACAGTGGAAAATGTCCAAAAGTTTCAGAGAGCAAATTACGGTCGATGATTCAAGATACGGCCGTATGGTTGGAGTTACGGCTGTAAGGCATGGAGTTACGGCCGTAAGTCAAGAAGATGAAATGCAGGGGATTTACAGAGAGTTTATTACGGCCGTATGATAGTATGATACGGCCGTATTAATCATGTTACGACCGTAAGTAAGGGGTTACGGCCGTAAATGTGGAAGTTACGGCCGTAATGTTAAGTCGGCAGAATGGTATTTCTCGGTGATTCTAGCCATTTCTTGGGTATTCTTCACTTGGGCTCGACTCTAAGACCCCAAAACACTCCCAAAATCCTTCCAAGTCCCTCATGAACCTATGGAATCATCTCTCACTCCATATATGACCTATGTAATGCTTGTGTAATCTATGATTACAAGAAGGAAGGGAAGAAGAGAAAGAGAAGAGATGAAGAAGAATGAGGGTTATCTATGGTTCTTGAGCTTGATTTCTTCTATACTAGGTGAGTAATAGATGTATCTTATGTTCATGGTTAGATGTGGCATGTTTTTATGAGTTTAGGTATAGGAAATGAGATGATTTTCATGTTATTGCCTTGTTATGCTTGATGTATGAGCTATGTAAAGATATGTGACGATATGATGTGAGTAATAGATGTGTATTTTATATTAATGTATATAGATAGTATGTTTTCTATGTGTTAGGTATAGGAAATAAGATGAAACCCATGAGTATCACTTTGATATGCTTGATATGTAAAGGTATGTGCAAGTATGTGATGTTATAATGTGAATTTAGCATGTTAAGTGTTATTATGTGATAGATATGAAGTAGTACATGAGATATGTGATGATTAAGATCATGTAATGATGCTAGAATGACATGAAAGCTAGGATATGTGAACGAATGCCAAGTGAATGATTACGTGAAGTACGTAACATGTTATGATGATGAATGGGATGTTATATGTAAGGATATGATATGTTCTATGATATGTAATGATAAGAAGAAGTTCATGAGAAAGTATGCTATGTAATGCCCAAGAATGTTATGAGTACGATTACAAGTAAAGCATGAATGATGTATGACACGAAGCATGACGTATGTGAAAGAATGTAGTTGTGTATCATGTGTTTATGACGAATGTAGCGCCCCAAGAGTAAAAGAACCTTTGGGGGACGACCATTACGACGGCGCCGCAAAGCGTAAAAGAACCTTTGCGGGACGGCCAATGTTATGATATGACGAAATATTCACATGATTCGCAACTAGGGCCCAAAGAAAGGAAGAAAAGAATGTCACACGTGCATTCATGCATTGCATTGCATCTATTGCCCACTGAGTCCTCGTGGCTCATTATGTGTACGTCTATGTGTTTATGATGCAGTTACATGGAGAGTGGAGAATCCGACCGAGAATGATGTGTGCGGATGTGTGTGGGAAATGGAAGGATCACGGTCCTGCAGCCCGATTCCGGACGGGTCGTTACATACATCATTCACTCTGCCTCAAAGTACAAGTCTGCAATGCCACTAACTTGTTCTTCGGAAATGTTGAAGAGTTCTTCTTATAGGTTGAGCTACAAACAAGAAAGATATAGAGTTTCAAAAGTAAAATACTAGCATAGAAAGAAGATCACAATTGTTAAAAAAAAAGTTGAACAGACGCATCAAGTTGTGTCATAGACTAGAATAGAGATACAAGATGTTGTATGTCAACTAAGAATATTTGGGAAAATCTAAGCTATACAACCAGGTCGAACTCCAAAACAGAGAATCTAGTTTGGGTCAAAGCTCTTTCCTTAGGTGGAGGGAATGCATCATTTTACAATTATTTGGGGCCAGAGAAACCTTCTTTTGTGCAGCTCCCACTAAAATATGAGATAAAAAGGTTTTGATAAATAAATAGGATGAATGATGTTTAAATCTAAGGTTGCATGGACGTTCTAATATGACTTATTTATTACTTCAGATTATGAAAACCAATGCTTTCTTTTACATCAAAATACAATTAAGTAATATCACATTTACAATAGTGTTTAACATTAACTTAGTGATATCAAACTAACATTAAGTTAATGATACAACTTAGTGGTTACCATTACTTATCTCTTCACCCTCTATCATATAACTGTAATTCTCTAACATATCACATTAGCTAACAAATAAAGACATTAACTACAACAAAAGGAAGATATTTGGCATAGAGATATTTAAAAGGATAGCAAATCAATCCGAGTACAAAAATGCCAAAAAAGAACAAATGATAGCAAATTCAAAAGTATAAAAGTGCCAATAATAGAACACTTACAGGAGTCTCTCCAAACAGTCCATCTTTTGCCCAATCGTTCAATATTCGAGCTTGAAATGTCTCATAGATTTTCTGCATCTTCGGTGGAAGTTTGTTAGGATTTTGAATCAAAAAATGGTGTTGATCTTCTCTTTTTTGAGCTTTTTCCTTCAGCTCTTGGTCTCTTTTCCTCATGTTTTGTGCCATAATTTTTAACTCTATATAGTTGTTCATCAATTCTTCCCTCAACTCTAATTCTTTCTTGTCTCTCTCCCATTTTAGTTCCAACTCTTCTCGAGTTACACTAATATGCTTTTCTAATGTGGACTGCAAATTTTTCAGAGCATCAACAATGCCATTTTCATCATTTAACTTTCTCTTTTTGTCTTTGCAGGCTTTTCTTCCTTCTGGTCGAACAATGGCTTCCCTACCGATGCCAGAAAGATCAATAGATTCATTTGTTCTATCAGTGGAATCCTTTGTTCCACCATTGTCGATGATTATATGCTCGCCAGTTTCATTTGTCTTGGTTAGAATTTCAGAACACGACTTTGGATTCTTCTTTAGTATCTCCCAGCAATGTTCAAATTCAAATTTCGTACCATTTGTGAAATCCTGATACATACGCATAGCTTTTCGTTTCTACATTGCAAAAATATTAAGGCCTAAGGAGCTTTTCAAGATGTATCATATATGCATATACTCATTGAATATAATAAGGTAGTAATCAGATGTTACCATGTCTTCCGGGCTTGTGCCACTTGTAGGATTTCTTTCCAGTCTATCATAAAATGAATGAAATTTGGTAACTACTTGTCGTATTTTCCCCCAACGGCATGCTAAGCTGTTTGCAGTTCGGGCATTATTGCATTCACTACCCATGTTGTCTTTCCACACTTGTAATACACGTACCCACATAGCTGGCTTATTTTGGCCATTGCCAATGTCCACATCGCCTGATATGTAGAGCCATGTCTTGATAAGAGCAACATCTTCAGCTATATTCCAATTTTTGTAACACATGTAAGCAATATTTGTCTTCTCGATATCCATGGCTTTTTTCTTAGACTTTTTTTGTTTAATAGATATTTGAGTAGGGTCCATCGGCGATTTAGTAGTCTTTAAGAGATCTTGGTAGGAAAAGCCTGGTCCATATTGTTGGTTAAGAAGAGAAAGGTAGGAAGCATCCATTGGTTGTGTAGAGATAGTTAGGTTGCAACGGTGGATTCAATGGAGCAAATTGACTTGCAAATCCATTGGTGGTTGTAGCATTAAAAAGTTGAGGCAAAGATGAGCTATTGGAGTCTTGAGAATTCATTTCAAAGTGCCTAATTACAATGAACACATGACTACAACTCGTAAGAATTCAAATGTTGTGCAAGATAACAAGCATAACGACCATAATGATTAAAGATTTCAAATGACTTTAGCAATGAAGGCAATACTTGAAAGCTCTAAGATTAATTAAAGAGACGAAATCTTCAAAATCTTCAACAACTTCAATGAAAGATACAAAACTAACAATTCATCACTAACAATGGAAATAGATGTGCCTACAACGGATATGTGAAATAATAGGAATAAGAAATCACTAGCAACCAAACAAGGATAAAATCCAGATATTATCAATCTAAAGATTCTGGCTATCGTAACTCTTGTTTTCTTGCTTGTTCGGGTTGTTGACACACTAAAGTCTTTTCCAAATTTAGGCAAAGCACCATGAAATTGGAGGGGGAAACCAATATAATAAACTTACTAGTAATTGTTGCAAATGACTAATGAATCGACGGAGAGAAGAAAATTAATTCAAAATTTTGGAAAACAAATAAGTGGATTGAATCTAATAAAAATTCAAAAACATTAACAGACGTTCCATAATTCAATAGAATTCCAAAAAAAAAAAATGGAAAAAGAGTGAGGGGAAGAAAAAAGAACGAACTGCAATATGAATTCACCAAATCTTACCTTTGGTGGTGGCTTTTGTTGTTTTCTTCGCTTCAAATCCTTGGTGAAATTGTGTTCGGGATTTCTTTTGCGAATCGATTGGATGAAACTTGTGTCCTCCAAAATGAATTAAGAGAAAATAGAGACTTTTAAAGTGGGAAATTTCCCTGCTCCATGTTTGTACGGTGTTTTTGCATTGGGAAATTCAATTTTTCGTGACTCACGCTGTGAGAATGGCTGTTTGAAACCAGAGGCCCAATTTCACATTGTCTAATTTTTCTTGGGCCACATCAGCCAGACATCTACCAAATGAGCGTGCATTGGAGATATAATTTTGTACAAATGTCAATTGTCTCACCCGTGACATGATAAATTTCCCCAATCCATAGAGCATTGGAGATGCTCTAACTGATCAGCCTGTAAGGTGCTTGGTTAAAATAACAATTCATTACTATCATGGTAAATAATGTGAATGGTCCCCAACTTTTCTCATCATTTTTACTTTGGTCTCTAATCTTTAATTTTGAACTACCGAACGCTAAACTTTTAAAAAATTAACACTGTTGGTCTAAAAACTATTATTCTATTGCTTTTTCCATTAGTCATCCTTATTTTTATATTTCTGTAATAAAAAAAAGATAAATTCATAAGTTAACATCTACTTTGTCATTTTGTCAATAAAAATTACATCCCAAGAGCTTGTTCTTTTGATTATAATATTATATGCACGCAATTCCGTATAACTTCACACTCATTTTCAACCACACACGCATTTTTCAATACAATTTTAACCACACATTTTATACGAAACTGCATGCATATCAACTTTATCACCAATCAAACATATCCTAAATTTTCTACACAGGAAGGTCGTCCATCGTTACATAATCTAGTTCAAAAAATCACTATTGGTAAAAAAGATGCAATGAAGCATTTGTCAATTATCAGTAATGTTCACAATTAATGGTCACAATAGATTTCATAAATAATGATCAGTAAAACCACATTCTCTGAACCTATTGTCTCTATACATTTTCCTCTGAATGAACAGAAAACACAGAAAGAGCAAGAACTTCTTAGCAACATCAATTAGATTAATTAGAAGTTGTGCTGCAAGAACAAGTGCTGTTGAGGCGAAGCGGGTCCAATCTCTTCTTCCAAACTTCTCAATCCATCGCCGCCTACCGCGCTGCTATATCCCGTGTTTCTTGCTTCCAAGTTCTTCCCGTCAACGTCCGCCTCAGAAGCCGATGACTTCCGCCTCTGAGACGAGGCCACACTCGGAAAAGTAATCCACGATGGGGCCCGAAATTCAAACTTGGGATCCTCGTTCTCCACTACGTCTATCTCTGACGTCGACCGATATGAAGATATTTGCGATGACTTGGTGTGCAATCTACTACTTCCCAGAACGACCTCGGTTGGCAAAATAGGTTGCTCATTGCTCGCTCGACCCATCAAGAGTGCTAATGCACGCTCCAAAGCTGTCGTCACTTTATCCATTGATGGCCTTTCCTTGCCTCTCATTCTCACGCATTTGCTAGCCACATTGGCGATTCGTCTCAAAGCCTCGAGATCGCTCGGCGGTTTCAAAATGGGATCCAAAATGGATAAAATATCGCCGGCCTTGATTAAAGGGACAGCCCACTCGACTATATTTCCTTCTTCGTATTGCATGTCGATGGCCTTTCGACCGCTGAGAATCTCCAATAGCAATACACCAAAGCCATAAACATCTGATTTGGTTGTGAGGTAGTGAAGTCGGTAATACTCGGGGTCGAGATATCCAAGAGTCCCGGCCGGTAACTCGGACAAAGGGGAGCTACTATTTGCAGGTCCCAGTAAAGATAGACCAAAGTCGGCAACGCGGGCATTGTGTTCCTCATCTAATAGGATGTTAGAAGATTTTATGTCTCGGTGAATTACGGGTGGACAAGCATAACCGTGTAGGTACTCAATCCCCCGAGCAGCTTGAACTGCAATTGTCACCCTTTTCACCCAATCTAACTGCTCTTTTAGCGTCGTGTTTGGCCCATGTAGGTGTTGATACAACGAGCCATTAGCCATGAACTCGTAAACCAGAAGCCTCTCTCCACCTTCTTCACAATAACCGAGTAAGTTTAGCAAATGAGCATGATTTAACCTCGAGAGCAAATCAAGCTCCGTATGGAACTCCTTGGAATTTTTCTTCATATCAGGGGACATAATAGACCTTTTAACAGCGACTACAGTTCCATCCTTCAACACCCCTTTAAAGACACAAGAAAAACTACCCTTTCCCACCTGTGACTCTTCCTTGAATCCGCTAGCAGCCCGTTCAAGTTCCTCGTATGTGAACATTTGAGCTCTCCTGATCTTAAGCTCGTCCAGGTCGGGTCTAATTTTGCCACCCTCTTTCTGGAAAGATCCAATTTCCCCCTTTTTCTTCGACTTGAAATCTACATCCCTTCCCGAGCATCTACAGTTCCTCAACTTGTAACGGACGTATATAACGGAAGTCAATGATACAGCGCTGACCAAGAAAATCGCGAATGCAACCTCCGCAATAATAACGGGCAGCTGTAATGACCAAAATTTTCTGTTTTTCTTCCCGTCAGTGACTGTACAGTTGGCGTAACAGTCACGTGATATGCAACCTGAGCAGTTGTATCTACATTCTTGATCTGAAGTTAAAGTGCATGGAGAAATTTGGTACATTTCAATCGGGCAGCCATTGGTACAGGGCAGGCAAACATGAGCGCCGGGAGATTTGCAAGGACCAGTTGTTCCATTCTTAAATTCGTAGAAACCGGAATTACAAGGTTTAAGGTTGCAAACGCTGGGCAGAATGGGCAGTGGCAGAGCAGTCGGAAAACCAGAACCCCAGCAAATCGGTCGGAAAGATGCATCAGATATAACTCCACATGAGAAATAATCACCTGCAGCAATCTGGTACAGTTTCACATAACTCGGGGGAGGGGTACTATTTTCAATTCGATAACCCCAACAAACTGCTTCTCGGTCACGTCTTTTGATTGCACAAGCATGGAATCTTCCTCCAACAACCGAAAGCATTGGATCGTTCGGTGTTATGTCCACGCTACCACGTTGACTTGAGTCAACAAAAGACGATGATATCTCATCATCAAAACGAGAATCCACCAAGCTCTTACCCCAGCAAACGACTCGAGAATCCACTCCCTCGAGTATCCCACACATGTGATACCCCCCGGCCCCAATCTTCCAAAACCTCGTCCCCACCGGGATAAAATGACTCACTTGGCTAGCACTCTCGTCTCCCCAACAAAAGACAGTCCGGTTTTGAGAGAACAATCCACAGTTGAAACCTGAGCCCGCAGATATGGTCTCGACCGGCCCCTCAAACCCGTGGTTATGTGTCATGTTATAGCCCCAACAGTCGATTAAAGAAGTGTTTCTTTGTTTCCCCATTAACGGTTTTCTCAAGCCACACAAGTGTTCATCGCCGGCGGTTATTTCCAAGTACTCAGTACCCTTGACCATTGGACGAGGAACACCGGGTTGAATGAATTTACTGTTTCCCCAACAATACGGTTGATTCAAGTCCATCACAAGTCCACAGACGAAGCTATCTCCGGCCGTTAAACCGATAAACGGGATGCAGTGGGATTCCAGTGATAACGGCCTTATTGGATCCATAGCAAGTGACAAGATGAGAGCCATCTGATTTTATGCCGCAAAAAGCAGGCCCGTTTTCGCCGTATGAAATGGCTATCGACGACATTGATCCCAAGCCTAAAACCCGTCCCGACAAACCAATAAACAAGACAAGAATTATAGATTGTCTAAACATCATGGCTTCACCAATCAACCAACTGCTGAATAATAGATTATTGCTTCCCATTCCAATGCTGCCAATAAAGAAATACAGAGACAATGTGGGAAATAAAGGAAGTTTAGTACATGGAAAGAGATCAGAGAGATGGATGATCTTATCTAGTTTACCATTTAATAATCTTTAGAATCTCACACATTCATGTTCATGTCCATGTCCATCCAGGGTTGACATTAGCATCTAAAATGACATATTTGCCCTTGGAGAATCCCTTGGAGAAATTCTGAATTTTCATTCCTTTGACTCCCCTCCCATAGTCCCATTGAGTCTCAGGATATATAATATAGCCCTTGCTATGAAACAAAAGGGTAATTGGACAATATATAATCAGCAATGTTTTAGCTTCTTGTCCCCACCCCACCCCATTACATCTTCTCCCCTCCCCCCCAACATCCCTAACATAGTAGTACTACAGAGGAATGTATAACAAATTCCTTAAATTTCTGTTTCAAGAAATCAAAGCAAAACCCAGAAAGTAATGTATACTCAATCGAAAATCAAAATGCAGAAAATCAGACAGTGAAGAATCAAAAGAGAACCAACCTAGGAAACTCCGAGCAAAACACACTCCATCGAAGCCAAGCAAACAATTGTTTCCAAGATCTTGAACAATGGATGCTTGCTCTTGTACATTACCTCGTACGACACAACCGTTGAGCCAAATCTGGATTTCGATTAAATCAAGAAGAAAACCCTAAATCCCATTCTGAAAAGCGGTCATTGTCGAGTCCATGCAAAGGCTTGGTTAGTTAGAAAAGTTCTGAAGAAAAGAATGGAGTAAAAATAGTGGAGTAGAGGGGGGGGGTGGGGGTGTAAAGGTGTAGCAAAGCAGGCAAGGGAAGAATGAAGAAGACGGGGAAAGCGGTGGTGACCTGGTGATGAGAGGGAGAGAGAGAACAGTAAATGCATTAAAACTGAGCAGGGTGTAGGTGAAGGCATTAAATGAGGAACTTGAATGCAAATTTGATTTTTCATGCCTGTATTTATGCTAATTCTCCTTAAATCAAATTAATCAATTAATTTACCACTAATAACTCTTGTCTGTATCACTATGGCTATGTTTGTGCTGATTTTTTGAAGTTTGAACTCTTTTGACATTTTCGCCTTCAGCACTGCTTTCAAGTCTCTTATAATAAACGATCTCGAGCTTAATTCCTACCATGGCTACTTCCATAAAACCTGTTGAGATTACACTTTACACGTGCACCTTTGTCAAATTATTCATGCTGCGGAATAGTAATTTATTTATCTTAAAATATTAGGTATGATAAGGACCCACGTGTAAACACTTTGATGCGTTCACTATGTACAAAAGAAGGTATAATTTCATATTACATCCGTCCCATAAATATAACCTATTTTTATTTTTATAAATTAAAAATTATATAATTAATGGTAGAAAAAATAAAATTTAAGATTATTTTTCTAATATACCATCTTATTTATTAGATATTTTATTTCAATTACTCTGTTTTGATGATAATAATATATATTAAATGAGAATATAAAAGACAAATAATATTTTAACTATATCTTTAAATGGAATGTGGCCTATATTTTGGGATGGACAAAAAAGAATAGTGAACTATATTTTTGGGACAGAGATAGTATAAAAATAAATTTTATGGGCACACGTGGGTACTTGGATTTACTTGGTTGTCCCAATTATATAGCTCATGATATGATTGAATTTTTTTTATATAGATTTTTATATGAAATATGATAGATACGGGGTGCAATTGAATAATGGAAATTCACATAGTATATGTAGGTCCCACAAGATATGCGAATGTAATTGGTTTTGACCAAATTTAAATTTAAAAAGAACGGATAAAAATGTATTAAATTGTGTAAAAATTTCAATACTAACATGGGCTTAGACTTACTTCGATTCATTTACTAGTATACCAATATTTAATTTGCATGCCCTAATTTCATTTGGTAGTTTCAATTTTCATTTTTTTTTCAGAATCATTAGATAAGGCCAGGAAGGAAAATTATTTGTATTTACTTTTCCAAATATGAATCTTAATACATGTGAAAAATGAATTAGATCTACATCATTGAGACCTAGGCTAATTAATAAATATTGTTAAAAAATAAATTTTAGTTGTATTTTTTTAAAATATACTAGTCTTTTTCACCCTGCGTTGCACGGGAGGCTAATGTATCAATAATTATATGTTTCGATATATATTAATTCTATATTAATAGCACCACCAAGATAATAAATCGAGTATTTGTGATTGCATTAAACTTAATAATTAAGATAAGTAATGAAAGAATTCGATAAAAATTTCGGTAGAGTTTTCCCTGTATATCGTACAAATCCTTCCTGTAAAATATTCAAGGAACACCTCAACAAAATCCGCATAACTTAATTTACAATTCGCTTGAAAATCTCATAACTTAATTTACAATTCTCCTAAAAATCTCAACAATAAAAACAATTCAAAAATAACACCATCAACTATTGTCAACAACATAAATACAAAATGAATAATACAAACGACTCATATTTTTCTAAGAAACAATGAATGGGCTTCAATATAAATCTCAGCCCTAATTTTGTCCAAGAAATTCAAATTCTTATTAATCTACCAATGAATCGTAATAAGACAACAACATGTATTTTTTACGTAAGCCTCTCGAACTTCGAAGTGCATTTATATGAAAAACCTTTAGAAATATAAAATATAATACCATAGTTCAGATAGAATAAATTTAACTTACTCAAAGTGTAATTTTCGACAGTAAAGCATGCTAAGCTACTTTAACTTGAGTACAATGCTACTTATAGATAAGAGTTGCATATCATTAATTTGTATAACTCCAGCAACTATCTCAACTGGACATTATCTTCAAATAATATAATAGTAGAAAACCAATAATATATAAGTACAGTGATTCACTTCTTATATCAACGTAGATGACATAAAGGGTTTGTGTAAAAAGTTAAATAAAGTAAATAACGTACCTCACATAATTAATAAGTGTCAGACTATACATTACTAAAAACTTATTTACACATCACATTCGTAGTAGCTTTGGTTGTATGACCATCATCATAACAAAGCACAAACTTCAAACATAGCTATTTGTCGCTTTGGAGACTGCAAAACATAGTTCGATAATGAATATGTAAACAATGATTTTTAAGATTTGATTGTGAAATATAATTAATTTACAGATATATTATAGAAATGACAATATAGTGGGTAATCCAACACCCTATTTCTGTTTCACTAGGAAACGTTTTTCATCATCACCACTCCCATCCTCATTTAGTTGAAGGCGAGCGAGTATAATATAAGGATTTCAATTGGATGGGGTTCCCATTGGCTGTCGTGTCTCGCTAGAAAATTCACATCCCTTCCAGTACCCATCGTGATTATATTGTTGAACAGAAGCTTTTATTTTTTATTTTTTAATATAAGTGATAATGACATCTAATTTATTTTATAAATATTTTCTAAACATACTAAACACGCAAAACATATTCGGTGTAAACTTAGCAATTTAATATATTCGGTATATTAATATTCTGTTTAAACTCATCAATTTAGATTTTTACTTTAAATAATTTAAATTGTATAAGATTTTTAATGTGGTTAATAAAAAAATCTTATAGATTTTACATTTTCTTAGTCAAATATTGAATAATTTGATATTAAATTTAAATTATTTTGGATAAAACAAATAACTTGAAATATATGTGATTAACAATTAAAACAAACAACTTGATCGATGATTTTAAAAAATTAAATAAAATCTAAACTAACAAAAATAAAAAATAACTAATTTAAAGTAGCCAGAATTCTCAATATTTATTTAAAATATATAATTATAAATAAAAATATTTATCATAGTTGAGAGCCAATTAAACATTTCTGATTGAGTTTCATAATTTCAATCGTCGATAAAATCAATAGTCAATTGTTTATCAAATATGTAATTTACAAAATACGTAATTTAGATATTAACTTTTCTTCTTATTAAATCATTATTGAACAATATGTAATTTAGATATTTACTTATTCATCACTAAAATTAGACTTTTAAGTTAGTATATGAAACTAAATAATATAGGAGATAGAATCATTCAATTTATATATATCTGAAAACAAACTTTTTAGTTAAAATAAGGATTGTATTTTAAAAATATAATTTTGGAAGTAAATATTATCAAAATTAAATATAGATTGATTAAATTCTGGCCAATAATTATCACCACACAATTGACTAACACAATAAATGGATAAACTAATTTTTAATTAAAATAAACTATTTATTTAGAAAAATATTATTATAAGATAAGGAATTGAAATTGATATGAAATTAATATGCTATAAAAATTAAATTCACAAATATGACTTGGACAGTGTAATCGGAATATAATTATTTTTTTTAATTGGATTTTTTTGTGCTTTTAGCAAATTATCTTATCTGAGTGAGTTATTCAGTGATCGATTCCCGGTATTGCATGTAAATGCCATAAAAATTTTATTTCTTCTACTTTTTTTCTATAAAAAGTTTTAAGCTGGAGAGTTAGAATGATAACTTCATTTTATTAGAATTATGACTTTCTTACACAAGATTTTTGTCAAAAATATTAGCAATTAATATAAAAACTAAATTAAGAAGATATTTTATTTTTTTTGAATTAAGGTATTATGTTAACTAATTTTTAATATCTATTAATTAATTTATATGAATAAAAAGTTCATTTATATTTATGTATAAAAATATATTAGAAAGCCAATATTCGTATTTTATTGGTTAAGCAATAAAATAAGTTTTTCTATTTTTTTTAAAGCATAAACTATAGAGTATGTTTACACATGGAACATATGCGTACGTCTTAATGTATTATTTTTTATAAAAATTTCAACCCTTGAGATTCCCCACAAATACAAGACCACGGGGTAGGAATGAGGTTAGTGTTTCAACCCCTGAGATTCCTCAAATTCTTTGCTTTGATAATAAAATCCTACTTAGACAAATAAAAAAAATTCAACCATAAAAAGGGTTATTTTTTAGTAAATTATATAAATTATAAAAAAAAAAGAAATTATGGAAAAGCGTACATTTACTTTTCAATTTGCTAAAATAGAGTGCTTTGTTTAGAATTTAAAAAATCACATTTTCCAAAAACATGGATTTAAAGGTATAACTTATTATTATGCATCACATGAAGTATACCTAATATAAGAACTTAGACTTTTATTTTGAAATAATATGTCGACTCAATCCAATGATATTGAAAAAATCATAATAAAAATTTATCAATGCAGAAAAGTAAACGTGTTTGTTCACCATAAGCGATTCAAACGAATGTAAATCAAATGGATATAAATTCCCCTAATATATAGAAATATCTCATTAGATGGAGATGCTAGCAATGTGTCGCATGGGAATTATTTGGCTAGTAAAGAAAGAAAGTAAAATCAATCCACAAAATTACCTTCGCAATTTTTTTAAAAAAAAGTGGTGTCAGTTTAGTGGTATAAAAAGTTAATGATAGCAACGACAAAAAAAAAGAGGAAGAAAAAAATTTATTGATAAGAGGGAACAATTGTTTCAACTATTTATGATAGACAATTCATCGAATTCTTTAAATTCATACTTTAATTTATTTCATATAATTATAAATAAAAATAATTGGCCTCTTTTCAACCTAATGATCAACTTAGGAATTGAAGAAGAAAATGACTATTCTAAAAAATAACTGTATTATATATAATTGTAAAAATAATAATAATAATAATACTAAATTGTATTAGAAATTATTTGGATAAAAAAATTGATGATACTAATGCAAAAAATACTAATAGTTTGAAGAAAGTAAAATCAATCCATGAATTTGCCTTATAAATTAATCATAGCCAAAAAATGAGGAAAAAAGATGAAGACGAAATTTTTTAGTGAAAAGAAAGAACAATTATTTCAACAATTTATCATAGACAATTCGTTGAATTCTTTCAAGTCATATTTTAATTTATTATCTATAATTGTTAGCAAAAATAATTGCATTGGAGATTAGGTTAGGTAACAAATAAAAAAATATAATTAAATTAAAAAGATTATTAATGCTGAATATAATGTTGGTCTATATATAATAATAAAAAGAATATCATTAAAAAGGATAATGTCTATTTAAGGCAAAGATAATGTCTATTTTAGGAAAAATGCATTGGGAGGAAAAATATAATGATGTGGAATTAAAAATTAATTACAAATTTCATAAAAATGATGTTTTGGAGGGAAAAAATGTTGTTTATATATATATATATATATATATATATAGATTCTTACATTAAATTAAATTGAATAATGATAGTAATGTATTTCTATTGATATAAATGCACATTAGTGTATAAGAGGAAAATTAAGAAATTAAGTGCACAAACATTGAAAGAGAGATGTTTTGAGGTGGATGAAAAAGGAAAACAAATATATTTTGTAGAATAGAATTAGTATTCTAATAATTAAGACATTGTCAAATCAATATAATAAGTAGTCAAAAAAAGATGAGAGAAAAAAATTATTTTTGGTCTAAAGTTGTATCAAAGAAGTTGTTAAATCCGATTAAATTACTCAAGTAGCCCACAATCTTTCATATATATATATATATATTTGGTCCCAAACATTTAAATCTAGACCATCAGATTTCTACCTTCTCAAGATAGTTTGTTCATCAAAAAATTGAAAATACTTAAGATAAATAAAACATTCGAAAATTTAATTCTTGGATAGATGACGCCTATTTTTGAATGGTTAGAGCTTAGGTTGTGCAGTTATCAAAGTTTCGGACAAAAATGCAAATGATATGAATGGTTGATGACTATTGGAGTACTTTACCCACTAAGGAAGGTGTTCCCAACATAGAATTTAATGGATTTTAGAAATTCATACAATTTTAGATGTTCTCATTTTAGAATTTTGTGGATTCTATACAAATCAAGCGTTCTCAATTTGGAATTTTGTGGATTCCACAAAAATCCGACATTCTCAATTGCTTATGGATTCTGATGGATTTTATATAATTATGGAATTCTATGGATTTCTATGGATTTTAAACTTAAAAATGTACTAACTATTTTCTTCCCAAAATCCTACCCTCCATCCTCAAGATTCTTATGGATTTCAAGAATTTTCTTTTTTTTTCTTTTTTGAAAAATCATGAAACCTTTTAAACTTAAGTAATCAATTAAAATTTATAATCATAAACTGAAGAAACCAGTTGTTCATTATTACTATAATTTTGAAATAATAATGTCATAATCAATTTGTGCAAAATAAATGGTCATACAAAATATATGTAGTATCACGATAACACGTATTTATTTATTCTTTATTGTTCTGAGTTTTGAAAAATTATATTATATCCAATCTATGAAAAAAAAAAATGAAAGGACAAGATGAGATACTATTATTCAAAACAATTTCATAATTATTAGTAAAATCCAAATTGACCAAAACTTATCATATTTTTCCTTCGTCGCTCAATTTTCAAAGATCACATCATATTCAACCTGTGTAGAATAAATTATCAAATGGTTAAAATGAAGTATTAACACAAAATTAGCAAGTCATAATATAATTTCATAACTTTATATTCATCCAAAAATTGGAAACATATTTTATTATACATGTTCATTTCGTTAAAAAACTATAGATCCATTTTTTTATTTTTTTTAAAAAAATGACAAGGTTATTCATTCATTTTTTAATGCCATAGTTAGAATATTTTTACTTATTGTTATTTGTTGATGATCTAATAAGAATCTGTGTTATCTTGATAATATCCAAGTGAGCTTTCTACACCCCGTGATTATTCATTTGTAATGGCAAAGAAAAAGTAAGAAGCAACGTTATTTTTTTACTTTAATGTCAAGTTCATATTCAACTTGCAACAACAACATCAACAACAATAATAAAGAAAAAAGTTGCTCAATATTTGAATCCAGATATCAACACGATACTAGTAAATTTGTAAATGGTTTCATAATAAATGAATGACCTATCTAAACAAAAGGTAACATTAGATTATGTATTCCTTTCCGATAATTTGTGTTATTTTCTTCTATACTAAAATTTATTATACGGATTGTATGACTATAATAACAAACTCAAATGAAGATAGATTTTATATATATATATATATATATATATATATATATATATATATATATAAATTTAACGAAATCCACTAAAATCCATTGATATCTACCAAATTTCGTGATATAGAATTCTATTAGAATCTAAAGGATTCTGTGGAATTCTATGAAAATCTATGAAATCCATGAGAATCCATAAAAGTTAAAAATTAAGATTTTATATAATTCCACATTGATGATTCCCTCCTAAATGAGGGGGGTGTATTCAATTGAGATTTTAAAGGAATTTTAAAGACTTTTAAAGAATTTGATGGATTTGGAAAAGTTAGGGTGTATTCAATTGAGATTTCTGAAAGTCAATTAAAATAATAGGGTATTCAATATAGATTTTTGTGGACTTTTTAAAAGTCCATCAAAATCATGAGGTATTAAATGATGGCTTTTTAAAATCTTATGAAATTTTGAGGTATTCAAAATTGTCTTGGATTTTTAAAAACTTTAATGGAATCCTTTAGTGACTTCATCTTTTAAAGACAAAGACAAACATAATTTGTCAGATGAAATCTATCACTCACCCCTAAGATTTTGATGGACTTTTATTCATCACCATCACCCGCTACCGCATCCCGCCACCACCGCACCAGCACTGCCACCATCCCGCCAACGGCATTGCCATCTCCGCCGTCGCCGCCACCACCACCACCAATCTTTCATTACTTTTTCTTCTTTTTTTTTGGTTTTTTCTTAATTGCACAATAAGAATGATGTAAAAATATTCTTATAATATTTTTATCTTCTTTTTGTTCAACTTTTCATGAAAAAAAAAATTATTTACAAAAGTTTGTAAAAAGTTTTAAAATTTATAATTAAATATTTTATATCTACTCCTTACTTTAATAATTTGATATATATTTTGATATGCTAATTAAACATGTGATAGTTTTTTAGTTTTTCGAGTTAAATTATATCAAAATATTGTGAAATCTCTGTTTGTAATAGTAATGTATTTTTGTAGTTATAAAATTATTAATTTTTATAAAAATATTGTATAGACAATAATTAATTATTACTAATTTCATCTTTTGAAACAATAGTAATTTAATGAGAAAAACAATAAAATTCTAATCTCAATAAGTTTTATAATATTTATTTTATGAAATGAAAATATATATTGTCAAATGAATTCCAAAGAAATTCAGTGAAAGTTTTGAAATAAAAGTCCTTCCAAATCCATTGAAGATTTTTATGAATTTTGTGGAAATCCGTGAAATCCTATAAAAAAATTAGTAAAAATCCATTAAATTCCATGAAAATCATTCAATTTAAAAGTCTATCAAAATCCTTACAAATCTAAATTAAATATAGCCCCCTAAGTGTCTACTAGTAGTCAATAAATAAAAGAAATATTGTCTCACATAAATAGGTTTGTTTTCCATTTTATGTACCCAAAATATAGACCACTTTTCATATTGGATGTGATTTTAATTCATTATCTAATTTTTCCTTTATGTATTGTGCATTTGTGTTAATAAAATGAATTCGATCATTTAATAAATGGAACAAATGGAGTATTATTAATTTGACATGTAGTAACGATGGACGAAATTGTAAAAAGATGAATTCAAATGTTATACTTGAGAATAAGAGATGAATTACTGTCCGATTGCCTTTGCATTTCACAAATTCGAGTTAATTAAACACAATCAGCAAGGAGTGGGATCATGCAGAAAAAGAATCTCCGATGATACTTGATATGTAAAAGGCAATCAGAATAGATACTTGATACATCTAGCAATGTGTGGCCTAAAGAATTAATCATGTTTAAGCAACAAAACCTCATCACTTGTTTATAGCAAGAACTAATTACTTGAGACAAAGAGCTTAATTAAAAGAGAAAGATTTTAATATAGCAAGGAATTCACCATTCTGTGACGAAGTGATGCTTCATTTGTAATGACATATTGACATTCTAAATCTAAGTTCAGGAATTTTCTGGATTGCAAGTGATTGCTTCTCATCATCTCATAAAGAGATTCACAAGTTAAAGGGCATTGTAGTTTGAATAGTTCCACGAAGTTGAAAAAGGAAAAACACCAACCTTTGGAAAAGAAAACGAGACTTTCAAAAAGGCAAATTATAACGACACCACCGATTTTGTTAATAACACCACACTTTTAATGTTGACTAAATTGATCGCTAGTAACTTTCCTAAATAACCACAACTTAAAATTAATTTTCTTTCTTTCTTTTTTTATTATATAACTATTTCTTTACTATTTCTCTGATTTCAAACTTTTTCCTCGCACCCAAAGAAACTTATCAAAATGTGGCTATGAAGAACTGTCACTCGCATTCTTCAATGCAATTTACAAAAAGATGAAAGCCGCCAGGAGGAAAGAAGACACAAGTAAGATATTGGAGCAAGGAAGATTTTCGTGGTAGAATGGGATAAGGAAATTTCCAAAACCATCGATGGGTTTTTAACTATAGCACCATCAAGTCATTTTGATGGTTTGTTTGATCCCCATTTTGAAGTCGGGCCAGGATCGAATTGCACGGTGAGAGGGAGTTCACAGAATTTTTGAATTTTTTTTGACTCAGAGCGCAGTGACCGCAGGTCAAAGTTTTGACAATATTTTTAGGCTAAAAATATTGTCAAAACTGACCAGCGATCACGCGACTTCTGGCTCAAAAATTCGAAAATTAAACTCCCTCGCCATCTTGGTCTGAATCCAGGAAAAAGCAGATCGAACGAACCTTCAAAATGACTCGATGGTGCCATAAGATCCAAAACCATCGATGGCTTTAGAAACTTTTTGAGAATGAGATTTGAACTAATATAATATAAGTTACAATCAAATGCATGGTATGAAGAAATTATTGATAGTGATGGCAAAGATGGAGTGGTTGCTAGGTTTGGGAGACAAGAGAAAGGATTTAATAGTCATCCACATTTACAATGTGGTGTACCCAATTTTTATTCTACTTTTTGGGGGCAAGGTTAAATTGTATATCAAGTGTGGTACAATAATGAAAAATAGGTTTTAATATGAGTGTATTTAAAATGTGGTATAGTTAAGTGTAAAGCAAAAAAAAGAACTTCCAACCTAGTTGAGACAAAGGACAATAGAGGACTTTGAAGTCATTTTTTGAGTTCGACGCTAGTATGCTAATGCTATTGTAATCACATTGAAGTTTCAAATCAAATACCAAGCCAAGAAGCTTTATCGACGGGTTTATATCATTTTCTATACACACGCAAAAAATAAATTAATAGATTACTAAATCCGTCTATAGATGGATTTATAGACGGGCTTACTGGTCAATGCCCAATGGTCACTCAACTTTGTTAATTATAGATTACTAAATCATTTGTTGGGGATATACGAACAAAATTCTACATTGGTTAAATATGGGTTAAGTAATGAGTTTATAAGGAATTGAGTTACTGCACCCAATGGGTTAACCTTTTGTGATAAAACATCAATTCCTAGTAATGGTATCAGAGCTATGTCCCATATTTACCCACGTGTACCCATAAGACAATTCCATTACGAAGCTGGTGGGCTCCGAGTGGATCATGAGGCCAACAAAAAAAAATTCCATGGTTGGTTTCTAAGATGGTTGTATCCATGTAAGGCGGGTCGAGAGACACAGTGGAAGTATTGGACCTTGATAGAACATGTGGATTGGCTCTTAAGGAGGTTGTCTAACGTAAGGCAATGACCTGACCTCAATGAAAGAGTTGGGCCTTGAGGAGAAAGATGGATATGTGGGATATTGATTAAAGAGGAGTAAATTAATATGGTACTTCGTTCGAGAGAGGGATTGTCAGGGATATACAAACGAAATCCTATATCGGCTAAATATGGGTTAAGTAATGGATTTATAAGGGATTAAATTACTCCGTCCAATGTATTTACCTTTTGGAATGAAACCTCAATCCCTCACGTCATCACTAAACATCAACATGTTACTCGTTGGTCACTGAACTTATAAAATCGTTACAATTCTATTATAGACTACTAAATCATCAAGGAACTTAACTTTACTCGTTGGTCACTGAAGTTACAAAATCGTTACTCATTCATTATTGAACTTACAAAAGTGTTACCCATTCATCATTCAAGTTTGATGCGTCACTTGATGATCATTGAACATATCTTTAGATAATTAATCCATCGGTGAACTTTGACGTGTTTACTGTGTTAGGTTTGTTGTGGAACTGGAGAGGCGATTGCAACTAAAGTAAAAATGAGATAAACGAGAAACACAAGATTTTACGTGAAAAAACCCCAAATTAATTTGGAGTAAAAACCACGGGCAAACTGTAGAAGGATTTCACTATAGCAAAATGATTACAACAACTTCTCTCTAATATAAGGAGAGCACAATTGACGATAACCTCTCTCTTATAATAGGAGAAAACACTCCCTCTTTGATAAAGGAAAGAACACGAAATGTTAGGAGAAATCTCATAACTTATTTTCTCTCTAACTCTCGAAACCTCTCTCTAAACTCAACTCGAGAATAGGATACATAAGCATGGTCCAACATCATGTATTTATAGGAAATTATTGGTGGTGGGTTTTTATATGTTAACTTGGCCACCAATTTTCTATTCCTTGAAAAAAAAATGAGTTTTACCATAATTTTCTATTCCTTGAAAGAAAAGAAATTTTACCACAACAATTATCCCACTTAAAATTACTTTTTATAGTAATCCTTCCATCCTTTCTACGTTTGCCATGTCCATACTACTTACGTCTCTGCTAGGCCAATAGAGGTTCGACACCACATAAACTTGTCATTGTTAACTGGTTTTGTCAATATATCTGCTAGGTTGTCTTTGGCATGAATTTTCTGAATATCCACGCTTCTTTCTTCCACCTTCTCACGAACAAAGTGATATTGAACTCGTATGTGCTTTGTCCTTGAGTAAAATGCTGGATTCTTTACCAAATGCAAAACGCTTTGACTATTACAAAATAGAGCAATCTTCTTTTGTTTGTGTCCGAACTCCTCCAATAACATTTGCAACCAAATTGCCTCTTTACTGGCATGTGTAGCTGCCACGTATTCTGCCTCCGTCGTTGACGTAGCCACGATAGACTGCAGTTTCGAAACCCAGCTCACTGTTCCTCTAGCAAAAGTAAACACATAACCTGTGGTGGATTTGCTTTTATCAAGATCACCTGCATAATCCGAATCAACATAGCCTCTGACAATAAAGTCTGATCCCCCATAACATAATACAGTATCTGAGGTACCCTTGATATATCTCAAGATCCTCTTTACAGTGTTCCAATGCTCTCTCCCAGGATTCGCCATGTATCGATTAACCGTTCCCACGGCTTGTGTAATGTCTGGTTTTGTACAAACCATAGCGAACATTAAACTACCCACTGCTGATACATACGGCACTCGAGATATCTCCATCCTTTCCGCTTCACTGGCTAGGGCTCATACTTGAGGATAACTTGAAATTAATAGGAAGATGGGTAGAGATTGGCTTACAATCTTGCATATTGAAGCGTCACAAGATTTTCTTCAAGTAATTCTTCTAAGAAAGCCAAATCTTCCTATTATTTCTGTCTCGGTAAATTTGCATCCCTAGAATCTTGTTTGTTGGTCCCTAATCCTTCATTTCAAACTCCCTAACCAATTGAGCCTTCAATTCTGTAATACAATCTTTGTTGGGGCTTGCTACCAACATGTAGTCAACATACAATAGTAGAATAATGAAATCACCATCACCAAATCTCTTGTTATAGACATAAAGATCTGCATTCAATCTGTTGTATCCAAAGCTCATGATGAAGGAATCAAATCTCTTATACCAACACTTTGGCGCCTTGTTTGAGACCGTCAGAGATTTGTTCAACCTACAAACCAAGTTCTCTTTTTCTTTTTCTTCAAAACTATCTGGTTGGAGCATATAAATTTCTTCTTCAAGTTCACCATGAAGAAATGCAGTTTTAACATCTAACTGCTCTAAGCACAAATCAAATGTAGCACACATCGCGAGGACCACTCGAACTGTCGTCAGTCGAACAATAGGAGAAAATATTTCGTTGAAATCAACGCTTTCTCTCTGAACAAATCCTTTAACCACCAATCTAGCATGATACCGCTCCATTTGGTCATTGCCATCTCGTTTGATCTTATAGACCCATTTATTTCCAATGGCTTTCCTTCCATGAGGTAGGAGAACAAGATCCTAAGTTTTATTTTTATGAAGAGCTTCCATTTCTTCTTGCATTGCTGTCATCCACAGAAAAGTATCTTGACTCTTTATAGCCTTAACGAAAGTCGATGGCTCCCCATCTTCTATTAGTAGACAGTATGCGACATTACCCTCCATAATATAATCTGAGTGCCAAGCTGGTTCTCTCCTCCTCCCGAGTTGACTGCCTAACTTATGGAGTTGCAAACTCAACTTGCTCTTGTTCTTCGTGCTCTGGTACTGCTTCAGAAGAATCTAGATCTTCCTGTTCTTGTTCATCTTCATTTTGAAATCTGGGACCAAATCTAAAATCAGCACGGCGACCAGGAATTTTCCAAATTTTCCGAATTTTTTCCGATGATATCGTGACCGCCGTGGCCACCGGTCAAAGTTTTGGCACTATTTTTGGACCCAAAAATGGTGCCAAAACTTTGACCCATGGCCACGGCGTCACGGTGTCTACGAAAAAAATTCAAAAAATTCTTGGAACTCCTCATCGCCATGCTGATTCCAGATCTGATCCCCGATTTCAAAACGGAGATCGGATCGATCCCGAAAATTCCATCGATGGTGCCATAGTTATGGCACCATCAATGGTGCTTGAACAATCCTGGGATTTTAATAACTGCACTTCTTTAGCAATGCACTCAATCGAAACTAATAACCATGTTTATCAACGGTATTGATTTGATAAGCATATCAATATTAGTAATTATTATTAATTTATTATATGATTAACAAGAAACTCTTACCAAATACTATGCTTGCGTTAGTCATTTGAAATGGAATTTAGTCAAATTAATAATTACTATTCACATTTACCAAGACTTTTCAAGCACCATCGATGGCGCTGTAGTTATGACACCATCGTGGCATTTTCGGATCAGATTTGACATCCGTTTTGAAATTCCGAACCAGATTTAGAATCAGCACGACTAGAGGGAGCTCCAGCAATTTTGAAAATTTTCCTGCAACACCGTGGCGGCCGATCAAAGTTTTGGCAATAATTTTAGCCTAAATATTTTAGCCTAAATAATTTTGGCAGTCGGAAAACTTTCAAAATTGTTGGAGCTCCCTCTCACCGTGCTGATTCTAGATCTGATCCCGAATTTCAAAATGGATGTTGGATCGAATTTGAAAATACCATCGATGGCATCGTAGTTTTCATATCTTGAGTGCTTGAAAAGTCCTGTCACATTTACATATCTCAAAAGATCTACATGTACTATACAAATTTTCATGAGTTATTTTAAAATTTCAAATTCTAATTTATTGGATAACACCCCTTACTACGGCCGAGCAAAAAAACCGATAAACCGAACCAAACTGACCAAATCCGGTCTGTTCAGTTTGGGTTTTTTTGAGTATGTTCGATTTTTGGTTTGGTATAAACCAAATAGAAAAAACCAATAGGTTATTAAAAAATGAAAAATTTTGGAAAAACCAATAAAACCGACCGAATCGAGTCTGTTCGATTTGGATTTTTCAAAACCAATTTCGGTCGGGTCGATTTTCGATTTGGGCCCAAATCGAACCTACCCGACCCATGTCCACCCCTACCCCTTACACAACTTAGCAAATGGTTGAATAGCCGGTGGGTCAATTGTTAACATTTTCATTTTATTCTAAGTTCTTTTTTAATATGCAGAACATGTACCTGGGCCCGACAAATCCTCACAATATTAGACTTAGTTCAATTGGATTATCATGAAAAACTCAAGCCCAATCCAATCCAAGGGCCTGTTCTTTGGAAGAAGTTTTTTTAAAAGGAAGATTTACTCGAAAAATGTGTTAGATGTGCGATTGAAAATTGAGAAAAATATATGAAAAATATAAAATAATTGAATGATGAATGATTGAAAATGATGAGGAAAAAATTTAATAAAAATTAGTAAAAAATATGTTAAAAAGAACAGGGTCCAATTCAAGATGTAAATTTATAATCCAACCAAATTCAATAGAGTGAAAAATCTAATCCAACCGAATGAGTTGGTTTGAATGGATTAAACGATTTAGATCGGTTTCTACCCAGGGCCCTACTTATGCGATTGAGGAACGTTGACCACAAGCGTGTTGCAACAGAGATTTTGCGGACACCTGGGCCCCAGGATTCCGCTACTTATCAGATAAGCACGCCTCCCGATCACTTAGGAAGCATCGTTTTCTAGCTAAACCAGTGTACTGAGCAAAACAACTTCGTATTCAATTCACATTTCGGACGTCTCTTTCTCAATTCAAAAGGTAAGCGTTTCAACTCTCCCTTTTTTCTTCATCTCTGTCTCCTTTCAAAAATACCAGATCAAATCAACGGCGTAAACTAAAACCCTTGAATTTGCAGATGGTTTAATGTGTCTATCGTTGTGTAATTCTTCTCTGGATTCATTTGATGCTGTAATGAAGAGGTTGTCTTGAATCTGCATGGATTGTAACTGTAATTGTAACTGTAATCAGTTTTTTCGGCTTAATTTAAATTGCTACCGATTGATCGAATGCCACTTTTTCAGTTCACTTTACTCAATTGTAATGCAGTCTTCATTTGGGTTTCTCAACTTTTACAGATTTTGATTGCTCGAAATTGTAATTATAATCACAATGCAAGTGTTTTTTTTTCCAGTTTTCCTAAATTATTTTGTTTGATTTTCGATTTTTCAGTTGATCCGATAAAATCCCATTTCCTAAGTTGTTTGATTGTTTTTGATCCATAAACAGTGCTGATTGAATTATGGTTTTGCAGAAGGGAACGATGTCTCTGAGTAAAGACCTAATCTTCTTGATCTTACAGTTTTGTGATGAAGAAAACCTCAAAAAAACTGCTCACATGTGAGTTGCTAGTTATTAGTTATTACATTCTCTCTTTTCGACCCGTTTTTTCTTTATCATATCACCTAATGATATTATGAATTCTCAAGCAGGCTTGAGCAGGAGTCGGGTTATTTCTTCGACGCGAAATATTTTGAAGAACTGGTGCTAAATGGGAAATGGGACAAGATTGAGAAATACCTCTCGGGTTTCACGGGGCTTGATGACAATAAGTACTCGACCAAGATATATTTTGAAATTAGGAAGCAAAAATATCTTGAAGCATTGGACAAGTAAGCCCCTAGTTTCATTATTTTTCGTAAATCTTGTGTTGTCTTCTGTAGTAACACGACAATTTTTGGTGATAGGCATGATCGTGCAATGGCTTTAGACATCCTTCATGAAGATCTTAAAGTTTTCGCTCAATTGGATAAAGAACTCTACACAGAAATGACTCTGCTTCTTACATTAGATGACTTCAGGTTTGACTATGTACTTGTAACAGTTGCAAGTATGCTAAATTTTCGTCTAAGTTTTGAAGTAACGCGAAGCACGTGATGAATTCATAGGGAGCATGCTTTGCTATCCTCATATGGAGATTTAATGAATGCTAGAAAGAATATGGTGAATGAACTCGCGTTCCTCATTGAGGCAAATCCTCTTCTTCGGGAAAGAATGAAATTTCCTCAAATTAACAAGGCGAGGTTAAGGCGTTTGATCAATCAGAGGTATTTTTCTTCCGTAATTCTTTTTGTGAAGGTTGATGTTGATGTTGTTGATATTCATAAAACTCGTTTACGATCCTCTACTGATTCCCTCCCCCCGGCGCAAACATACAGTTTAAACTGGCAGCATCTTCATTGCACGCATCCTCATCCACAACCACATATCGACACACTATTTACAGATCACAAGTGCCCCGGGCCAGATCATTTGCTGGATCGTGTAAACCAGGATAATCCAACGGTAAGATTTTAGCAGAAATGTCATTTATTGTATTATATTACGCATGTCTTTATAACCCTTCTAACTTTTGATTCGATATTTTCTTCAGCCGTCCACACAAAACCCAGAGTCTGAAGTTTCTGGTGGTGCCATAAATCTTGGAAATCTAAACTTCCAAGGTTGTCTCTGCATTAATTTTATCTAGTATTTCATTGATTTTTGTTTCGTTTATGTTGTTTGACAAGATTATGTGTAATAATTTGTTTGTCTGAAGAATCTATGGACCGGAGTGCAGATTGTGGCGATACATCTAACACAAGATCCATAGCGACTCTGAATGAGGTGATTGATCTTCATACTATTGCTACAATATCGATATCTTCTCCATGAAATTAAGTAATCTATGGGATTTTCTTTTGATAAATGATTTTCTTAATATTTTTTACGGGTATGCAGGCAACAAGGGAAATGCCTAGTGACTTCCCTTCGACCGTTGAACGTGTTTTGGATGTGGGCTCGTCTCCGACTAGCATGGATTTTCACCCTGTTAAACAGAATTTTCTATTAGGTTGATGGAAGACGTTATGTTGGCTAGTATTGTGTCTCTTTATAAGTTATGGCTTATTAAATGTCAAATTTATTTCTTTTAGTTGGATTTAATAACGGTAGCATAGAACTGTGGGATGTTACTGAGGCAAAGAAGTTGTTCACAAGGCAATTTACAGTTTGGGGAGTGAAAACAATCTCGGTAACGTTTTTGGTATATCCACTCCTTTCCAATTCTCAACTGCGTCACTCTCACCCTTCCTGTAACAGTAAATAGATTATTTGATACTGTAATTTTTGCAACTCCTCTTCTAGGAAAATGTGGTTGAAAACCCACACGTTTCCATTAATCGTATTTTGTGGAGCCCAGATGGATTACTATTCGGTAAATCCATAACTATTAGTAAAACATTTTTTCGCCGTTATCACTCCATAATTTTTTCGCCGTATTCTGTGCGCTTTTTTTTTTTAACAGGGATTGCGTACTCCAAAAATCTGGTGCATTTACATTCTTATGACCTTGCGGAGAACTATTGTGAAAAACATTTGGAGGTAGAATTCTAGTTTGCTTGTAATTTGAAGTTGTTGCTTCTTTTCTGATGTTGACTTTCCCTACGGTCAGATTGATGCACATGAGGGAAGTGTAAATGATCTGGTATTCGCCAAACCGTACAGCAAACTTTTTGCCATAAGCTGTGGTGATGATAAGTTAATTAAGGTTGGTTTCTTGTGTTTGGATAGTTTAATTATATGAGGACAAAATTGATAAACTATACGTATTTTCTGGTGCAAGGTGTGGGATACTAAGACCGGTGCCAAACAGTTTACACTCGAAGGGCATGGAGGTCCCGTTTACTCATTATGCCCTAGTCAGAACGACGATGCTCATGTGAGAATTTAATTGATATTTTGCATGTTTGGTTAAGCTTAAAACTGTACTTACAGGTTTTGAAATCCACTTAAAAGTACGTTCAGCTTGCTTTAACGGAATAACTTTCCTTATCTCTCAGTTTGTACTTTCAATAGCAACGTGTGGTGAGATGAAAGCATGGTTGTATGAAAACTTGGGGTCGAGGATCACTTACGATTCTCTCAGGTTTTGTCGTACGAGAATGTTGTGTAGTAATGATGGTAAAAGGTGATTACGGCTTGACAACTTTACTGTAGTGATTTTTTGCGTATCAAAATTCAAAACTGAGTTTTTTCCATTCTATTAGGCTTTTCTCGTGTGGGACCAGTAAAGATGGAGAGCCATATTTGGTCGAGTGGAATATAAGCGAAGGTTATGTTATAAGGAACTACCGAGGACTAAGCAAACATGCTTCCAACCAGGTTCGATTTGACATTAGCAATAATAAGTTCTTGGCTGTCGGCGATGAGCATGTGATCAAGGTTTGGGATATGGACAATGCCGAAGTTTTGGGAATTATTCATGTGGATGGAGGCTTACCGGTATGAAGTTTAAGTGTTTCTATGTTATGTCTGGTATACAGTATTGTCTATTATACTATCCTATACTATATTATACTATCGAATGTGGTAAAGAAAATGGCTCTTTGATGTTTTTTACCTCGACTTGGATATTAAAGGCGAGCCCGTACATTTGCTTCAACAAGGAAGGCAGTCTATTGGCTGTTTTCTCGGATCAAAATAGAATCAAAATCTTGGCCGACCAACGTGGTCGTCAGTTGCTTCAAACTTTTACCTTTTTCATCGGCGATTCCTCTGAACCACTGACGGAATCCTTGAACAAGGTCAGCATATAAATTCTTCTACAGTTGTTTTCTTTATCGAAAACTTAATAATTGAAGATCGTACCGTGTATTTTTTGGTACAGCTTGCGGTCGATTCTCTCTCTCTTCCTGCTAAAGCTGAAGATGCAAGTGGAAATGGAAATGTCACAGAGGAAAGGTGTCCCCAAAAGGTTAGTTCGATTTTTCACTTTTCCTCATATTTGCAGTTTTCAAAATATTGTTAGAAGCATATTGCAAAAAAGGGAATTTTCGACTTTGTACCGATTTGAGTAAACAAAACTAGAAACTACAGTGGACAAGATTTTGATTAATTTTTCTTCTTTGTCAAGTGTCCAATACTATAAAGCTTAAAGTTACTAACACGGGTAGAGTCGAGCATTCTGAACTGAGAAATAGCATAGCTTACAATGTAGAAAATTGATTGCTTGTCACAGGAAAAGACTCCCAGCAATTTGGAAAATGTAACTCCCAAACAGTCTGTGGAGCACAACGAAAAATTACAAACTCAAAACATTTCTAAAATCGTCGAGGTTTCCATTTGCCGATCAATGTATCTCGTTTCTGAAGTCGAGACAAAAAAGGTAAGTGAGAATCTATGGGCGAACATGTTATCATGAAAAATGATGGTTCCATATAAAAGGTTACTCAAATCTTCACGTCCGACAATTGCAGATTCGGAGGTTGTCATACACTAATGCAGGCAGTGGCGTATTGGCGTTAGCAGAAAACGGGGTTCATCTACTTTGGAACTGGACAAAAAATGATTCTACCTTGAACCAAGAGGTACGAGTTTCTTTTCTTTAACCTTTTTCCATTTTTATGTTTAATTTCCCTGTTTTTGTCCCCATGCAAGGGTTTGTATGTACTTCGATTTGAACACCCGTCAAGGTTTAACGAGCAATGAGTATTTGCTTTGACAGGCAACTACCAAGTGTGCCCCTCAACTGTGGCAACCGGAAAGCGAGTTGCCAATGATAAATGACCTCCAAGACAGCAATGACGACTGGTTTCCGTCATACTTTTGTCTGTCTAAAAATGATTCTTATATGATCTCAACATCCGGAAAGAAAGTTGTCTTATACAACTTGAGAAGTTTTAAGGTAACCCTAAAACTTGTCGCATCTGTGCAAAGAGCTGATGCGGTAGTCTCACATCACCAGTTTTAAAAAATAAATTATGATGTGGTAGTATCACGTTAGCACTATATCTTGGCCCCATGATCGCTAGATTACTTCGTAAAAATCTAATATTTTTCTTTTTTTTTTTCCCCTTTTTACTCGAATGTCGTAGAAAATGAGAAGCTTCATGCCGTCGCCGCCTATGGCAATATGCGTTGCTTTCTATCCATTGGATAACAACATAATCGCCATTGGGACGGATGAATCAACAATTCTCATCTACAATGTCCGTTTGAACCGGGTATGTATACGTACTACATAAACTTGTATTATGGTTAGAACGAGTATGTGAAGAGATATGTAGCATTTATGCCATTGCCTTCATTTTGCAGATCATAAGTACACTTAAAGGCCACTCTGAGCTAGGGGTCAGCAGCCTTGCTTTTTCGACTAAGTTAGAAGTACTTATCTCTTCGGGACTGGATGCTCAGGTTGGTACCCTATTCTATGCGTTGATTGTGCACAAAGGAAGGAGCTTGTTTGACAAATCTTTTTTTTTTTTTTTGAGGAAAAATGATTTTTTTAGAGAAGCTCTCATCGAAAATTCTTGTAGAAAAGTACGTTTATATGACATTGTGATTCTTTTACCGAACGAGCCCTAACTTTCCTCGGGCGTTCCTCAGATTGTTATGTGGGATTGGAACATGTGGAAAGAAAAGAAGAACGCATTTTTAGAGATTTCTGATGGGTGGGCATTGTCGGAACTGTGGGAGACTCATGTCCAACTTGACAAGGATGAAAAGCACGTTCTTGTTGTACATGAGACTCAGCTTGCGATATACGAGACTACAGAACTTCAATGCATTAAGCAGGTCTCTCTCTCGCTCTCTCTGACATACACAGATATACGTATAGTGAGTGAGCAAGGCCATACCTATGAATTCACAATCTCATTTTGCTATCATTTCAGTGGGTCGTTGGAAACTTCTGTGCACGTGTTTCCCAAGCGACGTTTTCTTGCGACGCCAAGGAGATATATGCTGTGATGAGAGATGGAATTGTTTTAATACTTGACGTGCCCGATCTCATTCCAAGATTTGAGATCGATCCCTCGGCTTACCTTTCGCCAGAAATCAGGTTACTGAATATATACTACCAGTAAATTGTAAACATCAACGGTGTATCAACTATAAAAGGAATTTTGGATAGAAGTCCTAGATTTTATCGTATTTCTCTGAATTTTTCCCTGTGGTTGGTGGATGCAGGTCTCATGCCTCTCCAGTGGTGATTGCTGCTCATCCACAGAAGGCGAAGCAGTTCGCATTAGGGTTATCAAATGGTGGAGTCGTCGTCATAGAACCCATGGAATCTAATACCTGGGCTGCACCCCTACCAGTCGAGAATTAAGGACATGTTTGGTATGCTGGATTAGACTACATCGGATAATGTAAGCAAGAAAACGAAGTACTCACACCAAGCAAGTCTGAATAAGGCATTTGAGAATGCTTTCAAGAGCTTTGGACTCGGGGTAAACAATGGGGGAAAAGGATTCTTAGTTTGTATAGATTGCATAGATTTTCCTGTTCTCAAATTCTACTGTTTTACAGTTGTGAAATGCAATTTGTATAGATTTTGCTGTTTTGAATTCCCTCAATCCACCTCAAGCATATACTAAACAAAGCATCAACGCCACCTCAATGGAGTACCTGTAAAATTCAGTTACTTAAACAGTAATTTCATTGGAACAGCAGAAGATGAAATATGAAATATGAAATATGAAAGATCCAAGACTAGAATGATAACTTAAATGAGAACCACATAATGGGGTTTGTTATTTCCAGAGGTCGTAAACAAAGATTGGGAATTACAGTCAGTTAAAAGTACATTGAAATTAGGGTTCCACCAACAGCAAGTGAATATTGTGCTCCATTCTTGAATTCAGGCATCGATTTTCGCCGCTGCAGATGCATAACTGACACTGCTGTCTCTTGTGCTTTTGCACTGACTTGACTGTTCGTATCGCAGGAACTTAATCTTTATCTTCGTCGAGCTATTTTTCAACATCTAACGGAATTTGAAAGACTAAGCTTAGTTAGGAAAATCCGACAAAACTATAATGGCATCTAAAATGGGGAGAAATGGACTCGAAAGTATTAAGAAAGAAAAAGAAGTTAAAATCTGATTCGAATTCTGCACATGAGCGTGAATGAAGGGCATGAAATGATTTTTCTTTACTCACTCTTCAGAGAATAGAAGAGTTAAGATACTTACATGGAGAAAGACGCTAATAGGATGGCGTCCACAAATTGTATTATCCGTCTTCAATAAGTACTGCTTAAATGCATCTGGATCCCCTGTTTCAATAATCTCCATTCCCGTCCGATCCAATGCCTCTATCGATTTGTAGATGGCTCCGTGTTTTTTCTCATAATGCATGTAGTTGAACCTTGAGGAGAAAACGGTCAGTTTAAACTATGTGATTGCATGTAAAAGAGTAAATAAAAAAAGTCTTGACTACATCAGGATGGCACAAGTCATACTAGAGATGACTTTCTAACACCAATACCAGTTACCAAAAGATTAAATAACGAATTCACGACAATCCTTACTTCTATAACAATGCAATCCTATTTGAAGGTAGTCATTTGTAAGTTTATTACATAATGGTTGTTGGGTTTGGATTCACAAAACAAAGGAAGAGAGAGAGCCTATTGATTACGAGAGAGGGAAGTTTACGCACACAAAGCTACCAAAAGCACCTGACTACACACTGACTAACGAATTTTTAGGTCAGTGGGGCCCAATTGTTCCAATGGAATTCAGTCACGTGGAAATTTATAAATCAACTAATAATTTGGATTTTTCAAAACACAAGGCAAGTTTAGAGGATAAATTCTCAATATTTTATATTTGCAAAATCATATTATGATCAATGTTTTCTATTTTTCTTTCAAAGGCCTTTTCTCAACACTGATCAGCTCACACGCTACGGTATATGATTAATCTTGACCCAACTATGCTTGTTTGGTCTACTTACTTTTACCATCTATTTCTCCTCAATCTCATTTTCAACCACACATTGTGGTTTGGAAACCACACAGTCTGTGTGACCCATAACTTTTCAGCATCTCAACCACATGGTCTTGCACCTACTTCGAAAGAAGATGTACCAAACAAGCATTTGACCACCTATCTTGTTTACATACTTGACATGTCGTGGTATAGAGGTCAACTAACCTACTAAATTCTCTCAAATTTAGAGCTTGTTTGGGTGAGATTTTTCTTAAAAAATCAGTTTTCCCTAAATCCTTTTTCAACCACACTTTTTGATTGATTGATGTGATAATTTTTTCATGCTATTTTAAAACTTATATACACATCTAAATATACCCTTCAACCACACATCTAAAAAACCTTTTTTCAAAAATCTCTACCACACATATACTTACTTAGTTTACAGTGCCTTTTATTACCTTATCTACCAGAGAAATATAGACATCACGATTTAGATATTTTATCACTGTAGTACAACCTATGGCTAATCATCATTTCATAGAAAATAGTATATGAGTACAAAAAACATACCTTTATCGATCTTTTACATCAAGACATCATTTATAAAATATTTAATCTTCAGCAGTTTGTCAAACACTAGCTATGACATAAGCATGGACCAAAATTTGCAGCCAACAATGCACAAGAAGCATCAGAGGCAAAGAAGCAAGAGAAGTAGCTGAAGGCCAAAAATGGCAAACTGTATAGGTAGATGGAGCATTCCATCACAAGAAAATTATACAATATTGAACCTCATGGGGATTAGGGCTAATTTAGAGCATACATAGCAAGAAGATTATATAATACTGAAGCAAGGTGCAAAGAGCATTATATGATATTGGAATTAAAGAAAGATGTGAAGACTAGTAGAGACTACATTCTAGACATCTTCAAATTAGAATGTGAAAGAAACTAGTGGAAGCTGTGGGCAGGGGCAGTGGTGTGGCGCTGTTGGATGAATAGACAACATTCACTAAAACTCTCTGCAAGTATCTTGAGATTAGTCTAAAACTTATAAGTCAATCCTTTAGGATAGATGTCCATCATACATTTCACATAGATAAAATATAATAGCGAGGGTGGGTCCCATCTGTAGACCAAGCTTGGAGAGCTTGAAATCGAATTAAGAGCAGGTAGAGACCAGACTACAGTGGAGGTGAGAACACGAGGATTTCCATACAAGAATTAAAATGCATAGAACAGAAAATTGGATTTATCTATAAAACAAATGAAAAGTTAGAAACCCGAGAAGAAAATACGAAAAGAAAATTCTCAGAAAACAAACATTGTGACAGTATGACACACATTTTGAAGAACAACATTGATCAAGAACAACTCTGTTCGTTGCCATTTGCATCAACTGCTTAGCCAAGCTATTAATCTAGTTCATCGCCTCTTAAAAAGAGGTAGGAATGGTGTCAGGTCAAAGGCAGCATGGCATGCTAGGAAGAAGCTTTTTTTGGGAACAATGACGTAAAACCAGCTGTGGTGAGAACAGTGTTGTATCAAACAATGGCGCATTTCAAAGAAGAAAACTATTTGCATCTGCTGCAATACTGCCGAGCGACAGTTCTAATCTAGTACAACAACTGTTAAAAAATATTCACACAACCTAAGAATCACTCTTATAAGGCTGCAAAAATCCCTTTCAGAGCCCATACGCAGCTAGAGCTGGCTTGCATCTCAGGAATCTTAATTCTTAAGCAACATTTGAGCAAGTAAAACCTAATTTTGTACCTTTCATCCCAAAAATTGAATGGATACAACACATAATTAAGGGGTGATGGACTGTTTAGAATTTTAAGATTTAAGTGCCCAACTACTACATTTATTTCATTATTACACCAATACTCTTACTTCCTCGAATTTGAAATTTAGAACTCTAGTTTTCTAGATGGCTTTCATAATGATATTAGTTGCGATAATTTTTATCTTATCGGACCTACTGATTTTTAGTTTTCAGACACGCTAACATACTTGTGGGTGGCTGACGCTAAGTTTTACACAGGTGCTTAGAAGAACTCACCCAGCTCAGTCAAGGAACATAACGAGTTGTCAATATCATGTATTTTATCGTAACTAACAGATTGTGTGCTTTTTGGGCTTCCTTTATCTTACTGTCGAGCATCTGGGTCTCTACTAACTTCATTTCTTTATTGTATCTCTCCAAAATTCTTTTGACTAGTCAGTGGTGCAAACTATGCAAAACAATGAACCATGAACCAGTAGTCTTGTATGCATCATAATAATAATGAAAAATATTATGCATGGAGTGTACGAAAAAGATACAGTTATAAAAAGTGAATATAACCGAGCTTGCTAGATCATCATTTAATGAGTCTGTAGCAGAAAACAATAAATACTATATTTTAATAGAATTTCGAACCACAAACCATGGCATAGAGTAGAACATACCTAGAGCCCCAATGACAAAAATCAGAAGATACTGAAAAGAAATTACTGGGATCATCTACATATTTTGCCAGCAGTCGTCCATACATGGCTTCATTTTCAGCACTAAGAGCACCGACTAGAATAGGAACAATCTTTACATTATACCTACATTATATTCAGCATATTTTATCAGTAAAAGCTCAAAAGAGCTATAGTCGGATTGAACACAACATACCCTCGGAATATTTTAGCAAGATAAGGCAGGTGCATTTCCATGCTATGCTCAGCTTCGTCAACATCATGATCCATCAAATCAAATTTCCCAGTAGCTTTTAGCTCTTCAATGACTGACACAACGCCAAGCACGAATCCAAACAAGTTATCAGGAAAATGGAATTGGGAAGGAAAACCAGTGATAACTTTCATATCCATATAATATAAAGTGCTAATAAGCAGTGTGCAGCTCAGCAACTGTTATCACCCAAATTCTGCTTTATTGCCTATTCAAAAATAAATAAACAAATAGAAAATAAAAAATTTTGATCTATTGTAGCACCAATTTGCTAAACATTAGGACATTTCATGAAGCAGACAGGATAATTGTCAATGTCTTTCTCTCAGCTGCAGATCGAGTGGAACTAATTTATAAGGAATGATATTTTATTTGAAAAAAAAAGGTGCAGCATGTAAAAATATATCCAACAACTACTGTGTTTGCACTTCTTAAGGCTAGTGTGGTGCTTCCTCTTCTGCCTGTTTTCTATCAAAAGTTTATTTCATTAAAATGCAAGTACATTAAATGGAGTTAGTTCTTTGAACAGGAAAGGCAATGTAGTTCACTCTCTCCCATCACTAATTTTGATTTATCTCGGTTGCAACAATAAATACTATTGATGAATTTTCATTTCATTGTCCTCATTGTCCTTGCAGCTATTGGTAATTCTTCATTTTCATTGTTCAATTCATTTAGGGACTCATTTGGCGCACCCACTTAAGATTCAACACTTACGTAATGGAATTGAACATGGGAAATAACATTTGGTGTTAGCCAACAAATTCGAATTTGAATTTTTGAAATGAGTGGTGAAGAATTGAAGATTGGTATAGTACATATGGGTCCTATGAAATATGTGGATGTGATTAGTCTAACCAGATTCTATCTCAAATTCAAATGTGTTGGCTAACAGAGGTAAATACCTATGAACTATCATGATCAAAATAATTGATGGTATCTTAATGTAGGGGTGGGATTAGAGGTTCATAATTCAAAGTAATTATGTTAGAAACCTGGCAAAGCTTTTCATTCCCTATTCTTACTCTTTGATTCACAAAGTTATCCTTTCTCCAATCAATATTTCCTGGGAACAAAAAGAGTGTGAAAGTGACAAGTATCCACATTATGCGTGTGACCGGGTTGACTTCCATCTCTTGCTGAAAATTTACTTTTTAGTTTGCATATTACTAGTGGGGATCATGAAATGTGTGGATAATAATGATTACTAGCAGAAACGAATTCTTAGTCAAAAAATGTTGAAAGAACGTGTTGCTACAGGCAAAAACTTGAGAATGAAAAAAAGAGAGGGTCATAATACCTTCAACATCAATGGGTAGGTCACCTATTGGCGTCTTGTAAACTGTGGCTCTTGAAAGTTCGCATTTTGTAGTGTAATGGTGATGAGATGGACCAAGAAGAAACACCCTAGAGCTGCAAAGCAGAAGAGTTTCTTTCAAATTTATCCTTAGAGAGTCACTAGGCGAATTAGCCAAAAATCACTTCTTAACTTTACATAATATAAATGAAAAGTGAGCTTGAAGTCCACTGAGAAAAAACCCACATGCTTGCAGGATCTATGTTTCCAAATGCGTAGGCTGCTGCACGTCCAGAATAGGAATAGCCTGCATGACTAGTGGGTTAAAATGCCACTGTCAGAATTTTCACAACTTTTTGCAGAGTAACAACAGAGGTTTGTGATGACTTACGGCGCAATTACCCCTCTTACATCTGAAGACTTATCCAACCCAGCTCCACTCAGCCAACCGTCGAGCTCTTCAGATAGTTTCTTAGCTGAAGAGTAAACATATAAGCAGAATTACACTTTCTTCTCAACATGAATTTACATTATACAGTATAGCGTAAAATGATTTTCTATGAAAATGATCACCAGACATAATTTTACAATTCCACATATTAAAACGCAAAAAGAAATAGCATCGTTCAGATGATAAACTCACTGACACAATCACCTGAATTAAAAATTTAGAAAGAGAAAAAATCTGGTTTCAACATCGTCATACTCATCCAAACTGGATACTGGAGTTCTCCATTCTAGTTCACTTACAATTACAGTCAAACCTTCTCCATTCTAGTTCAATTATAATCAAAAAGGAAATTGACAAAGCATGATTAACAACAAGTAATTTTAAAGCTGAAGGGCAGATTAGGGGAAAAGCAAAGCGGTAAATTTGTAATTCGTGAAACTTACGATTATCGGTGTACCAAGAACCGGCGTGAGACGCTCTTCTGATTTTGTCCATTTTCCAATAGCTCAAAAAATTATCGTTTCTTCTGTAGAAAGCCGGGGTCTCTGTTATGTATGATCTGATGATTGCTTATAGCAACGCAAAGTGGGCAGTGGGCAAGAAAATCTGAAAAAGCACTTTCCTTTTTCGTTTTTTGGGCTCTTTGCGTACTTGGAGAAACATTGAGATTTGTTGCAATCGGGTCCTCGTTTATCTTTTTGTCGGATTTAAGTCCACAAACGATCTTTTTTTTGCCAGTTCAGATAAATGAATGAAACAGGGATCAAATGTCAACAGTAGTACTACTTGCTATTTTTCCGTTTCACCCCCACATTTTGCTATTTTGCTATTCCACCCCATTAGTTTTGCACTAAGCGACCATTTGATAAACATTTAGGGCTTGTTAGAATTCAATTTTTTTATGTTAAATTGAATAGAAAAGAGAACGAACAGTGTTAAATGATTAAATTTTATATAATACATACAAATTCTACGAGATATATGAATGTAATTGATCTAACTAAATTCAAATTTAGAAGAAACTGGATTAAAATGAGAAGAATAGTGTGGCCTGCAGTTCAAATTGAATATAATTGACTATTAAAAAAGAAAAGGAATCTTGAAATTTTATTCAAAGTCACTCTCTCTTTGTACCATGGCTGTGATAATAAAATTTCATCATTGAATCCTACAATGACGAATGGATACGATATATAAATTCAAACTGCTCCCACTATCAAAAACAAGCTGACGCAGGTATGCAAGATGTAAATACAGGGTGCCAAACTGATAAGACAACAGCAACCCTCACAAAACCTTTACAAAATCAATCGTATTACTAAATTCCATTATGTAATGCTATAATTTTCCCAGCCTTCGAGAAAATCATCGACTGGAGAAAAAGAATGATATGAACAGCTCTGCAACTAAATCACGAGCGATGTGAACCAGAGTATAACACGAGGATAATGAAATCGTTGTTTGCTTCCGTAAGCAAGCAACCAAAATCAAAGACAAATATTGATGAAGAAACCTGCAAGAACAAATGTAACTCTGATTTAGTAAAAGAAAAAGTGGATGCTAAGTAATCGCTCTCCCTCTCTTAGAACATTGTTTTCCTAAGAAATATATAGTCACACCAATGGAAACAGAAGTGATGAAACTAATAATTTACCAATTGATCATGCTAAGAAGTATCCTTACGAATAAATTATATTTCTATTGTCTAGTTCCAATGGTAATACATGATCCTTAATGACTATGTGAAAGTGCATATCGCATGATATTTATAGAATACTTGAGAAAGCTCGACCCTCAGATGAATTTGATAGAGAGACACCATGCTAAATCACCTAGAGACTAGAGCAATAAAGACGTATGCAACAGCTGAACGGTAAAGAAACAATACCAATGTATTTCCTATTGCACTGCCAGTCTTTAGCAAGGTAATTTAAAGATGCTCCAAAACAGAGTGAAGTTTTGGAGTACGCCGCCTGATCAACGGCTCTAGGCGAAACGATGCAGCACGAGTTCGCCACTTGTCAGCATCATACATCTCGTTCCAAGCCTGTACTATCTCGTCAACTTTGAACCCTAGTTGCAGCAGGTAAAAGATGGTGAGAAATATGGCAATATATTCATTATATAAATTAAAACATAACATAAGTTGTTCATATCTACCTTCCAAAGCAGTTGCATTTGAACAATGATTCTTGACCATAACTGCAATATCAGTAGCAGATGCTCCAGCTAGTCCAAATTTCTCAACCGCAACCTCCAGGCATTCTTCCCAAGTCGGCAAACCCAATTTAAATTCCACAACAGAACGTTCATACAGCAAAGTACCCCATAGAAGATACAACTGAGACCTCATACTGGACACCTGTTCTGCAGCTTCCTCTGGCGATACGTCTTTAAAAAGTTTATCTAACCCAAGTTTCCGCAACTCAGCTATTTCTTTTTCTGATTTGGATAGTCCATTAAGACGCTGTTCTTCCATCTCTTCCCAAATCTGCATGCCTCTCTCCATGCCATCCTCAGCCTTATTGAATAGCTCTAACACCGTTGCAGATTGCCCTGTTTCTAAATCAGCCTTGGTTGCAGTTATATAATACCAAGAGAGCTTTGCTTGTTCAAATTGCTGCAGCCCAAGTGCAAGAAGACCTTCATAGAAGTCTGGTTTAATTTTTAGAGCTTCTTCATACCTCATTCCAGCTTTCGCATATTCCTTGTGGGCCCAATCATAAGCATCTTTGACTTGAGCTAAGACTGACTCCCCAGAACTGTCTTCTGTAAAAGAGATCCTCTTTCCTGCGCGAGACATTTGAACATTCCCCCAGTTAAACAATGCTAAAGCAGCCATTTCTTGGAACTTTGCTGCAGCAATTTCGAAGAGCTTTTGGGCATCATCACTTGTAACAGTTTCTTCCATTGCTTCTGAGTATAATTTTGTTCCTATTTCATGGAGATCTAAGTATGAATCACAGTCGAACCCAACATGATTCTTGAACAGCCTTGCAAATTGGAAAATCCAGTCCTCAACAGAAGTCAGTCCATTATCCATATTGCTGTTCTCTGTAGAGGTAGTCGGTTTCCCATTGATTTGGTGCATTTTCTCTTCGCCACTCATTCCCTCATAAATTGGTTCCTTATTGGGACTAACTTCAGCAATATGTAGTCTCAGAAAACCCGTAGGATCACCGGATGCTTCTGCCATTCTCAGCTCATCATTCGTTGTGATTGTAACTAAATCGCCTTCTTGATCCTTATACTTGATAAGTACACCTTCCATATTCGGAAATCGATCTAAAACTACATCCCTCACAAGTTTAATGCTACAGTTAACAGGAAGCTGAGCCCATCTTATATCCTCTCCATTAACCAATTTCACATTCTTCATAACCACCTTCTCTTCCTTGATACTTCTCTTCTCTTCTACGACCACCTTATCCTCAGCGTTCTTTTCCTCAACTTCATTGACTTTCTTTTCCTCAACTTGATCGACTTCCTTTTCCTCGACTTCATCAATCTTCTTTTCCTCAGATTCATCATCAACACTTCTCTTTTCTAACTTACCGCTTTTCCTCTTTTTTGCCTTCTCTTTAGCAGCCTTACCAGAAATTGAGGCTTGATGAGGCTCAACATAGTCAGGGGAAAAATCTGCTTCTTTTCCTTCAAATTTCAGACCCTTTTCCTCAATCGCCTTTTTCACCTTATCCAAAATATCAATTGCATTCAAATTATTCGGTTCCATGCTCAACACAATATTAACATCTTTCAATGCCAAATCAAGCCTATTCAAGGCCTCATAACACCTTGCCCTCTTTAACAGCGCCTTACTATACTTGGGAGCAACTTGAAGTGCCAAATTGCACTGGTTTATTGCTCTTGGGTACTCACCAATACCCATTTGCATATAACAACCTGCCATATTGCTTCGCAAATATGCAACATCAATGTGATTAGGAGGGAGCAATTTGATGGCCTTTTCATACTTCAACATAGCACCCTCGGGATCACGTTTTTGAAATAGTTTGTAGCCTTCTTCCTTCAACTCCTGCGACATGTTAATGAAGATAGCAGTGTCTTCATCAAATGCTTTTGAGTTACGATCCTGAGCTTTGCCCTGTCTCGAATTTCCATCATTGGATTTTAATCCTATTGGAATCTTCTTCTTTCCTGAAGGCTTCCCCATATTCTAACTCCAACAGAGAGCCTGTAATCAAATATGTTTAAGTAAAAAGGCTGATTTTTATACTTTATTTATATACAAACCCAACCTCACTGAACACCAAATGAATAAGCAACACAAATTAAAATCCGAAAATCGATCTGATAACTAAACTCAGCTCTAGATTTGATTTTTAAGTCATACATAAACTCTTAAATCATCGATTTCCAAATAAGTATAAATCCAATACAAGTTAACAGCCCCAACTATTACTTCAAATTAAAACCCAGAACAGAAACTTAGGCAGCCAAAAAAGAACATAATCAACAAAAACTTCTAGTAAAATCCACAAATTCATACGGAAAGTTAACTGCTTACCTTCAAGACTCCTTTTGGAATTCTTTCAATCGGATAAGTGATTATCAGAGACGTGAAATCCTAATTTGACAAGCACAATGAAGATAAACTGAAAATTATATTTAAGGGATTCAAATATTCAAGCTACAAAATTAAGTAGAGAAAATAATCGATTGAAGTAAATTAGAGAAAGGTTAAACTAATAGCAGCTCAAGAAAGTTGGAAGAATTTTTAGGATATTGGGAAAAAAGGGTATTTATGTTCTGAGAAAAATTGTTGCTCTAGCCTCTAGGGTTCCAAATTCCATATTTGCTGGCTTTGTTTGTGCACACCGTCAACGGATCTGCAATTAACCCCTCCTCCATTCTCAATTGTAGCGCGTTTCGTTCACGCTACTCTTTAACTTTTATTTTCTCCCTCTTTTACATCTTTTTATTTGTTCATTTTCTTATGTAGATGTGAAAAATATTTATAAATATTTAGGACATGTTTCCTTTTTTGGTTTCTTCCAACCATTACTTACCTACACATCTTTAAATTTATTTTGTACTTTTAGTAACTTTTCAAGAGTCATTATTAAAAAGAATACACAGTAAAATTTATTTGCACTATTTATTTTTTTAGATAAAAGTATTAATTTTTATAAAAAGTCAAACAAAATTATATAAATGGGACGGAAAGAGTGTAAATGAGTAGGCCTGGTGTGGTTTGGGTTGGATTGATTTTTTTATCAAACCTAAGACCGAACAACCATTGTCGATTTGTGTTTTGTCCAAATCGAAACCAACCCACCTTTGATCGATTTAGGTCCGTTAGGACAATTTAATCAATTTAGATTGTTTTTGAACAGTTTCAGTGGTTTCGATTTCAATTTTTTCATCCCAAAGCCCAAACCACGTCCATCTTTAAACCAATTCGAATTGGTTCTATTTTACAGTTTGGACGAATTGTCAATTTTTATGCTTAGCCCTACAATTTAGTGGTCATGAGAGAGCAGCAAGGTGATGTTGCATAAATTGAGAACATACTATTGGGAAACAAATGTAGCTCAGATTCAAGTTTATGGATTTTAAAAATTTTTCCCAGAAAAAGTGTGCCATTTTGTCCGCAAAATGAATTTAATATTGATGGTTGATTGACAGAGTTTTTTTAAGAAAAACAAATCTGCAAGGAAATACATTGTAAAAGTAAATATGATTTTTTTTTTGAAACAGTAAATATGATAATTAAGGTGTTGTGTAGAATATTTTATTTAAGATGGGTTAAAAATACCCTTTATAAGTTAGTGACACGCGATATAACTTGATATTACATTACAATACCCTTTATTATTATTTCTTTATATATTTCTTAGATACTAATTTTACAATTAGCAATAATTATAACAAATAAATACTAATTGATAAAAATTAAAAATTAAAAAACCTAGAAAATAAATACTAACTATAGGTACATAGATGCATGGACGTCACATTCAAAAATAATAATAATAAATTAATAATACATAGATGTCACATTTCTATATCTACCAATGGTGACTTGACAAGTATTCAACAAGACCTCAAAGTATTTGAACTTTTTTCATTTAGAAGAAACTTGCCAAGAATGGCAATTAAGAACATCTTTATCTTATACTTTTTAAATGAGAAATGTTTTATATTATAAAAATGATATCCCTTCAAACAGATTTCAAACGGAAACTTTCTTCTTCTTTTTTTTTTTCAAGTTTTTCACTTTATTATTATTTTTTTACTCTTTACGATTTACAATCAACTGCATTAATGGATTCGAAAGGAATATCAAATGCATTAATTAAAATATATGAAAATTGAAAATCTTATCTTCCATTATTTAAATAGGGCTTAAAACGTTTAGTCAATAATATGTCATTTGATAATGATAAGTTTTTTTTTTTTTTTTGATAAAGTGATTTCAGTGTGAAAATTCAATTTTTATTCATATGAAATTTTCATTACAAGAGAGGGAGATACAAAGCCAAAACCTTAGAGGAAAGAAATTACGTAGTGAATTTAATTGATGAATATAAAAATATACAAAATAAAATATGGAAAAGAACAATACATGTTTATTGATTCTTTAAACAAAAATGTATATTTGGAGACATTTTTGAATACTCTCACAATATTGTACTGCTCATCTATATACAAAAAAAATCATATTATTTAATTAATTGTGACCACTACCAATTAAAAATATTGTATTTTGTGATCTGAATGAGAGTACTACAAATTTTCATTTGATGAGGTTCAACATGGCCTAAAAGCATTTACGGACTAAATAGTTTCAAATTTTAATTAATACTTTTGTCTTTCTCGACAAAAATCAATTGGTAATTTTGTGTTCTTAAAAACAATAATAATAATAATAATAATAATAATAATAATAATAATAATTGGTAATTTAGTGGCAGGAGTGGAGCGTAACGTGCACGCCAGAGGAAGAAGTTTGTGACGACACCCGCAAAAGTGGAGGGAAAGACAGCCCGATTTCTATGTGGAGGGACCCGATTGGGTTTCAGGTTTTGAACAGGAAGGAAATAGCGAGAACACCCTGTTTGGACGGAACGCGTCTTTTGTCTCACGTGCGCCTCCTTTTAGGACCTGTTTGGCTAAGTCAAAATTTCCTGTGTTAGCGGATGGGTTTTAATGTATTTTTATGAGTATGAAGAGAGAGACTAACAAGGTGTTAGTGTATGTGTATTTATGAGTATTTATGAGTTTTGATGTGAAATAGGAGAGAGAATGAGTGGAATTGAGCGGTGGAGATTTATGTAGTACAGTGGGTCCCAGAAAATATGTGGATGTAATTGGTTTGACTTTTGATATGAATGTATTAAAATGTGTAAAAATTTATTAAAAGTTGTAAAAGAACGGGCGCTAAGTGGAGTTAGATGGTGGAGATTTAATGAGGAAAAAGATACTCCCTCCGTCCCATTTTGATAGGCTTATTTTCCTTTTTCATCCGTCCCAAAATATAAGCTACTTTCCTTATTGATATAAATTTAATTTCTTCATTTCCTAATCTACCCCTATTTATTATGCATGGTTATCAATAAAAGTAAGTTGTTATATTTAATATAGGGATATATTGAGAAATATACAAGTAAAATTTACCTTTCCAATAAATATTAATTTCAAATTCTTAATCCGTGTGAAAGTCAAACCATGCCTATCAAAATGGGGCGGAGGGAGTATATGAATGTAATTTGTTTGACTAAATTTGAAATTTAAAAAAATGCATTAAAACTCATTTTAATGAGTATGCTAACAGGGTCAGTCACCTATATTTTCTTTGATGTGAAGACTCAAAACTTCGACCATTCAAACTACTATTCGCTTGATATTTTTGCTTTCGTCGATAACTCCAGAAACGAAGGCTCGATTCATTACAAAACTTAGGTCTTTTTCTACGCAACATAATTTCAAAAAAAAATTCTCTCTTCCTTTTCAATTTTACACACAATTATTTTATATTTTTTAATATATTATCTCATATTTTCAACTACACAATTTATCTGTAATTCGAATAAATAAAACTTACTCAAAATTTATTGTGAATCAAACGTACCTTTAATAAAACATCTAGAAAAAAGATAATTTAAAGAGCAATCTGACATCACGTTTACAAAATTATTTTTTTGTTTCAAAAGTTTTGGACTTAGCCAAACAAGACCACGAAGTAAATCTCTGTTTTTGCTAAAAACGGTAAAGACATAGGGAATGCGAATAATATTGAGTGGTAGTGAGTCGGATAAGATATAATATTAACATCTGACTTTGAGTATTTGACTAAGTATACGTAATGCAAATGATCTATTACTGCTGCAGATATCATTTATAGCACCAGTGTTGGTAAACCACATGTAATCTATCGTATTTTTATATAAAATCACGTATGATTTTACCAGCACTGGAACCAAAATAGAACATTCCCCGTAAGCTAATTTTTGGAGCAGAACAATTTAGAGCAACATAGCATTAAGTTAATTTTTAGATCAGAAAATTTTAAAGCAACATATGGCCTTATTGGTAAAGTTTGTAGCAAATGGTGTGTTCAAGTAAATTATATTAAAGAAAACATAGACACACGTTATATATATTAAAGAATTAAATTATTAATTCTTCAAAGAATTAAAGAATCAAATCATTAGCAGAAAACATAGACATATATATTAAAGAATTAAATTATTAGTAGCAGAAAACATAGACATAAATTATTAAAGAATTAAATTATTAGCAGAAAACATAACCTTGTCATTGCATTTGCATAAAAAAATCACTACCATGTTAACAGGCAATTTATCTTCTTTACGTCTACACACCAAAACACATTCATGATTCAACTCTGACAATTCCCAATTTTCCACGAGCATTTTGACCGTTTCACACGCAGTAAATTCCACCAAGCTCTAACAATGTCATGGAATGGAAGTGAATTAAAGGCCACAAATGCTTCCCAAAATTTTAAGTTATGCACCTTAGAAAAAATTCCTGTCATTTCTGGCTAACATCAAACAACAGAAAACAAAACAAAAATAGCACATCACATTGTAGAATCACTTGCAAGACATCATAATAACATTATAATTAGAAAGACAAAGTACACAAGTAAACTGTAAATCATCAATAAACTTATCAACTGTACAATCTCAACGTCAAATGTCACCTAAACTGACACTAAAATATAATGGCAGCATCATCTAAAGAGAAATAAACTCCCAGCCGTAGTTACAACTTACAAGACAAGTTAGTAATGTCGGTCGATAATCTCAGAACATTCAATCTATGTGAGAAGCAAGAGAAGCAATCCCAATTATATCAGTTCTTTATTGCAGCTTTTACCACATCCATGACCTTTTAGTTTTAGGATAACAACCGTGCAATAGAGTAGGTTTTTCTACAGTCCCAACAACAGGATAAGAAAGTCAACATACCTTCCTCCGTGGGGTGTGCAATATCTGTTTCCCGCTTCTGTAGAACTCTCACAAACTCAGTCACGCTTAAACTTCCATCACGGTTTGTGTCAAATACATGAAAGATAATGTCAATCACTTTATCAGTAAGAGAGATGCCACACACCTGCATATACAGCCAAGCTCAATGAATCAATAACTGAGCAAAAGATTATAGGTGTCCTAGCCCTTAGGATAGTTATTTGTGAAAGATGAAAATACTGGTGATCAAAATCAATATCTAATTTATCGATGGGAAAAAATGATCAAAATCTTAAGTTAACAATTCATCACAATGAAAAACCTTTATTTGAAACCTACCTGGGAAGCAGCTCGTTGTAAATCCTTCTTTGCCAGCGGCCCATTCACTTGTCCGAAACTAAAGAGTGCAAGAGAAAATTGCTGCAACGTCTTTCGCAGCTCTGCAAAACTCTTAAATTCTTCAAATGTAATGCGCATATTTCTGAGATGTGGCTCACCATCTAACTCATCAACTCGATTTAGCAACTCGTTCAAGTGCTTCATATCAGCAGATGCAACAGTGGACAGAGCAAAATCTTTGGCAGATATGGTTCCTCGCAACTTGTAGTCATAATGAGCAAACTCCAGCCTTATCATCTGGAAATTATACATTGGTAAGTACATACATACCATGCATAACCACAAGAAAAATGAATTCCAGCAGTAAAACCTATCGAGGAAACACCGAGTGAGAAATAGATGAAGAGAACAAATCAATACGTGTTGCAGGTGAGCCACTGATGGACAAGTACAAATAGACTCCCTGTGAACTATAGGTTTTGGAGTTCTGAAAGATTCAAACTCCATGCAACATTTAAAATTGCCACTAAAGTAACTTTCAACCACAGAACCAAAACTTTGATGTTTGAATTTTTGCGTGATGGCCCATGTCTAACACAAAGCACGAGCATCCATGATTTGCTAGGTTAACAAACGAAAATATGAAAACCACTGTTAAGCTCTCAAGCTTAAAGGTTAATGTCAAATCTTAGCATGCAATGTAATTTGCCTCCGGTGGTTTCGGGAACAATATAAGTGCTATTAAAAACCATGGAAGCCCCTGTGCAAGATATTCACTGCAGTAGTGTAGAAAGTGTATAAGCACTCAAATGCGTTGGCTAAGGTAGCATAATCACATAATAGCTGTGAAGGTACAGTTCTCCAGGTCTTTCCCACCCCGTCACCCCCCACCCCACCCCTTTTTCTTTTTTTCTTTTTTTTTTCTTCTTTTTGTTTTTCTGATTTTGAGGATATCACACACCTCATCGTGCAGATCTCTCAAGAATTGTAGAAACTTGTCATATTGGAGACGCGACTTTCCATCTTTTCCAAAGAAGTATTCTACCAGGCCTCCGTTGTCTGCTGAACCTCCTAATCTGTGCCCTGCTCGAAGCCCATCGCTGTGGACAGCACCTTGTCTATTATGAGCTTGCATCAAGGACATTACTTTCTTAAATTCTTCTCTATCTATTTCTCTGTCAATCACAAGCATCACCATATCAGTTCTTGGGGAAGTGTTCTTTCATGTAGAATCAGACTAACTTGACAATATAGAGAGCAGATAAAACAATCCAATCCTTCTCCAAGCATAAAGACAAGAGAGGAAAGGAGGCAAATACTGTCTAGCGTCCCAAGAACCTCATTTCTACCCATTAACCAAATCCAGGATTGTTTCGATGTTTAATCATATGAACCACCTCTTATGCTCGAAAACTTAACATGGAAGTTGTGTTTCACGGAGACTATTTGGTCCAATACATCAATATCAAAAGATCTCCTCATTAGTTACAATACTCCACCACTAGGATCTTTTAAGCTTTCAGTTCTAGCTGGGATATCAATATAGAAGATGAAGATCCGACAGTATCTGATTGCAAAGGATCCCATACATTAACTGGTTGTGCACTATACTTTGATAAATATAACCCTCTCAGTTATAGAAAATCAAGTGTATGAAGCAAATGTAAGTAGAGACACCAGCGAAGCTGTAATAATCAAACTAGGGATCACATATCTTGCACTGGGTGTCAGTTTTGCTGGAAGTAGTTACAGCTGATACTTTATCAGGCAGGAATGATAACATTGAAAATCTTCCAGTGGGTGAAAAATGAATTTAATATTTTCTTTTCTATTAACATAGTCATCAACCACTGGAACAAGATCAAAAGATCTCTAGATGGAATATCGGACTAAGAAGCCAGAATCTCGTGTTAATCAAACCAAATCCTTAAACTGTTTATAGATCATTGTTCGTACACGCTCTTCCTGAAGAAAGTCATGATGTTAACTTCATTTGCTATCCATTTATTCTGATTGTCAGAGTATCATCCCTCAGAACAGCGTCTGAGGATTTGGTTAGCATTAGTTTCATTTGTTCTTTAGCTTCTCACTTTACTCCATCATACTTTGTTGGCTTCCCCTTTTTGAGGGGTGGGGTGGGGTGGGGGTAGTTATGGTAAGAAACTACTGTATTGAGATATTTGTCAAAGAATTGAATTGCTTGTATACCCACTACAGTCCAGATCAAACATCTTGAATGCTACAGAAAAGCTTGATTCCGGAATGCTGAGTACCGTGACAAAGAACAAGTACCTGTTGGGAAAAAAGAAAAAAATGAAAGAACAACAGTTTAGTTCCTTCGCAGGGCAAAAGTGTCCCAAAAATTAGCTAATTCTATGATTTGTTAAAATGTAAAGCAAAAGCAAGTATGAAAGGAAAGGGAAACAGACTAGTAGAACAGCAAAAATGGGAACAAAACTCCTAGAAAATTTTTCAAAATCCCCTTGTGCAAATTAGAACTCACTCTTTGAAAGATATGAGACCATCATTGTTAGTGTCAAACAGCAAGAAAAACTGTGAAGGGGCGCAGCGCAATTCACCAGGATGTCTTTCGCCTCTAAGATAGCCATCTCTTACAAGGTTCGATTCAGAAGGAGGAAAAACAGGAACAATTGCGCGCATTAGATCTTCTGGGGTCATGAAAGTTTCTTCATCAGTAGCACCAACAGATGCAAAGTATTCAAACACCTTCACCACAGGCATGGGGTCAGTTCTCCTTTGGTTTGACAGACTTATAAGGATATTTATAATAGGACTTCAAACAGGCAAATACCCTCCTCTATGTACCGGGAAAATGCAGTTTGCCGCATTGATATAAACAATATCGTTAAAATGAACTTTGATCTAATGGAAATGCGACCATGACATCCCTAGCCCCTCCCGACAACCAATTAAAAAGGACCCAAAATGATTTGGGACAATGACAATTTACCCCTAGTTAAATATAGCGAGTGCTTGGATGGTTTTGCAAGGCTTCTTTGGGGACAAGATAGTGAAACAAGTGGTTAAATGAAAATCTGGAACTAGTCAACTGCCCAAATGCAAGTTTGTCCTGAAAGGGATAACAAGCAAATGGGAACCATCAAGAGGACTGTGCCGTTTCCCAATCATAAAACTGGACATTTTTGGTGAATATGTAAATTTCAGTTTATACCAATTACTCATTTCACTGTCATAGCTAATATAAATACTTGTTTTTCAATTTTATTTGATGATTTTGTAGTCTGGACTTTGTTTCTGTTTTAGCCTCGAACTGAAGCTTAAAAACGAACAGAATCAAAGAGCACCTTTTCAGGAGGGCTTCGCATCCGTATGCGTTTCTCGTAATTGAAAAAGATTTTCCTCCTATATGCATCTGCAATCACACAACAAACTAAATTCACAAACATCTATTCGAAACATTGCGGCAGTTATATACGATAATTGTGTACCTCCAAACAGAAATTTTGGTTGATGTTTCGGTCTTTGCGAAGGAACCGCGGCGCCGGTGTCGGTGCCGGTGGTCAGAGGTGTCGTTGAGCAATCGGAGGAGGCTATAGATGGAGTTGTGGACGAAGAAGAACAGGAGTGTAGTGCGAGTGCAAGGGTAGAGCTGGTAATTATTCCAGCAGAGATCCATCGAAGGAAATTTGTCCTTGCATTGCTGTTAGTGCTAGAACTGTTAAAGGAAGTAGTGGTATCAGGTGGGGGCTGGAGGGAAGAGAATTGGCGTATCTGTCGGCGGGAGAACAACGGTGAGGCTCGTCGGAGAGTTGACCAAGGGAGCATGTTCTTTATCAGTATCCAGATGGCTGCATAGCAATTGGTTAACTGTTTTGGGGTTGGGAATCCGGATTCCGGTATTGGGCAGAAAGTAGAAACACGCGCTTTTGACATTTATGTAACTTTATTTTTATTTTTATGTCTTTTTCTGAAAGGAAATGAAATGGTGGTTAATTTTAAACACAACTAATGTGACACCTGCGACTGAAATCAACAATTTAGAAAAACTAACGATAATCCTCACAATACAATACTTTACTAATGGCACAGTACCAAAATTTTCTCGTCTGCTGAATTAAAGAATAATGGGTAACAAGATCGCGAAAACGACTGAAGCTTCGGCGACTCGCCAATAAAGCTGTTCGAGCTCAAGCTCGCCTTTAGGGGAGCTCGAGCTGGCTTACGAGCCATTTTGTCATGTCTATCTATAAACATGTTATACATTTGCAATATTTCGTGAAAATTTCTGTCATATATTATAAAATTGTGAATTATCAACATTAATGATTACAGTGCATTGTACGAGTGTGAAAACTAGTACAAAATTAAACCAATTGCACTTTTAACAAACGATAAGAAAATAGAGACTTGAAGTCTTGAACTAACCACCCGTTTCAATAGTAGAAATTGAACTAACCTCGTTTTCAATATTAAAAGTTTTTTTTAAGGTATAAATTATATCAAATTTATATCTAAGCACAACGATACAAACTCGAGTAAAACTTTGCTAAAACGGGACTTAAAGCCGTCTTGCCGATAGAAGAACTATAGCCACATTATTATTATAACTCTAACTAACTACAATTACTACTAAGGTCGCTCTGTAATCCGCGATTAAAGCCATACAATGTAATACAGTGTTGGTGGGATTTGAATGTAAATCTTCTAAATCTCAAGATCTCAACCTTTATAGTCTCAACCAATCGGACAAAAATCTCGTTGGCTTCAATATTACGAGTTGAGTTAACCTCAAGTTCAAAGTATAATTAGTACTTATTTCAATTTAGAGAAGAGTGGATGATTGAGGCATGAAGGAAATATAAAACCGATTCCTTCGTGGTTCTCTGGGCGCAGCGACAATCTTCATGTCAAAATCGAATTTGGGAACTTTTAGGTTAATTGTTAAAGATCTCTGATTGCTTGGAAGTTCTAATCTATTTTAAGTTAATTAACTTTTAATTGTTGTAAATTATAATTAGGAGCATTAGCATATATACAAAATTAAGCGTCTCGATGCGATAATGTCTGCCAGGTGTGCATGTGGCGTGAGAGATAAACATGAAAATTAAATCCTTAAATTTTCTCTTTCTTCATTTTCACAATTTTTCTATATCTTTTAGTAGCTTTTTCTCCACGTTGTCTTGCACTTTCTACAACGTTATTCTTGACAGTAATGAAGCAAAAATTACCAAAAGTGAGAAAAATGTGAAATCAAGAGAAATTTGATATTTAATTTTATATCTCTATCTCTTTAAATGCACCGCGTTGTTAATTAGAGATCTTTCTTAGACTCACGTTTGCATAAAAATCAAAGAAAAATTCAATTTGCAAGATTAGTAAGAAAATTTAGAAGATACCGAAATTATCCTTGAAATTATACATAATTCCTGTCACTCCATTACCTCTTCCTTTTCCAATCACCTTTTCCGGAAAATTGACGAACTCCTAGCAAGCTCCAGTGGTCTTCTCCAACACACTCCATTTTTTAGGCCAAATTTTTTCTTTTTTTTCGGCTGAACCAAATTTTCCATCTCCATCGAAGAACCAAACCTCCGATGAAGATGGAGAACCATAGTGATCCTCCATCTATTGAGGCCAAATCTAACCTCCATATTTGGAGGACTAGTCGACTGGTCTTCCGTAGATGGAGGCTAGATTTGGCCTCCATTATATGACCGATTGGTTCTCCATCGAAGGTCCTTGGATGGAGGTTACTCTATCCGCGGTTCTCCATGGCTGACCATGGAGAACCATGGTGAGAAGGGGGGTGATGGGGGTGTGGTGGGGTGGATAGGATTTTTGGTAAATTTTTATATGAGTTGAAAAAAAAAACTTGTTATTTTTGTAAATATAAATTTCAATTGATTTTTAAATATTTTATAAATTATTTTTTGATATTCTTGCTATCATCTCTTATAATTATTCCTGCTTCATTTTTTATTTTTTATTTTTTTGGTTTTTAAAATTCTGATACTACCTCTGTTCCAAAATTATAACTATTTTTTATCTTTACATGATTAAGAAAAATACAATTAATGGTATTGAAAAAGTAAAATTCAAGATTATTTTCTTAATATGCTATCTTATTTATTAGATATTTTATTTCAATTACTCTATTTTGATTATAAAAAATGTCTATTAAATGAGGACATACAAGATAAGTAATATTTTAAATATATTTTAAAAAGAAATGTGGCCTATATTTTGGGACCGACGAAAAAGAAATAGTGGACTATATTTTTGTGACAGAGGTAGTATATTTTACACAAAATTTTCGAAAAATAGCCTAAACATTTCTATGAAGTATCTATAAAGTCGCTATAGAGTTCTCGAGATGTTTATCCATAATTGATGTCGAGTTTTCATTTCCAAAATATTTTCCAAAACAAAACACTTGTAGTTCAGGAGTTTGCACTTAATTTCAAGTTCACTCGAAAACTACAACAAACCTGCACTTTTTGACACTCTGGTTACGTTAAGCCAAACCAAACAAGTAATTTCAAGTTCACTCGAAAATTGCAACAAACCTCCACTTAATTTTTTTTTTTTTTTGGAAAAGAACCTCCACTTAATTTTTAACTCTCTAGATTACGTTAAGCCAAACCAAACAAGTAATTTCAAGTTCACTCGAAAATTACAACAAACCTCCACTTATAATTTTTAACGCTCTAGCTGACGTTATGCCAAGCCAAACAAGTTTCAACTGTCCATTGGATAATCTTTCCTAGGTGATAATTGATATATTGAAAATTGATGATATTTTGGCCATACATAACATCCAAAAGGCCATAACAACTGGTTCAAAATTCCCAACCAGCACGATGTCCCCACAATCACTCTCTTTGCTACGTGGCAAAATCTCATCTGCCCCAGTACAAGGCGGTTATGCCTAATGCTTCTCAACCGTGCGATCAAGGTCCCCACTTTCAACGTTTGTTGCTCAAGTGGACCCAACTCATAAAATTCATCTTAGCCGTTTGATTTCCATTATTACCCCTGAACTTCTTATTATTCTCAGTATAACCCAGCGTCGTTCCCCTATAAATCCGCCCTTCCACACCAGCTAGGTTTGCCAAACTGACGAGCCTCCAGGGCCCTTAAGGAAAATAGAATAATAAAATACAAAGTATTCTCTCTCTCTTCAAGAAGTCTTCTTCTCTCGACAGAATGGGTTCATCTTCGAGAAAGTCAAGCGGACCGGTCTTACCGATCGCTTCAGCTTTCCGGCGGTCGATATCGCCCTCCGGTCGGTTCTGCAATTCGGAGATGGTGATGCCGGATGCGTCCTCGTTTGCCTCGTCATCCTCCTCGTTTAGGTATCCTTCGACTTCATCAAATGGATTCTTTCAGAATCACAGGTCAACATCTCCAACGCGCGTGAACCTTCACGCGCTTCCGTCATCGACCCCGACGCCGTCCGTGAGGTTTTCTATCAATAGATCCGGCTCTCCAGGACGGTCCATGACGGTATCTCCTCAGAATCAGGTGGTGCGGAAGAATAACGGGAACAATATATCGTTGCGGAAGAGAACATGCTTGTGTTCGCCTACTACGCATCCAGGATCATTCAGGTGCGCTTTGCATAAGAATAATTTTGGTGGCGGGAACAATCATTCGATTTCATACTCGCCTAATCGTTTGAACGCTCGGAGATCGGCGATGACGAATTCTCTGGTGCGCATCGGGACGGTAGAAGGTGATTTGGTCAGACGAGCTTTATCGGCTTTGATTCGACCTTCGTCTCATCAGCAGCGCCGCCGGTGTGATTTCCAGCCTCGTCCGAGCCGTTTGTCAATCATGTCGAAAGCCGAGGATCTTTGAGAAATCGATTCCTTTGGGTTACAGGTTGGTTCTATCGAAACAATTTTGGAAAAGAAAATTTTCTGCAGCTGCGGATCTCAAGCGGTGGCGCCAGATCTCGGTTGTCAGTCAATCAAATCTCCGGCCGTTTTTGTATTCCGACCAGTGGAAACACCTTAGCAATCTTGGAAACAGGAGGATATGAAATTGACTAAGTTGTGTACATATATTTGCGAAATGAACGACACATTTTCACGTCATACACGCTCGCAAGGATCTATCTAAAAAATGGACAAGGATGTTTAGAATTTCGTTTAATTAAAACCTGCAAACACCAATTCAAATTGAAAGCAAATTTATTCAGGTTCTTGTTTTTATTTGAGACAATGAATTTGGTGGTGGTTTGTTGAGTTTGTTGGAATCCAATTAATCTTCTTCCCGTGCGTGTTTGCAGCGATATGCGTTCCGTCCGGTTAACCGTTGTTCTGATTGACGTTTTCCGTACTTCCGTTGCCGTCACGTTCCCGTCGTACAGTCCTGTATTCGTCTCCGTTTGAGGTATAACGTTAATTTCTGTTTCTGACATTGCGTTTTTTTCATATACTTTTTAAACTTGTTTACTTTTTTTTTTTTTTTCCCTAATATACTAATTGCAGGTATGTCGTCATTGTGTTGCCGTCTGGAGACTTCAAAGTATTTCGAAGTTTGAGACTTCGGACCTGTGCTTTGGATTTTGACCAGTGAATTACCATGACTTGAAATCGGGAATGTTATGTTAAGGGCGCTGGGAAACGTTGGGAGAAAAAATGTGAGAGAGATGTGAAGCGGCTCAAGCATGGCGGTCGAGAGGCCTGCTTAGTGGGTTGTAAGTAAATTTGGGAGAAATGTTGGGAGAATAACGTTGGGAATATAACATTTTCGGATTTTGAAATATCATTTTACCTCAACTCCGGGAGCTGTGATGGATTTTGACCACTGAATTACCATGACCTGAAATATCATTTTACCTCACTCTGGGATCTGTGGATGTGGAATGAAAGTCGAGAAATAACTAAAAATAAACATAAAAATAAAAAATTGAATTCTAGTATACACCAATTTTGGATTAATTGAATATTAAAATTCGGGCAAATAAGTGAATAAGAAAGTATAAATTTATGTCGATTGATTTAGTGAAAAAGATACTTTATTGGGCGATTGGTCGGGATTCGAATCGAGATCTTGTATTTAAAAAAAAAATGGAAAGGAAGTATAAATTTATAAATTTTGACAGAATGGAATTAAAGATTTCAAGAACAATGTTTCTGAATATTATTTTCATAGATTTAGTAATTCTTTTAATTTTTTTATAGATTTTTGTGTAATTTCGGGCTACGCAAAAAGAAATTTCGAATAATCTTTGCCGGGTAAAATGGAAAAATCCAAATACTCTTTCCGTCCCAATTATATAGGGTCGGTTGACTTTTCACACATATTAAGAATTGCATGGGAAAAGTAAATAATACAAATGATTTTCCATTTTGCCCTCATTAATAAGTTAAAAAATTATTGAAATTAATAAAAGATTTTAAAATTTTCAAATTAAATAGGGATATTATAGTAAAAAAATACGAAAGTTCCTATATAATTGGGACATCCTAAAAAAAAATAAAACCCTATATAATTGGGACGGAGGGAGTACATAGCTAGCGTTGTAAGGGCCCTTAAACAAGGGAAATGGTGGATGAATTAAGAAATAAGATTTCTTTCTTTCTAGAAAGAAGATTTCTTTCTTTATAGGCATATGGTAGCCAGCTGGACGCGCGTGGATGTGGGACAGGTGGAGGCCACACTTGCGAAATCGAGTAAAAGGAAAGACGTGATTGATGACTTGTGGGATACGATCCTTGTTCAGTGGCCAGCCGCTGGAATATTTAGGTGATGTGTCTACCACATGGCGCACCATATCATGCCTCAACCCGGTGCTAGAAACGAACAAGGACGGACATTTGAGAACCAAATGGCAAATAGACCAAAATTCAAGCGTGTGTTCTATGGGATTCTTTTGTTTAAAAATTAGCTCAATGTGGTTTTTTGGGCAGTAGTGATGGGGTTACGAGATATGTGGTTAATAATGAGTGATAATGTGAAATAAATGGTTGATATTAATGTTTGACGTTGACTTTTAATAATAGATACTCCCTCCGTCCCATTTTGATAGACTTGATTTCCTTTTTCATCCGTCCCAAAATATAAGCTACTTTCCTTATTGGTATAAATTTAATTTCTTCATTTCCTAATCTACCCCTATTTATTATGCATGGTTATTAATAAAAGTAAGTTATCATATTTAATATAAGGGTATATTCAGAAATATACAAGTAAAATTTAGCTTTCCAATAAATATTAATTTCAAATTCTTAATCCGTGTGAAAGTCAAACCATGCCTATCAAAATGGGACGGAGGGAGTAATTTTTAGATAGAAAAAAATAGAGGCGAACATATACTAAATTCCAACGTTCCTTTTCACCTATTTACGTTCTCAATAAAATCAGTAAAAGCATTTCCATTGCAACTGTGGCTTGGGGAAAAAACGTTGCCAACTTAGCTAGATTGAAAATTTTACACAAAATCTGTCTCCAATGCACAGTTAAATTGGCCATTCTTAGCTGACCTGGCAACAAATAAAATACCGACTATGCATATGACTGTTTGAAACGAAAGGCTCTGTGAGACGGTCTAAGTCAGCAAACAAAAAAAAAAAAATGCTCGTTCCTGTTATAAAATCAAAGTAAAAAAATACCTTAAATGCTACAAGAAATAGAGAGGAAATATATTGAACTTTCTTCCTTCTTCTTTTTTTCATCAATTCATGAATTGAGGTCTATTTATAGACCATCAAGTGTAGAATCAAAACAAAAATGATGAGTCATATTACACATGATTATCAATCAAGTTGTACAATTATTCATGAATTATTTTCATCCTCACATGATTTCATAGTCATTCACAACTCATTCACAATAATGCATCCAACTTTTGAATTATTTATAACACTCTTGAATGACTATTTATACAATAAAGTTGATTGTGGGGTGCCCATGTGTTGCCCTCGTTAAAACCTTGTCGGGAAAACCCGATTGGGATAAAACCTGATCGAAGGAAAAAGAGTACAACCGCTTCCCCGATGTTCACCACATGAGTATAAATATCTTTGCCTCATTAAAACCTTGTCGTGAAAACCCAATGGGATAAAACCCGATCGAGAAGGAAAAAAGAGTACAATACTCCCCTCATAATGACATTGTTCAAGGTCCTTAAGTCAGCGATGCCAATTTGGTACACCAATTTTCTAAAGATTGATGTTAGTAACGCTTTGTGAACAAATCCGCTAAATTGTCAATTGAGCAAATTTGTTGAACATCAATTTCACCACTTTTCAAGGTCATGTGTATAAAAGAATTTTGGAGAGATATGCTTCGTTCTATCTCCCTTGATGTAACCTTTGTTGAGTTGTGTGATGCAAGTCGCATTATCCTCATACAATACGATTGATTTTTCTTTTATTGAGGATAGCCCACATGATGTTTGTATATGATGAGTCATATTCCTTAACCACATACATTCCCGACTTGTCTCATGAATTGCAATGAGTTCGACATTATTTGATGATGTTGCGCTCAAAGTTTGTTTTGTAGATTTCCAAGATATAGCAGCTTCCTCCACGCCAGAAATACATATCCTGTTTGGGACTTGCCTTTATGGGGATCTGATAAGTATCTGCGTCTGCATATCCAACTAAAGTAGATCGAGAATTATGTGAATAAAATAAACCTAAATCGACGTACCTCTTAGATAATCGGAGAATGTGTTTAATACCATTCCAATGTCTTTTGGTAGGTGTATGACTATATCTTGCCAGGAGATTTACTGAGAAAAAGCTATGTCCTGGTCGAAAGTGCAATTTGTCGAGATAATGTAATGCTCCAATTGCACTAAGATACGGTACTTCTGGACCAAGGATTTCTTCCCCATCTTCAGGTGGTCGGAACGCGTCCCTTTCAACATCAAGTGTTCGAACGACCATAGGTGATGTTAGAGGGTGTGCTTTATCCATACCAAATCGTTTCAAAACCTTTTCAGTATATGAAGATTGATGAACAAAAACTCCTTCTGGGAAATGTTCAATCTGTAAACCTAGACAAAATTTGGTTTTGCCTAAATCTTTCATCTCAAATTCGGTTTTCAAGTACTTCATCGCTTCATTAATCTCTTCAGAGTTCCAATGAGATTTAAATCATCAACATAGACTGCTATGATTGCAAATCCAGCATCCGTTTTCTTTATGAAGACACAAGGACAAATGTCATCATTTTTGTATCCCCTTTTTAACAGGTAATTACTTAAGCAATTGAACCACATTCTTCCGGATTGCTTCAAACCATATAGTGATCTTTGCAATTTAATTGATAACACATTATTTGGGCATGCACTAAGTGCTTCTGGCACTTTTATTCCTTCGGAAATTCTCATATATATATCTTTGTCAAGTGAACCATATAAATATGCGATTACTACATCCATAAGACGCGATGTCAAGTTTTTCTATTCTGACCAGGACTTATCAAAAATCTAAAAGTAATAGCATCCATTACGGAGAATACGCTTCTTCATAGTCAATTCCTGGTCTTTGAGAGAATCCTTGCGCTACAAGCCTTGCTTTATACCTTGTAATTTCGTTCTTCTCATTTCTCTTTCTTAAAACCCATTTGTATCCTGCTGTGATTACATTTTTTGGTGTTTGAACTACAGTCCGAATACTTGGCGTTTATACAAAGAATTTAATTCACTGTATGGCTTCCTTCCATTTTGGCCAATCATTTCTATTTCGGCAATCTTTAACAGTTGTGGCTCTAATCCTCACTTTGCACAATTTTCGCAACATTAAAGGAGAATATATCATCTACAATGTTAAGCTTTCCCTGCTCCCATAAGTTATTAGATAGTAAATAATCTATTGATATCTCATGGTTTTCGAATATACAGTTCTGCGGGAACCTCAATCTTCTTGGATGCTTACGGTTCTCTTGGAACTTTAAATATTTTATTTGATTGATCAATCGTTTTATCATTACTTCTGCAAAGTATTCTTTTGTTGGTTTTTGTCTTGTACCCTTCTCTTTCTAGGTACAGAATCCTTGGATCCAACTGGTCGACCACGCTTCTGGCGTATTTTAGATTCATTTGCTGTAACAGGTTGTCCTGCGGGGACATCAATTTTTGCCGGTGTATTCTCTACCGGTATATGCGACTTGGTGACTTTCCTTGTATTCACAAATGCATCGAGCGGTTCATATGCGTTCTTTGCAAATGAATAAGATTTTCAATTTCTCTCTCACATTTATTGCTTCGGGGATCAAAGTGAGCTAGAGTCTTCTCATTCCAGGAAAGTTCATTTTTTCTTTCAGGATGTAGTTTTGTACCCCCCAGTGTTGGAAAATTCATTTCATTAAAATGACAATCATTAAAGCATGCATTAAATAGATCACCTGTTAAAGGTTCTAGGTACCTGATGATTGACGGTGAATTAAACCCAACATAAATTCCAAGCCTTCGTTGGGGACCCATTTTGGTACGCTGTGGGGGTGCAATTGGTACCTGTACTTCACAACCAAAAATTCGAAGATGAGAAACATTAGGTTCTTGACCAAATGCTAATTGTAAAGGGGAGTATTGATGATATGCAGTTGGTCTGAGACGTATCAATGCCGCAGCATGTAATATAGCATGTCCGCAAGTAGAAGTTGGGAGTTTTGACCTCATAAGCATAGGCCTAGCAATAAATTGAGGCGTTTAATAAATGATTACGCCAATCCATTTTGTGTATGGACATGAGCAACGAATATTCAACTTCAATTCCATAGTCATTGCATAATAATCATCAAATGCTTTTGATCTAAATTCACCAGCATTATCAAATCGAATGGACTGGATCGAATAATCAGGGAAATGAACTCGCAATTTTATAATTTGGGCTAATAGTTTAGCAAATGCATCGTTTCTAGTTGAAAGTAGGCAAACATGTGACCATCTAGTAGATGCATCAACTAAGACCAGAAAATAACGAAATGGTCCACAAGGTGGGTGTATAGGTCCACAAATATCACCTTGAATTCTTTTGAAAAGTTGGCGATTCAACATTTACCTTTGTTTTAGAGGGTCCGATGACTAATTTACCTTGTGAACAAGCTTCACATGGACACTCATTTGGTAAAATAGTCTTAAGGTTCTTAAAAGGATGTCCATGTGAGCTTTTAATTATTCGTTGCATCATAGTCGCTCTGGGTGCCCAAATCTATCATGCCAAAGTTTAAGAACCTTTGAGTCAATAAATTTTGATTTTATGATGTTGTTAGACTCAATCGTTCTTATGAATGTATAATACATTCCGTGATGGAAGCGATGGAAGTTTTTCTTTAATCGCTTATGCCCGAGATAGAAATGAGTTTATGTAAAGATATTCTTTATTATTTTCTTCCATTGTTTCAATGTGATATCCATTTTTGCGGATATCCTTAAAACTAAGCAAATTTCTTCCTGGATTTGCTAGAATAAAGTGCATCATCTATATTCAATTGTGTATCATTTGGCAGATAATAATGAGCTCTACCTGAGCCTTCAATAATATTTGATGCACCAGAAATTGTATAGACATAATTTTCTCGTATTGTCAAATCCAAGAAAAACTTCTTATCTTGTAAAATAGTATGCGTAGTTGCGCTTATCGACTAGGCAAATATCTTGGCAATTTGTCATGGTCTACAAAAGAAATTTAAAATATAAAATTCATACCCAGTTAACAAACAACAATTACATATAACACTTAATGGAAAATAACAATACAAATATAAAGATAACAATTCCACACTTATCACACAAAAGCATTATAGAAAAATATTTCACACATAATACACCATAAATATAATAATACTTCATTAGAGAATTATTTAATCGATATTTTCCATCAAACTTCCAATGTTTGTATGATCTGCGGGATCAGGAAAAAGTCGGGAGTATCAAAATGAGTTCCATTGACTCAGTCATCCCAATCAAGAAAATTGGTTTCAACTTTTTCTTTTCCTTTCTCTTTTCCTTGGTCGAAGTTTATATATAAGTCCACCAAATGCTTTGGTGTACGACATGTACTGGGACCAATGCCCGTGTATTCCACATCGATAGCATCCGCCATTACCGCTTTTATCAAATGAATCATTTCCATTATTTTTCCAAATTTGAACACTCGCTATTATGTTCTTGATTACGCTCATTATATCGTAAATGAGCTTTTCCATTATCATGTTGGAATTCACGTCTAAACCCTCGCCCACGCCCACGTGGCCCACGCCCACGCCCACGCCCACGTCGTAATTATTTTTCCTAACGTTGCATTTACCTCAGGCCATATAGTTCCATTTGTTTACGTATCACCGTGGATCCCGTTGGGCGTATCCCATGGTTTTTCATGAGTAGTTCATTATTTTGTTCTGCTACTAATAAGCAAGATACAAGTTCGAATCGTTTGAAATCTACGCTCTACCGATCTGCTAACTGCGGGGAGCACGTTCGAGGCATGGAATGTTGAAAAAGTCTTTCTAACATATCTTGCTCGATGAATTTCTTCACCACAAAAGTAATTGAGCGTATTCGAATAATTCGAATTGTAATCTTTACAGATTTAAAATCTTGCGGTATAAGTGCATCCATCGATATCGGCCTTGGGCGGGACGGCGACCCTTTGGTGATCGGATCTGCCCTTTAAATTTTCCACGTAACAGATGGATCTTTGATCGTGAGGTATTCTACCATCGTAGATGCATGTAGGTGTCGTCGAAGGAAAATTAACGTCAAGTGGTAACGATCTCGCTGGGATCTTTCATTTCCTTCGATTATTGTTTCACCTAACCCTTTTGAGATCAAGTGAATCTCAAAGCATCAAGTGTCCATGATGAATAATTATCACCGAAATATCAAGAGCGACAAAATCAAGTTTTGCAAGCGACATTTTCAAAAATTTAGATGAGCTAGTATATTTTGTTTTGAAATTTGAATTAGTACTCGTGCGCACAACAATAACAAAATAAAATTTCTTGTAAAAAAAAATCGTGATTATCTTGTAATAATTAGGTTTCGATCTGAAGGGTCATCTATAAGATGCAATCAGTAGAGCATATTTCCTTTTACTACAAGAGTGAGCTCTAGTGTAGAGACTCGTCTTTGATAACGTGTTATAAAATCAAAGTAAAAAAATACCTTAAATGCTACAAGAAATAGAGAGGAAATATATTGAACTTTCTTCCTTCTTCTTTTTTTCATCAATTCATGAATTGAGGTCTATTTATAGACCATCAAGTGTAGAATCAAAACAAAAATGATGAGTCATATTACACATGATTATCAATCAAGTTGTACAATTATTCATGAATTATTTTCATCCTCACATGATTTCATAGTCATTCACAACTCATTCACAATAATGCATCCAACTTTTGAATTATTTATAACAGTTCCAATATAATAACAGGTATTATTGAAGGTCTGCCTGTATCTTTGACTTTTTGCCATGAGGATAGTAAATAGAGGTTTGATTTTAAGTGCCGTATTAGAGATATATTTTGGGACCTTAAATGTTTCCCAGAGATTTTTTTGCTGCGGATGCTAGAAGCCTTCTACTTTTTATGGCACCTAAGCTATAATCCAAGCTCTGCAATGGAGATGTTCTAAGCTTTGATCCTCGAATTTTCTCAACAAAAACAGCACAAAATCAGCAAGCCAAAAATTCAAATTCATAAAACACAACAATGGGTGATGGATTGAGGATAAGAAAGGGATGGCCTAAGGAGAATGGGTTAGCGTCAATGTTGGTACTACTCAGACATTTCGGACCACTGGTAGAGCTCTGTCGATAGCTTATCGGCGGCAAAAATGGGCATTATTCAGAAAGAGAGGGATTTCGAAGGGCTTATTGGTCCGAGATGATGTTGGTAGGGATGGCAAAACAACCCGAAAAACCCGAAAACCGCGGGTATCCGAACCGAACGGGTTGAAAAAACCCGAACCGACGGATCGGTGGGTCGGATATGGTTTTTGATAGTAAAACCCGAGAGACGGATATGGTTCGATATGGATTTTAGCGTCATACCGAACCCAACCGAATACCCGAATATATATATTTTTCCTAAAAAAAAATATAAAATTAATAAAATGAAAAATTAATTTTCAAGTGTTGTGTTAGTGTGCATTCTAAATTTTACCAATGAGACTTAAGTATTAACTATATTTGTGAATTGTGAACATGTTGGTTAAAGTTCTATTTACAAAAAAAAAAAAAAATTCGGGTAAACGGGTACCCGTTCGGGTATAAAAGCCGACCCGAACGGATACCCGAACCGAACCGACCCGAATTACCCACGGTTCGGTTCGGGTATGGATTCGGGTTCGGCATCGCGGTTCGGGTTCGGGTATGGCCGACCCGACCCGAACCCGACCCGTTGCCATCACTAGATGTTGGTCGCAAGCGGCGGTCCTGTAGGTTGTTGGGCCTGAGGCGAACATTCAAAAATGGGCCCTTCTATTTATTAATTTCTTTCCGTAAAGCTAATATAAAACAAGACACGAGACTCAATTAGGGTTATAATAAAAATTAGTAAAATGCACAGTAATAAACTACACAAAGAATATAAAAAACTTAGTCAGAGCGCCAACGCCGAGGCCCGAGTGCAGAGTCCGCGAGTCGTTGCTCTCTGCTTTTTTGGATTTGCAATTATTCCCTTTTTTTCTCCTATTTGTTCTTTTATTAAACTTGAAAATGGCCTAAATATTTGAATAGATATTGCTAAAAAATTGGCCTAAATTTGTCAAACAAAAAATAGGTCTAAAAGTTTGGATTGAATACTTGAATTATTTTCTTATTACTCTTAAAATTGGGCCTTAAAATTTAGTTGAATTCAAAAGTGGACCCTTCAATTTTAAAAAATATATATAATAAACATCAAGTATAACGGATTAAAATGGCCCCCGAAGAGCTGGGCCTGAGGCGACCACCTCATCCGCCTCATTACAGGACCACCTCTATTGGTCGGAGATGGTGTTTTCTCTTGATGGCCGTAACTTACCCACCGCTGGAGGAGCAATTAACAGTGGCTATTAGTGAGAGAAAGAGAAGGGATAAAGAAAGAAATCTGAGAAAAGGGTTGGAAGAAACGAGCTAACCTTTAGCGGAAAAATGACTAGCGGTCAGATAGAGAGAAGGGGTGGCTCCGGCAGCGGTGGTAGCTTCCTCTGGCGAATGAAGAACGGCGATGGATTAAGGTGTGGAAGCTTTCGGGTTGACGAATGGGCCGCTGAATGTTGACGGGAATTGCGGGAAAAGGTTCCAACGGACAAGTTTGGGAAATTTGTAAGCTGGTCCTTAAACTTTCTTAGTTGATCGAAAATGGACCCCGGCTACCCAGTGTGTCTGCCACATGGCAAACACGTCACCGCTGGAACAGTAACTTGTACGATATCTCCATATCGATGTCGTTTTAGCACTGCAAGTAGACCTATTCCTATCCAGAACCTAGGGTGGGGATGCCTGTTTGCAATTCAAATCTCTTATCCCTCGGACCGAAGAAGCATACACTCACCAGTCAACCGATGAGTTGGCATATTTTTTAAGCTAGAATTTATTTGAATTTTTCTTTATCTACATATGTATATGTATGGTGCCACCGACGGTCTTTTGGGGCCCGAGTTTGGGCAAAAAATTGACTAAAACTTTGACCGGTCATCACGGGCTGCCACGATCTCGTCTGAAATTTTTCAAAATTGCTGGAGCTCTCCCTCGCCGTGCTGATTTCAGATCTGGTTCCGGATTTCAAATCGGACATCGAATCGGGCCCCAAAATACAGTCGGTGGCACCATAACTAAGGTGCCACCGATGGCACTTGAACAAACCTATATATATATATACCTTTAGTGGACTATGGATGTTAGGATTCAAAATTTTAAATTTTAAATTATTTTTATACATTTTAATTCATTTTTTTAAAATTTAAATTTGATCAAATCAATCACATTTATATATCTCGTGGAATTTGTGCATTACACAAATCTCTACCATTCGACTCAATTCATTCCCTCTTTGTTATTTCACATAAAAATCCATAAAAGTTTGTATTCCCCATGTTCCACAAAGACAATCCCAATTTTCTTTTTCATCAGCTCAAGTTATAGCACATTCATTTTTTAGGATGTATTAAAATATTTCACTTTCTACTATACCCCTATTTAATATATATTATTATGAATTAAAATAAACTAGCATAATTTAATATAATGGTATATTTGAAAATGTATGATTAAATATAGCTTTTCCAAAAAAATTAATTATAATTTCTTTATTCGTGTGAAAATCAAAGTGTGACTATCTTTATGAGATGGAAAGCGGAAAATTTTGAATCCTAACATGCACTCAATCACAGGTCTTGTAAGTTTTTTCCTAAAGTTTTGAATTCAAATATATATTCCAGCAAAAAATATATAAGTTTTTTTTTTTTTTTTAAGAAAGAAAAGTTATTCATTGGCAACATCAAATGAGATTACAATCAAAATGAAAGGAGGGCTAACTAACCACTCCAAAGAATCTAGCAAAAAATAGAAGTTTAGTACTAGAGAAAAGGTATAACTTCAAAGCAAATAATCTCTAAAAACAACTTTAATTCAAGATTTTAGGTGGCTTATTCAACTGACATTTTTAAAGTCTTTTAGAGAATTTTAAGAATTTCTATAGATTTTCTAAGCTTTAGCTTTTTCAAAAAATAAATACATAAAACTTCAAAAAACTCTAATAGATTTAGAGCATGCTTGCATATTCTTATTAATTCATACTTTCTTCTATTAAATCTCTTTCATCCCATTCCACCCATTCTCTCTCTTCAAAATATATATTACATAATTATATTTTAAAGTTTATATTATTCCCTCCATTTTGTAGGATTTTTTTTAACCTCGTTTATGTGGTCAATTTTTTACATTGAGTAATGTTTGCCTAGTAAATAACATCCTAAGTTATATGTAATAAAGGGCATCTTTTGAATTAAAGAAATTTTTTAAAAAAATTGCATAATAGTCAGTATTTTAGTTATTAATTTTATTATTTTTTAAAAATCTTATTGATTTTTTATCATATTTTATGTAATATAATTGTTTATATAGTGATTGTCTATCAATTCAAATATTGAAATCTTTTTATTAATTATATTAATTGTATGGTAAGAATAGATAGTACATTTAGCTCTTGAAATTTTGAGACCTAAACTATTGCACTCTTTAAAGATTTAGAATAGAGAACAATTTGTATTGTCAGAGTCATTTGAAGGTGCTGTAAGAGTAAATATTTTTAAATAAAATGCCAACATTTATGTTATACAATTTTTAATTTGTCGTTCAGTAAATATGATTCGTAATATATATAATTTTAAAAATCATTAACCAATTATATTTTAGTACTATTCTTACATTCGTCTTAATTTTTTTTGTCAAGGGGAATTAGTGTTTTGCTTCGCTTCTCTCGTCTCTGACACTACTCCCTCCGTCCCATTAAGATAGGCATCCAATATTTTTCACACATATTAAGAAAACATCTTAAATGTTCTTAGAATTATAAGATATTCATATATTCTTCCAATTTTACCCCTATATTGAATGGTCAAAAAGTAGTGTGAATATGTTTAAATATCTTGGAAGATGAAATATCTATCTTGATGTTTAGTATTCAAATTATCTTAAATAGGGGTATTTTAGTACATGGAAAATAAATTATACATTCAATAAGGAAATTGGACTATAATTTAGGACGGACAAAATAGGAATACTTGCCTATCTTAGTGGGACGGAGGGAGTATATTTATTCCATCCGTCTTATTAAGATAGACACCGGCCATTTTTACACATATTAAGAAAATATTTTAAATATTGTTAGAATTATAAATCTTTCTATATTCTTTTTGTTTTACCCTTACATTAAATGATCAAAAAGTAGCGTGAAAAAGTTCATAAATTTTGGGAGATGGAATACATATTTTGATGTCTAGTATTCCAATTATCTTAAATAATAGTATTTTAGTCAACCATATACTGTAATAAATAATCTTCTCAATATGGAAACTAGACTATAATGTGGGACAAATGAAAATGGAAAATGATAAGTATGTTTTTGCACATTTAATTGGTACTTTTTTTTTTGAAGGAGTAAATTTATTCAATAGACAAATCAGAAGAAAGTACATCCGAAATAAAAAAAAGGGGGTACGTAGACCATTCAACAAAAGAATGAAGTGTTCTAGCCGTCTTAGCTAGTTTGTGAGCAACTTGATTAGCCGATCTTCGAACCCAATTAAATCTGACATTTGACATTTCGTGAGTTTGAAGACGACACTCTTCGATTAACAAGCCGGCATAGGAATTGCCGATGTTGTTATTGTGAATAGCATTGAAAACCAATTGTGCGTCTGTCTCGATAATATAGTCATATGGAACTAGTTGTTTGATCCAAGAGAGGGCCTCTCGGACTCCCAAAATCTCCTCAATAGATGAGTCATAATTCCCAAATATTGGCATGATCCGAGCTGCGATGAAGTTGCCGGTGTTGTCGCGAACAACTAGTCCAATTCCTATCTTCATCTGGTCGTGAAATAAAGCTGCATCGATGTTAAGTTTCAAGGCACCCGAAGTAGGAGGAATCCACTTAGACTTGTCACGCGATGGTGGAGCTGGATGAGTCATAGTCGGAGAAGAATTAGCTTCCGTCCATTGTTGTAATAACGATCTAGCCATCGCAACAACCTTCAACACACTATAGGAACGAAAATTCCAAACGACTTCGTTCCTATTCCTCCAGATCGCCCAGCAAGTCATACCAATAGTGCAATGATCATTTTTATAAATTTCCATAACATCACCAAGCCACCCTTTGAAATCAAGAGACGAGGAGCAAGAAGAATCGATACCCACTGCTTCCCAAACACGTTGGGCAAACCCACATTTGACAAGACAATGAAATATAGATTCATGTTCATCTACGCAAACCGAACAATAGGGAGGGATATCTACCTGCTTTATGCGGAGATTGTCCGTTGTAGGAAGTACATTAGATAAAGCGCGCCAAAGAAAATTACGAACCTTCGCAGGGATTTTCAGTGCCCAGATTCTGTTCCATGGTACAGTCAGCTGCTCGAATTATTAGCAATAAAATCTGTCATCAATCTTCTGTATCCGCTGCGTACCGTGTAATCGCCTTTATTCTCCAACATCCAATAAATCCGATCAGGCTTACCTTGTGAAGATAAATGTATTTTCAGAATCTGCTTTTGGTCTTCTTCATAGAAAAGATCATGAATCAAGTCCAAGTCCCATTGCAATTCACCTGGGCGAAACAAGCTGTGTGCAGTCAGATTTTCAGCTTCTGGAATTCTAGGAGACGTAACATAAGTGTGCTCGAGACTTGGAAGCCACGGGTCATCCCAAATTCTAGTGGAAACACCGTTGCCAATGCGAATACGGCTTCCAAATTGCAAAAGAGATTGAGAGGCCATAATGCTCCGCCATAAATAGCTCTGATAGTGACCCATTTTTGCCTCAAGAAAACCGGAATAGGGATAATACCGAGCTTTGAAGATCTGAGCCACAAGTGAGGTTGGTTGAGTAAGAAGTTTCCATCCCAGTTTGCCAAGAAGAGCTATATTCATAGAATGTAACTTTCAAAGCCAAGGCCTCCACATCGCTTAGGAATACACAATCGTCCCAGAAGTCCAATTAATGCCCCGCCTCATCGCCTTGATGAGATTGCCACCAAAATTTGTTCATAATTCTTTCAACGTCTTCACACAATTGTTTTGGTATCAAGAAAACGCTCATAACAAAATTTGGCACCGCTTGGGCCACAGTTTTTAATAAAACTTCTTTACCAGCTCGAGATAAAGACTTTTCTTTCCATCATTGGACACGTGTCCACACTTTGTCTTTGATGAATTTGAACACGTCTTTCTTTTTCCTTCCAATAAGAGAGGGCAAACCAAGGTATTTGTCGTGCCCTTGAAAAGGCTGGATACCTAAAAATGACCGGATATCACATTGCTTGTGGTCTTCAACATTTCTACTAAAATAAATAGTAGATTTGTGGAAATTTATGGACTGCCCTGATTCAGCTTCATAGTGACGGAGTGTTGCTTTAATCTCTTCGCATTCCCTCGTGTTAGCTCGAAAAAATAACAGGCTATCATCCGCAAAAAATAGGTGATTAATTGAGGGGGCATTTCGAGCAATGCGACAGCCATGCAAAAGACCTATATCCTCCTTAGCTTGAAGAGATTTGGATAGGCTCTCCGCACAAAGAATGAAAAGATAAGGTGATAAAGGACAACCTTGTCGCAAACCACGTTGAGGAATGATGAGACCAATATCGGCACCGCTATGGGTTACGCGATATATGACAGTAGAGATGCACAAATAGATCAAATCAATCCACTTTTGAGGGAACCCCATCCTGCTCATCACTTCCATCAAGAAAGTCCACTCCAATCGATCATACGCCTTACTTATGTCGATCTTTAGAGCAGTTAAGCCATGTTTCCCTTTAGTCTTCTTTTTCATGCAATGAAGAGTCTCAAAAACAATCATAATATTGTCAGTGATAAAGCGACCGGGGATGAATGCACATTGAGTAGGAGAAACAAGATCTGGAAGAATACTCTTAAGACGATTCGCAAGAGTTTTAGCCAATATCTTATAAACGACGTTGCACAAGGAGATTGGTCTAAAGTCTTGCATCGACTCCGGATTTCCATTCTTGGGGATGAGAACAAGAGATGTATCATTAAAATTCTCTGGAAAACTACACGTGTTTAAACAATGAAGACAAAGAGAGATAACATCTTCACCAATCACGCCCCAAAAGCTTTGATAAAAGGCTGGATTCATACCATCAGGGCCCGGGGCTTTATCGGGATGCATATCAAAAGCGATTTTACGAATATCAAAGAAGCAAAGAAATGGCTCGTTCAACGTCTCTGCATGAGAAGGTGTGATACATCTTGAGATATTGGAAGAAAAATGGGCCGAACTAGTAGCTTGAACATTAGATGTGAAAATATCTTGAAAATAATTCAATATAACTCCATGGATGGATGAGGGCTCATTCTGCCAATTCCCATCGCTGTTCTTCAAACGATGGATTTGATTATTTTTCTTACGAGAAGAAGCTACGCGATGAAAATACCGAGTGTTAGAGTCGCCTTCCTTCAGCCATAATTTTCTAGATCGCTGCCTCCAGTATATCTCTTTCCGTTGCAATGCACGGAAATAAGCTTTTTGGACTTGACTGAATTGTTGTATCCTAGCTGTATCTCTCCTGTTATGAAGTTCGTACATAAGGTTACGATTTCGTCGAATATTGAGGTTTAGTTGTTTCAAACCCGAACCACCCCAACTCCTTAAATCATCACCACAGTGTTGGAGTCGTCTTAAAAAAGTATCGCCTCGAGAGCGTTCCCAACTGGATGAAACCGTTTGCAAACAATCCTCTTCACGAAGCCAATGGTTTTCGAACCGAAATTTAGAGGGAAAATTCTGAAAAGAGGAATCCTTAGTCTCAAGAAAAATGGGAGCATGATCCGACGAGAAAAAGCGCAAGTTACGAAGCTTAGCTTCAGTGGAAATTAGCACACCACCGCTGGTTTGCTAATGTTGGTCCAAGCCGCTCCTCAACCCAATTAGAGGAGCCCCGACTTTTGCACCATGTGAACTTGTAGCCAAGCATTCCTAAATCAAACAATTGACAATCTTCAACTGTCTCCCTAAAACCGTTGAAAAGCCACTCAGGATGGTCATGGTGTCCCAGCTTCTCATGGTGGAACATTAGATCATTGAAGTCACCAAGGATCACCCAAGGAAGATTAGAGACGGAAGCAAGAAGCCGCAATTGATCCCAGCTCTCACGACATCGAGAGCGATCGGGAACTCCATAATAACCGGTTAGCCTCCATCTGCGTTGGTTAGATAAACAGACCTCCACATCAATATGGTATCGTGACATACTCATAAGGTTGGCCATATTGCGGTCTTTACAAAGAAGAGCTAGGCCGCCACTACGACCAACACTATCAACTACTATACAAGAATCATAACATAATTTGTTTTTTATTGAGGATAATTTTTGAGTACATGCTAGTGTTTCAATCAAAAAAATAAAATCGGGCTTATTAGAAGATACTAGGTCGGCTAAGACCTGAACTGCTCGTGGATTGCCCATACCACGACAATTCCAGCTGAGAACACTCATTGGGTTTGGTGGGCCTGCGCAGCAAAGCCCACCGCATATACATTTTTTGGGTCCTCACGCATATAATCAATCTCAGGAAGTGGGCTGTTCAAATTGACGCCAGCATGTTCTTCCAATCTCCGCCTTTTCTGGTCATAAATGACAACACTTGATTCTTCAATGATTTCCTCATCATTAGGATGTTCCTGTTGACCCTCATTCGATAGAGGATTTTCCTTAAAAAGAATTAAAGAAGGAGACAAATTAGATGGAGGAATAGTAGAATTAGATGATCCCCCAATCACACCTTTTCCATTATTATCCGAGGCCATAATTACTCCATCATATGAGTGATTACCTCCTCCACACCATCCATCACGTCCTTTCCATGTTTAGCATGCATGAAATCCGATGGCGATTCACGCAGCCACTGATCGCCGATGGAGGAAGAGATGTTACGTGATGGAGATGTTAAGTTACTTATTTTGTGTGTGTATTATATATTTATTGCTCTCCATTTATTTGATCATTAAATGCTAATGTTTTGTTATTTCTATAGGTTTCTAGAGAAAAAGATATATTTTAGATCGAATAATATTCATTCTAGACCCATTGAGCAATTTTCACGAAGTTTTAATACTATCGGTTGATTTTCAATCAACATAGAAATATAGGGGGTTGCGTCAATTTATAAGGGTTTGTTTGATGCCCAAGATAGATAACTAGCTAATTTTGGAAAATCGAGGCTAACGCATATCCATAAGTAACTTAGCTGTTTAGCTTGAGAAATATTAAGTTAGCAACGGTTAAGTGAAATCAATAATCCCTACTACTTTACTCCAAGAATCAATCAATATTTGTGACAAATGTTTTCTTTGAACTAACTATTTAGTTCTTCTTCATTTCAACTCAAGACTTTAATTGTGTATGTTTACTTACCAATGTTTATTCTATTAACTATTGTAACATCAAGTGATTACTTTTGGAGGGATCGATAAATCGGACTTTTTGTCCACTTTACCACTTGGTTACGATCTGTGCACTTACTACATTTCTACTCATATTCACGAATGTAACAAAAAATATGCCTATCTTAACGGAACGGGTGGAGTATTTATTTAATGCTAAATGGGTGCGCCAAAGATTGCATTAAGGGAAAGAAAGAACTTTTTGTATATTTGATTACCCTCTCCATCCCATAAAGATAGTTTCAATTTGACTTTCACATAAATTAAGAAATTACAATTAATTTTGTTGAAAAAAGTTACATTTAGTTATACATTTTCAAATATAACTACATATTAAATGATACTAGTTTATTTTAATTGGTAACAATACATATTAAATAGGAATATAATAGGAAGTGAAACTTTTTAATATATCTTAAAAAAAGAAAATGAGATTATCTTTAGAGGGATGGTGCCATGGAGGGAGAGTATTTATGTTTAAACACCAATTAAATGTAAACAGGCTTTTTGTGCAAAAACCGTAATACCGTTGTTAGGTGGGAGGTAAGAAAAAATGGTCAAGAATTATGGCTTTTGGAAATTGGCCAAATATTTTCAAAGTCAAAAGGATTAGGTGCAAGTTTTTCTTCCATATTTGCCCCCCAATTTTGCCTATAAATTGAGCTCCATTTTGCATTGTTACACACCACAACTACAACACCAATCAAGAGAAAAAGAGAGAGATCTTGTGTAGAGAGAGAGCTTCAGTGTAGAAGCTATACACGAGAGATAAAAGTGAGTGGAGTGATAAAACCTTTGCGTAGGTAGAGAAAAATACAGTGTGGTATTTTTTGTACTCCTCATTTTGAGATAGTGAAATATATTGGTGTGGGTCCGTGGACGTAGGCAGTTTGGCCGAACCACGTTAAATCTCGGTGTTTCATATTTGTGCTTATTTTAGTGTCCATTATTTTCTCAGTCGCATATATTTTTGTGTCCCACTGATCTTGGGCGGAATTAGCAGCGTCCTAGTTCCCCCAACAACTGGTATCAGAGCTTCGTTCGTGATATCTCTTGAAATTCTTAGTATGCTCTGTGGTTACAGCGTAGACTGATCTTCCACATCAGAAACGATTTCTCGAAAAATCACATCTTGTTCGAGTGGGAGTAATGGCGACAGACGAGAGAATTTCCAAAATTGATAAATTTGATGGCAAAAATTTTGGATATTGGAAAATGCAAATGGAGGACTATTTGTATCAGAAGGACCTCTATAAGCCGTTGAAAGAAAAGCCAGAAGGCGAGAAAGACGACGAGTGGGAGGTGCTTGATCAAAAGCACTCTCGGCGCGAATTAGATTGACCCTATCAAAGTCGATCGCTTTCAACATTAAAAATGAGAAGACAACGGCGTTTCTCATGGCAAATTTATCCAAAGATGTATGAACACCGTCATAAAGAAATAAAGTTCATTTGATCAAGAAATTGTTCAATATGAAGATGACAGAAGCGGAGATTTGGAGAACACCTCAACGAATTCAATGAGGTAGTAGACCAATTGACCACGGTGGAAATCACTTTTAGTGATGAGGTTCGAGCTCTATTAATTCTTGGGCAGTTGCCTGAGAGTCGAATGGCACGATCCACGCCATCGATGGCTCTACGGAAAGTCGAAATTGAAGTTCGATGATCGCTAGGAGCATGATCTTGACTGAGGAGATCCGGAGACAGTCAGATGCAGCTTCAACTTCCGGGGCCGCTTTCAATGTAGATAGCAGAGGCAGAAGTTCAAACAGAGGGCACGGGCGTGGACGGAGCAAGTCGAGGAATGGCAGACCGAGATCCAAAAATCACAGAAATTCCAACAAGTCTGTTGAATGTTGGAATTGCGGTCAGGTTGGGCACTACAAAAATCAGTGTAGGGCAGCTCCAAAAGAAACGGAGAACAAGACCGAGGTCAATGTCGTGACCGAAGAAACACGTGATGCTTTGATATGCTCCATGGAGAGGAAGGCCGACTATTGGGTAATAGACTCTGGAGCATCGTTCCATGCCACCGCAAATCGACACTTTTTTGCAAATTATGTGTCGGGAAACTTCGGAGAAGTATATCTCGGAGACGATCATCCTTGCAGCGTGGTGGGCATAGGAGAAGTACAGATCAATGTCAATGGATCTGTATGGAAATTGAAGGACGTGAGACATATTCCAGAATTGAGGAAAAATTTGATCTCCGTCAAACAATTGTCGAGAGAAGGATGTGACACAAGCTTCTCTGGTGATAATTGGAAAATCACCAAGGGGGCCATGATAATCGCACGTGGCAAGGATAGTGGCACCCTATACACGATTTCGGCGAATCGCGCAGATGACAATCGCAGCTTGCTGATAGTAAGGATGCGAACTTGTGGCACCAAAGACTTGGGCATATGAGCCAGAAAGGGCTCAAGTACATGCATGCAAAAGGGAAACTACCAGGGCTTCAGTCTATTGATTTAGACTTTTGCGAAAGTTGTATTTTCGGGAAGCAGAAACGGGTGAGTTTCAATACAAGTGGCAGAACTCTAAAGAAAGAGAAGCTTGAACTTGTCCACACAGATGTGTGGGGTCCAACAGCAGTTTCATCGATTGGCGGAAAGTCATACTGTGACTTTCATTGATGACCACTCGAGAAAGGTGGGTTTACTTCTTGAGACACAAATCCGATGTGTTCGAGGCGCTCAAGAAGTGGAAGGCCATGGTGGAGAATGAAACCGGTTTTAGTAAAGAAGTTGAGATCTGACAATGGTGGAGAGTACGAAGATTTGGCGTTCAAGAAATTTTGTTACCAAAATGGCATCAAACTGGAGCGAACATTGCCAGGAACACCGCAACAGAATGGAGTTGCAGAACGCATGAATCGGACGCTGACGTAAAGAGCCGAAGCATGAGGATACATGCCGGCCTCGCCAAACAGCTTTTGGGCGGAAGTCACAATACGGGCGGCATACCTAGTTAATCGTGGACCGCTTGCACCATTGGAGTCTGTGAGATCTGGAAGAAGTTTGGAGCGGAAAGAAGTGAAACTTTCTCATTTGAAAGTATTTGGTTGTGTCGCGTATGTGCACATTAGTGACAATGCCAGAGTAAGTTAGACTCCAAATCACTAAAGTGTACTTTGTTGGATATGGTGGAGACGAGTTCGGTACCGCTTTTGGGATGACCAGAACAAAAAACTCATCAGAAGCCGGGATGTCATATTCAATGAAAAGGCAATGTACAAGGACGTAAATGCAATGCACCCAATGACACAACAAATGACGATCCAACATATGTTCCTGACGACACTCCGTATGAAGTACGCCAAAGGCATGATGAGAGTTTGCAGACAGAGGAGCCCGTCTCGGAGGTTGATTCACCACAGCCTCCAGCTCCAATTCCCATTGTGAGGAGGTCAAGTCGACCTCATGTTCCGAATCGAAAGTACATGAACTACATGTTGCTCACTGATGCCGGTGAACCTGAATGCTATGACGAGGCATGTCAGGTGGGAGATTCTGTTAAGGGAGCTTGCAATGAAAGATGAGATAAAGTCTCTCATCTCCAACCGCACGTGGGAACTAGCCGAGTTGCCCGTAGGGAAGAAAGCTCTTAATAACAAATGGGTGTACAGAATCAAAGAAGAACATGATGGTTCAAAGAGGTACAAGGCGAGATTGGTAGTCAAAGGTTTCCAGCAGAAAGAAGGAATTGACTACACAGAGATTTTTTCGCCAGTTGTGAAGCTGACAACAATTCGATCAGTGTTGAGCATTGTTGCAGCGGAGGGCTTGCACTTGGAGCAGTTAGACGTGAAAACTGCTTTCCTCCATGGTAACTTAGAGGAGGAAATCTATATGCAGCAACCGGAAGGCTTCTCAGTGAAAGGAAAGGAGAAGTCGGGTATGCAAATTGAAGAAAAGCCTATACGGTTAAAGCAAGCGCTTAGACAAAGGGTACAAGAAATTTGATGGATTTATGCGAGAAAAATGGCTACATGAAGTGTAATGTCGACCATTGTTGCTACTCAAAGTGTTCGAGTCCAAATATATCATTTTGCTACTTTATGTCGATGACATGTTAGTAGCAGTTCTGACATGGACGAGATCAAGAAGTTGAAGAAGCAACTATCGGTGGAATTTGAAATGAAGGACTTGGGAGAAGCAAAGCAAATTCTAGGGATGAGAATTTGTAGAGACAAGCAAAAGGGTGTTTTGCAGTTGTCACAGGCCAAGTATGTTGATCAAATCCTGCAAAGGTTCAACATGAGCAGTGCAAAGCCAGTCAGCACGCCATTAGCGAATCATTTCCGTCTATCCAACGACCAGTCTCCTAAGACAGAAGAGGAGAGAAACTTCATGGCTAAAATTCCATATGCCTCAGCCATTGGAAGTTTGATGTATGCCATGGTTTGTACTGCACGATATTGCTCATGCAAAGGAGTTCGCGGCAGATATATGGCAAATCCTGGAAAGCAGCATTGGGAAGCAGTAAAGTGGATATTGAGATATCTACGGGGAACTACTGATAAATGCTTATGCTTTAGACGAGGCGAAGTGACACTACGAGGTTTCGTAGATGCAGATTTTGCTGGTGAGGTAGATCGCAGAAGAAGCACTACCGGTTATATCTTCACAGTTGGTGCTACTGCAGTTAGTTGGATTTCGCAGATACAGAAGATTGTTGCATTATCAACTACGTAAGGTAGTACACGGGCAAGAATCGAGGCTAGCAAAGAGATGATATGGTTACAAGGTTTGTTGGCAGAATTGGGTTTCGAACAGGAGAAGAATGTCTGCACAAGGACAAATATTGGCCAGAGTGCGATATATCCGCAAAGAATTCGCATTTCATTCCGTAACCAAACATATTGGACTCGCTATCACTTCATCGATCACTTTTGGAAGATGGAGTATTGACGCTGAAAAGATTCAAGGCAAGCAAGAATCCAAATTGACATGATGACAAAGACAAGAACTAAGGAGAAACCGAGCTATGCTCACTTCGCTTGGTCTTCTCGCAATGAAGACAGAGGTGGTGACCCACATCATATTTTTCACTAAACCGCAAAATGAGATATCCCAAGGTGAAAGATGATTGTGAAGATTGATTAAAATCACTTTCAAGTGGGAGATTGTTAGGTGGGAGGTAAGAAAAAATGGTCAAGAATTATGGCTTTTGGAAATTGGCCAAATATTTTCAAAGTCAAAAGGATTAGGTGCAAGTTTTTCTTCCATATTTGCCCCCCAATTTTGCCTATAAATTGAGCTCCATTTTGCATTGTTACACACCACAACTACAACACCAATCAAGAGAAAAAGAGAGAGATCTTGTGTAGAGAGAGAGCTTCAGTGTAGAAGCTATACACGAGAGATAAAAGTGAGTGGAGTGATAAAACCTTTGCGTAGGTAGAGAAAAATACAAATGTGGTATTTTTTGTACTCTTCATTTTGAGATAGTGAAATATATTGGTGTGGAGTCCGTGGGCGTGGCGGTTTAGCGAACCACGTTAAATCTCGGTGTTTCATATTTGTGCTTATTTTAGTGTCCATTATTTTCTCAACAGATATATTTTGTCTCACGATCTGTGCTAATTAAGAATACCCTGGGGCTCCCAACAACCGTCTCATTACATTTTTCGTATGTTAACTTTAGTACTGCATATCCCAGTCAATAAGCAAATTAAATATACCGCAACCCAATAATCTTCATCAACGTTAGGTAAATTCATATAACCACTTGCTTAAATTAATAGGCATCTCGTGGATTACTCCTATCACAGTTTTGATATAATAAGTTGTTGAATATTGGTACTCTAATACCGCCAATAATTGTGCCGTGACATGTACGACTTCAAACATGAATTGGGAGTTACAGACAAAGAAATAATTACACAAATAAATAATAAATTGTAATCATCAACAAAGAGTTTAGCTGTGCCTTAATTTGCACCCTTCGTAACTGATAAATATTAATAGCATCTCCAATAGCCTTTCTATTTTTAAAAAGTATATTTCATTAAATAAAGAGCATTTTTAAATTTAAATGATGAAAATTTTTAAATGATCCAACAAGCTCTCTATTTTAATTCTTTATTTTACTTTTTTCAAAAAAAAAAATATTATTTTGTCTCAATTTTAGTTAATAATAATAATTTTTAAATATTAATGCCCAATAGAATTAATTATAGAAATATTGTTAAAAAATATGACCTTGAAAATTGTAGTCATTTAATTATAGAGAGTGAGTTTGCCTCTCTAAATTTAGAGGATCAAACCCACTCTTTAAACTAAATTATTAATTTAAAGAGTTTGCTGGAGTGTAATTTTAGATCTTAACTCTTTAAAATAAAGAGCAGTCCATATGTATAAAGAACTTGTTGGAGATGCTCTAATAATGGCCTAATTATTTTATTTCTTTAAATGAAACTATCTTCAAGTTTGAAATTTTTTAAGGGTGTATTTGATTGACACCATTTTCCATGGAAAATGTCCCATCAAGGAAAAAAATTTTCTACTTGGTTGTTTGATTGGTAAATTTTCCATGGCAAATATTTTCTAAGTACAATGATTTAATGCATGTTTTGGTCATTTTCCATGGCAAATAAATTCCATCTCCCCCCCCCCAAGAAAAAATTTTCCATGAAAGTTGGAAAATAATTTCTTTTCCATCATGTGCAATCAAACACACCCTTAGTACTCTAAGGAATAATGAGTACAGTACTCCGGTTCAATAGGAATGGTTTGCTGTAAGCAAAAGATTATATTATTCATTAAATTGTAATTTCCCTATATGTAGGTAGATTATACTTATTGGTTAGAAATATCGAACATTTTTCCCTTAAAAAAAAGGCAAAAAGAAATACTGAATAGATATATACTCTGGACTTTGAAGTACTTGATGCCATCTGAAAATACAAGTATCATACAAATTTATGTAAAAGACAAGAAAACCAACATTGTTATTAATTATTGTCATTAATAGCAATGCAATTAAATAAAGATACAATGACATGCAAAAATTAAATGCTTATAAATATGAAAAGTGATATTTCAGGGAGCGCAAGGCTTTTAGTGGAGTGGGAGATGTTAATGCACTAATGTGTTGGGATCTGGTGTTTTAGTGTAAAGTTGGCCATTTATGTTAGGAGTTGCCTTTCCTAGATTTAGGTTGATCATTTTCAACCACTCAGATGTCAAAATGATAAAGCTTAAGTAAGCTTTCTCTAACGTTTGAGGCTCCATAATTCTCATCATATTACCTACAATTTCTGTCTTGAATGGTTGATGTTTCACTAATTCAATTGAAGAGTATAGTCGTTGGGGTAGGTACGATCACCTTTGAGTTCCTTGATTGCTCTCCTTCATCTTCGACTCTTGTTGTGCTTTCCTCTTGGCTCATAACATGAAGTGAGAGGTGGTGGTGTTTCATGAAAACTTTAATTAGTAATACAAGAGATTGAAGGTTTATCGGAGTTTAAGGGCTAAGTCACTATTTAAAGTTGAATAAAGAAAATGATATTTCTCAATTTTTTTAATGTTTTGATATTAATTTTGTTGTCTGTGACTTTTTAATTTTTTTTAACAATTTAATGCATTTTTTAAATAATTTTTAAAGTGGACATATAGTTTTATGAGTTTTAGTTTATTATGCAACAAATTAGACTTATTGCTGTCCAAACAATGAGAGAAATGTTATGTTTGGTTTTGGAGGTACAGTGTGAAGCAATGACATTTCAAAATTTGATAAACAATTTTTTTAAAAGCAACAAAAAATCTCAAAGAAAAAGTGACACACATTCATAAAAACGACAACAACTGTTACCGAGAAATAATCATGGCTATGTATTGAGGAGTGGAGAACCACCATCACTGACAATAATTTTGATGGGCAGCAACGTAAGTTAACAAATTGAAGATTTTGATTATCTTGTGTGAACTCTATTAATAAATTTCTAAATTTTTCAAACTTATTTTATTTTTTATTATCACTGAAAATTGTATGTCATCGAGTAGCTTTCAATAAATTTAAAAAATAGAGAAAGATTATTTGGAGTTACTAGATGGAAATTTATCTTTTCTCTTGTAAGAAACGTGTTCATGATCGGTGTCAAAGCTAGTTGTGCTATGAGGCAAATGAAGGGCGTGACTCAAGCCTTAAAAAAGACCAATCCTTTTTACTCAGCTTAAGGACTCGCCTTACTTGCCTTATAGCACAACCGACCTTGCAAAAACTCCTTTATTTACTTCTTGATTATTTGCTACAAGATAGATCACTCGACCCCTACTTATACTATTTGTACTTCCTTAACTAACGGTTAAGATTTTGCCACTATACTTTTAATTCAATGGTTACAATTTATCATATAGAGTTCTGTAATAAAATATCTCAGATACTTCTTTATCTTCTAAAATATATAGAAACGTGCTTTAAAATATCATGATATTTTTTATGGCCTTTATTTCGAATAAGTTTCCTAAAATTGGGCCTACTGGATTTTTGGGGTTCTTTATAGTTTTATGAAACTTTAGGTTTGAAATTTCAAAAATAATACAAAATGAAAAAAATTACAAAAACCCTCCATTTCCTATCGAGTCCGTGCACTCGCGATCACTGTGTGCTATTGCACAACACAAATCATAGTGCAAATTTTTTTTTTTGAAAATTCGGAAAACTATTGATAACTCACAAATGGAAGCTAATTTGCAAAAATTAGTGAAGGTAGTGGTTGGAACGGGTTTGTCGAGAAACACAAAAAATATACATTATCCATCTAAAACGGACACAATATGCAAATTTTACGCCCAAAATAATTTAAACTATTACACACTCATTATTACAACTATTACAAAATCGCTACACGATCATCACACAAGTACTACATATCAATTACACACTTTGTGTAATTTTACACACCAATAACACACCCATTGCACACTTCATGTAATGCATTAACACACAATACACACTTCATGTAATTTCACACACCCATTACATGGTTTGTGCAATACTAAACAATCATTACACATTATACATAACGGATTCAATGTGGGCGTCACTCAAATTTTGTGCCATGCAATCGCACGGTGCGTTCACACAGGACAAAATTTGGGTGACCACAGATTTACATTGCATGTGTGATCGTGCATATCGGATTTTCATAAAAAAAATTCACTGCCATGCAAGATTTAGGATTTTTGTAAATAACTTGATTTTCCATGATTTTAACTACTAAATTCCTCTACTAAGAATCTAAACCCAATTATTTATGTTGGGCCAAATCAAGTTTATTTTCAACAAAACCATGGTATGCAACTTATTTTCAAGTATATATCTTTTCTTTAATCAAAAAATATTTAAAAGCAGCCCCCACGGGCAGTGGTGCAGCGGTAAAGCATGAAGGTTTCATACAGAGTATCGGGATTCGATTCCTTGTGGAGGCAAGACTTGGTTATCTTTGTCGCCCCTCCGGGGGTCCTTGCACCATGTCCCTTAGGGGTTAGAAAGGGGTCCACAAGGCGGACAACCACATACCGAATGTCCGACCAAGTGTGTATAGACTGTATCCACATCCGGATTTACCGAGGGAGCGAACCAGGGGGGAAGGCCGCTCTTTCCCAGGATTAGTCAAATTCGAAAGCCTCGGCTGGACACCTGGGTTATCAAATAATAATAATAATAATAATAATAATAATATTTAAAAGCAAATTTATAGTTATTGTTTGGTCACGAACAACGAACATCCTAAAGGTTCTATTTGTTTCTTGAATAGTACAAAGATGTTAAGTTTATTATTATCATGTATGAAGTAAAATAAATTAAAAGGCAAGTCATGAGATGATAATTAAAGTTCAAAAAAATAGAGAAATAATTGAATCACTGAGATTGTCAAAATTTATTATCTCTGAACAATTTTTTCCGCATATTTTTGTCTTGTTATAATTTGAATATTGCATATAATAGATTAGATTTATTTTTATGCTAACTACTTTTCACATGGAACATTGTACTATTTAAAAGTCTATGACGGCCTATTTTTTAAACCCCATAAACTATAGAACCAGCACTAAATGGTTTTTGTTATAAATAATTCAAAAGTTGGATGCATTATTGTGAATGAGATGTGAATGACTATGAAATCATGTGAGGATGAAAATAATTCATGAATAATTGTACAACTTGATTGATAATTATGTGTAATATGACTCATCATTTTTGTTTTGATTCTACATTTGATGGTCTATAAATAGACCTCAATTCATGAATTGATGAATGAAGAAGAAGGAAGAAAGTTCAATATATTTCCTCTCTATTCTCTTGTAGCATTTAAGGTATTTTTACTTTGATTTTATAACTTACGTTATCAAGACGAGTCTCTACACTAGAACTCACTTTTTGTAGTAAAGGGAATATGTTTCTGATGCTGCATCTTATAGATGACCCTCGTATCGAAACCTAATTATTACAAGATAATCACGATTTTTTTACAAGAAATTTTATTTTGTTATTGTTGTCTTACAGTACTAATTCAAATTTCAAAACAAAATATACTAGCTCATCTAAATTTTTGAAAATGTAAACGCTTGCAAAACTTGATTTTGTCGCTCTTGATATTTACGGTGATAATTATTCATCATGGACACTTGATGCCTTTGAGATTCACTTGATCTCAAAAAGGGTTAGGTGAAACAATAATCGAAGGAAATGAAAGATCCCGAGAGATCGCAACGACGTTAATTTTCCTTCGACGACACCTACATGCATCTCGATGGTAGAATACCTCACGATCAAAGATCCATACGTTACGTGGAAAAATTTAAGGGCAGTTCGATCACCAAGTACAAGCCGCCCAAGGCCGGATATCGCGGATGCACTTGCGCTGCAAGATTTTAAATCTGTAAAAGATTACAATTCCGAATTATTGATACGTTACGATTACTTTTACGTGGTGAAGAAATTCTTGAGCAAGATATGTTAGAAAAGACTTTTTCAACATTCCATGCCTCAACGTGCTCTACTTGGCTGATGTCGTGAGCGTAGATTTCAAGCGTATTGAACTTGTATCTTGCTTATTAGTAGCGAGAACAAAATAATGAACTACTCATGAAAAAACCATGGGATACGCCCAATCCGCCGGGATCCGCAGTGATACCGAGAAACAAATGGAACTATATGGCCGAGGTAAATGCAGCGTTAGGAAAAATAATTACTGACGTGGGCGTGGGCGTGGGCGTGGGCCACGTGGGGCGTGGGCGAGGTTTAGACGTGAATTCCAACATGATAATGGAAAAGCTCATTTCACGATATAATGAGCGGGAATCACAAGCAACATAATAGCGAGTTCAAATTTCGAGAAAAATAATGGAAATGATTCATTTGATAAAGGCAAGAATGTGGCGGATGCTATCGATGTGGAATACACGGGCATTGGTCAGTACGTATATGTCGTACACCAAAGCATTTGGTGGACTTATATATAAACTTCGACCAAGGGAAAAGAGAAAGGAAAAAGAAAAAGTTGAAACCAATTTTCTTGATTGGGATGGCGAGTCAATGGAACTCATTTTGATACTCGACTTTTTCCTCAGATCCCATGAATCATACAAACATTGGAAGTTTGATGGAAAATATTGATTAAATAATTCTCTAATGAAGTATTATTATATTTATGGTGTATTATGTGTGAAATATTTTTCTATAATGCTTTTGTGTGATAAGTGTGGAATTGTTATCTTTATATTTGTATTGTTATTTTTCATTAAGTGTTATATGTAATTGTTGTTTGTTAAGCTAGTATGAATTTTATATTTTAAATTTCTTTTTGTAGACCATGACAAATTGCCAAGATATTTGCCTAGGCGATAGCGCAACTTCCATACTATTTTACAAGATAAGAAGTTTTCTTGGATTTGACAATACGAGAAAATTATGTCTATACAATTTACAGTGCATCAAATATTATTGAAGGCTCAGGTAGAGCTCGTATTATCCTCGCCAAATGATACACAAATGAATATAGATGATGCACTTTATTCTAGCAAATCGGAAGAAATTTGCTTAGTTTTAAGGATATCCGCAAAAATGGATATCACATTGAAACAATGGAAGAAAATAATAAAGAATATCTTTACATAAACTCATTTCTATCTGGGCATACAGATTAAGAAAACTTCCATCGCTTCCATCCGAATGTATTATACATTCATAAGAGCGATTGAGTCTAACAACATCATAAAACCAAAATTTATTGACTCAAAGGTTCTTAAACTTTGGCATGATAGATTTGGGCACCGACTATGATGCAACGAATAATTAAAAGCTCACATGGACATCCTTTTAAGAACCTTAAGACTATTTTACCAAATGAGTGTCCATGTGAAGCTTGTTCACAAAATAAATTAGTCATCGACCCTCTAAAACAAAGGTAAATGTTGAATCGCCAACTTTTACGAAAAGAATTCAAGGTGATATTTGTGGACCTATACACCCACCTTGTGGACCATTTCGTTATTTTCTGGTCTTAGTTGATGCATCTACTAGATGGTCACATGTTTGCCTACTTTGAACTAGAAAGCTTGATGCATTTGCTAAACTATTAGCCCAAATTATAAAATTGCGAGTTCATTTCCCGATTATTCGATCCAAGTCCATTGATTTGATAATCTTTGGTGAATTTAGATCAAAAGCATTTGATGATTATTGCACATTGACTATGGGAATTGAAGTTGAATACTCATGCTCATGTCCATACACAAAATGGATTGGCAGAATCATTTATTAAATCACTCCAATTTATTGCTAGGCCTATGCTTATGAGGTCAAAACTCCCAACTTCTACTTGGGGACATGCTATATTACATCTTTGCGGCATTGATACGTCTCTGCACCCAGCTTTGCATATCATCAATACTCCCCTTTACAATTAGCATTTGGTCAAGAACCCAATGTTTCTCATCTTGAATTTTTGGTTGTGAAATGCAGTACCAATTGCACCCCCACAAATGTACCAAAATGGGTCCTCAACGAAGGCTTGGAATTTATGTTGGGTTTAATTCACCAATAATCATCAGTGCCTAGAACCTTTAACGGTGATCTATTTAATGCATGCTTTAATGATTGTCATTTTAATGAAATAAATTTTCCAACACCGGGGTACAAAACTACATCTGAAAGAAAAAATGAACTTTCCTGGGAATGAAGACTACAGCTCACTTTGATCCACAGAAGCAATAAATGTGAGAGAGAAATTGAAAATCTTATTCATTTGCAAAGAATTGCATATGAACTGCCTGATGCATTTGTGAATACAAGGAAAGTCACCAAGTCGCATATACCGGTAGAGAATACACCGGCAAAAATTGATGTCCCCGCAGGACAACCTGTTACAGCAAATGAATCTAAAATACGCCAGAAGCGTGGTCGACTGGATTGGTTCCAAGGATTACGTACCTAGAAAGAGAAGGGTACAAGACAAAAACCAACAAAAGAATCTTTGCCAGTAATGATAAAAATCTTGATTGATCAATCAAATAAAATATTTAAAGTTCCAAAAGAACCGAAGCATCCAAGAAGATTGAGGTTCATGAACCAACTGTATTCGAAAACCATGAGATATCAATAGATTATTTACTATCTAATAACTTATGGGAACGGGAAAGCACTGTTGTAGATGATATATTCTCCTTTAATGTTGCCAGTAAAATTGTGCAAAGTGAGGATTCTGAGCCACAATCTGTTAAAGATTGCCGAAATAGAAATGATTGGCCAAAATGGAAGGAAGCCATACAGGCTGAATTAAATTCTTTGTATAAACGCGAAGTATTCGGACCTGTAGTTCAAACACCAAAAAATGTAATCCCTGTAGGATACAAATGGGTTTTCGTAAGAAAGAGAAATGAGAAGAACGAAATTACAAGGTATAAAGCAAGGCTTGTAGCGCAAGGATTCTCTCAAAGACCAGGAATTGACTATGAAGAAACGTATTCTCCCGTAATGGATGCTATTACTTTTAGATTTTTGATAAGTCTGGCTGTATCAGAAAAACTTGACATGCGTCTTATGGATGTAGTAATCGTGATATTTATATGGTTCACTTGGATGCTGATATATATATGAGAATTCCCGAAGGAATAAAAGTGCCAGAAGCACTTAGTGCATGCCCAAATAATGTGTTATCAATTAAATTGCAAAGATCACTATATGGTTTGAAGCAATCCGGAAGAATGTGGTTCAATTGCTTAAGTAATTACCTATTAAAAAGGGGATACAAAAATGATGACATTTGTCCTTGTGTCTTCATAAAGAAAACGGATGCTGGATTTGCAATCATAGCAGTCTATGTTGATGATTTAAATCTCATTGGAACTCCCAAGAGATTAATGAAGCAAAGGAAGTACTTGAAAATCGAATTTGAGATGAAAGATTTAGGCAAAACCAAATTTTGTCTAGGTTTACAGATTGAACATTTCCCGGAAGGAGTTTTTGTTCATCAATCTTCATATCGAAAAGGTTTTGAAACGATTTGGTATGGATAAAGCACACCCTCTAACATCACCTATGGTCGTTCGAACACTTGATGTTGAAAGGGACGCGTTCGACCACCTGAAGATGGGGAAGAAATCCTTGGTCCGTATACCGTATCTTAGTGCAATTGGAGCATTACATTATCTCGACAAATTGCACTCGACTGCACATAGCTTTTCTCAGAAATCTCCCGGCAAGATATAGTCATACACCTACCAAAAGACATTGGAATGGTATTAAACACATTCTCCGTTATCTAAGAGGTACGTCGATTTAGGTTTATTTTATTCACATAATTCTCGATCTACTTTAGTTGGATATGCATCAGATACTTATCGATCCCCATAAAGGCAAGTCCCAAACAGATATGTATTTACGCCGGAGGAACTGCTATATCTTGGAAATCTACAAAACAAACTTTGAGCGCAACATCATCAAATAATGAATTCATTGCAATTCATGAGACAAGTCGGGAATGTATGTGGTTAAGGAATATGACTCATCATATACAAACATCATGTGGGCTATCCTCAATAAAAGAAAAATCAATCAGATTGTATGAGGATAATGCACTTGCATCACACAACTCAACAAAGGTTACATCAAGGGAGATAGAACGAAGCATATCTCTCCAAAATTCTTTATACACATGACCTTGAAAAGTGGTGAAATTGATGTTCAACAAATTCGCTCAATTGACAATTTAGCGGATTTGTTCACAAAGGCGTTACCAACATCAACCTTTAGAAAATTGGTGTACCAAATTGGCATGAGGCGACTTAAGGACCTTGAACAATGTCATTATGAGGGGGAGTAGTCAGATCTTTTTCCTTCGATCGTTTTATCCCATTGGGTTTTCCCGACAAGGTTTTAATGAGCGCAAGATATTTATACTCCGTGGTGAACATCGTGGAAGCGGTTGTACTCTTTTTTCCTTCGATCGTGCTTTATCCCACCGTTTTCCGACAAGGTTTTAACGAGCAACACACACCCCACAATCAACTTTATCAGTATAAATAGTCATTCAAGTGGGAGTGTTATAAATAATTCAAAAGTTGGATGCATTATTGTGAATGACTATGAAATCATGTGAGGATGAAAATAATTCATGAATAATTGTACAACTTGATTGATAATTATGTGTAATATGACTCATCATTTTTGTTTTGATTCTACACTTGATGGTCTATAAATAGACCTCAATTCATGAATTGATGAATGAAGAAGAAGGAAGAAAGTTCAATATATTTCCTCTCTATTCTCTTGTAGCATTTAAGGTATTTTTTTACTTTGATTTTATAACAGTTTTAAAGATTATACTTCACACTAATTATTTCAATTCTTGAATTAAATATAATTCGTGTTTGGTCAACCACAATCCATCTTTCAAAAGGGATAACGCAAATCTAAAGGTTCAATATCAAGTTTTGAGGTTTTATGTGTTCAAGTACGTATAACCGTAAGTTGTGAGAGGCACAAATATAAAAGAAAAATAAAGTGTAACAAAACAGCGAACATAACTTTATATTTAAATACTACCTCCGTCCCAAAATTATAGCCTATTTTTATCTTCACACAGATTAAGAAAAATGCAATTAATGGTATTGGAAAAGTAGAATTCAAAATTATTTTCCTAATATACCCTCTCATTTATTAAATATTTTATTCCAACTACTCTATTTTGATGATATCAATGTATATTAAATATGGGCATAAAAGATAAGTAATTTTTTAACCATATCTTTAAAAGGAATGTGATCTATATTTTGGGACGAACGAAAAAGGAATAGTGAATTATATTTTTGGAACGGAGGTAGTATCAATTATGCGATCAAAACTAGCTTTTTGAACAAAAATTGTTATAGTGTCATTACATTTATCACATCTTAACTTTCGAGCATGCATCTCCGAGTCAAGAAACAAATTAAATACTATACCGCAACACGATAACCCTCATCAAAGTTTTTTTTTTTTGAATGAAATATTCATCAAAGTTAGGTGAGTTTATATAACTACTTTCTTAAATTGATAGCATTAATAAAGCATCTCGTGGATTACTCCCGTCACAGATTTGATTTATGTTGTTGAATATTGGTATTCTAATACCGCCAATAATTGTAGGCGTCGGGGCGCCGCAAGTACGACTTCAAACATGAGTTAGGAGTTAGACAAAGAAATAATTACACATATATAAATACTAAATTGCCAAATTACAAAGGGTGATAGGGAATAGATTATAATGATTTTTAAAGATTTTTAATATAAAAAGAGGAGAGAGAATGAGTGGAGTTGAGTAGTTGAAATTTGTGGATGTGATGAGATATGTGAATGTGATTGATTTAGGAGAGAGAAAAAAATTGAAAAAATATTTAAAACACTTTTAAAGAGAACCCTATCACCCTAACAACCATAAAAAAAAAAAGAAACAAAGAGCTGTCCCTAATGTGCATCCTTCATGATCGATAATATTAGTCATGGCCTAATTGTTATATTTCTTTAATTGAAAACATTTTCTCGTCGGGAAAATTTTCAATACTCTCAACAGAAATGAGTCAAGAGAAATGAGCACATTACTCGAATTGTCATAAGATGTCAAAATCTCATAATCACGCTACTCAAAAAAATAAAATAAAATCTCATTATCATGTACATCTCATATGCTATATGTTGTGAAAAAGATCGAGCAACGAGCAAAATATTTTGAAACAATTTTACCTTTACAATTAAAAAAAAAAAAATTCATATCCTGTATTTGAATGTCTACATCCTAACAGAATTTGTGAGATGCATAAAAGAAACTGGAGAGCTTTTGTCATTGGAATTAAGAAGGAAGTGATTTGTGTTTGCTAGAAAGTTTTTCTTCATACTTTCTCATATTTTTAAAAATTCAAATTTTGTCAAATAAATCACATTCACATATTTTATAGGGCCCACTTGTACTATTGGATTTTCACCATTTAACTCCAATCATCCTCCCTTTTTCTTACTCATAAAAATATATTTTTGCAAGTATGCAAACACCCTCTAATTAGGAGACACGCACAATTGCATGACTCAAAATCAATTTTTACTTTATCTCAAGTTAGTTGAAAGTTTTTTAAAGAGGAGGATGTACTCATCATGGTACAATAATGAGTCATCGGGAATGTTATGTTAAGAGCGCTGGGAAACGCTGGGAGAAAAAATGTGAGAGAGATGTGGGGGCCCCACCGCATTCAGGGGGGCCTGCAAGTGGGTTGTGAGTAACTGGGAGAAATGCTGGGAGAATAACGCTGGGAATATAATGGTGTCGAATGGATTTCTAAGACGCGATGGATAGTTTTTGGCTTTTGCAGATAGTCCACAACCTTTAAAATCCGTAACAAATTCATTCTTAATTTTCGTTTGGATGGTGAGCATCTTGAACTACGGAGGAAAAATTACCTAATTGGAAACATTTTTCCAATTAGGTAATATCTCGTACATTTTCCACGACTAAAAATGAAACTTTAGAAAATAATATCCTTGATTGGAAACATTGCAGAACTTGAGAGACTTGTTATGCAAATAAAAGGAAAATGATTAATGGGCCCCATCGACAATCCCATGTAGCTTTCCATCTCAAAGCCATGGCATGTTTATACTTTGTATCCCTGCTAGAAATTGAATTCTGGGCAGCATTCAAGAAACCAAATAAACCCTATGAAAAACTCAAATTTGGAATCCACATTCCACAAGTATGCATTATTCCCTTATCCACTACCATCCATCTCATAATTTAAATTATACAATACAGGGTCTCAACAAAAAGCTTTACAAACTACCACAACATTTACAAATCATCAATCAGGAACCTCATAAACGAGGGATGCTGCGAATATATTTAAACACGTGAAAATAAAGAAATCGATGCTATTCTCCTCAGAACTACGTCTACAGTTTATTTATCGCCTTCAAGAAAACGTGGGGTATGCTCTTTCGTGTAAACGCGATGTTTTCTCTCTCGCCCGTATATTACCCAGAAGAGTAGTGAGAGCAAAACTGCACAGGCAACTATCACAAGCCCCACATAGATCCAACTACTGTATCGTCTCAGGCCAGGACAATACGTCCCGTATATGTCTGTGAATGTTTGTCTGACGAACGTGCAGTCCTGTAGATCGACGAGAAAAGGGCCGTACGTATACAAGCCGTAGCTTACGTTTAGACCGGCCGCCATTTGACTGTAAATTGTCGGGGTCAAACGACCTGTGGTGACACAAATGTCCCTTGGTGAAACTTCACACACGGAGTTCCTCCACACCTACACCGCGTAACATTAAGTTAGCCTTATTTTAAAACATATTAATGTATCGTAACGCTATACACCGGATCAGGTATCCACATGTGTGGGGGTATCTCAATGTACCCACAACTGATGTGGTGTGTATGAAATCTAGTGTGGTTTCATACATGCCACATTAGCTGTGGGTACTTTAAGGTACCAAAATTCCATTGATATGCAAATTTCAACTGGTTAATTACCTGAGTTGCATTTGCCAATTCCACTTCACCGGGCTGACAGGCCCGATCAGTGAGATCAGGATTAAATGGATTGCAAAGAGATGGTAGCAACGGGCCGGATTGATTGAAGTAGAGCCTCGGGATGTTTGGGGGGAAATTGATATTAGAGACATTATTAACAACAAAGTTTATTATATTAGAAAGTTGATAAGTAACTTCCTTGCTCCTAGTCAATGTTTCTTGTGCGGTAGCGTTGTCGACACATGGCAGTATATCGTCCAGAGCTGTGTGGGCCGTTGGATTTTGGACCCATTGATCCATCGATACACAAGTATCTGCTGTCACACTGATATTATCGAGCAGTTAGATTCAAGGAATGTAAGCATAATGGCTTATAAATAAACCAAAAAGGCATCTTCGGGTGATATGCACAAGCTAAACTACAGAGCAATCAACCCCGCAAAAGGAAAACTGATAAATAGTTCATACTTGTGGAGGACGAGAAAAATGCCACACAATATGAAAGTTCCCGTGACAAGAATCCATCCCAAAATCACCAAGCTGCATCAAGAAAATGTGCTCATTTAGAATCTCCAAACTAGTGAAAAAATGAAAATTTTTGTGATCTCAATACTTTGTATATATCTCTCACTTACACATATACAAGAAATTGCATGCCAAAAAGCGAAAACACTGAAAGAGAAATTCGAAAGACAACGTCAGCCAAAGGAAGACAATAAACAGATTCTTATTTTTATGATGATGATATAAACAGACATACCAAATCCAAGAAATGTCAAGCCAAGCATAACAGCAGACAGAACGATAAGAGCTAATCTCCTGCAAGAAAAGCAAACAAACTAAATATCAATTGGCGCAAGAATTGGTACGTCATAACAAGTGCGTAGAGTCGACTTACACAGAATTTATGACTCTTCTTATGTCGTGCGAATTATCTTCTGTTCTAGTGGCAAGGGTACTAGCAGAACTATTTATCCTGCCCTGAATCCGATCGATGTCAGATTGGACATTAGAAGGAAGAAACGTTTGATCCACTCCGATATTCCTAGCTGCAGACAGATATCCAGATACATTCCTAAGTCTCTCGGACGTGGTATTTGCTTGATTTACAACGTATCCCAAGGTGTTCACCGTGCTGCTGTGGAATTTCCCCTGGCCAATGTACAAAACAATACATCCCACACTGAAAACATTAAGGCACCAAATTAGTTTGAGTACTCGTGTCATGCATATGTATACATACGTATTGCGAGTTTGTGTAAGTAATTGCATATTTGGTACCCCAACTTATTGCCTCGTAGCATATTCGTCTCAACCATTTTGTTATTTTTGCAAAATCAATGCAATGATGGTTGAAGCTTTCGTAACTTATCAAATGGCCCTCAATTCAGAAGTAAGACATGAAAGCGTAGTTTCGTAATTAAACATAGGTTTGGGGCTGGGACCAACTTGTTACAGAGGCAATAGTTTGAGGACCAATGGTGCTTCTATCTATGCAAATAAGTTTCTCTTATTTGTGGAGAGAGGAGTACATTGCAGCAACAGTGAAGAGTATGAGCAGTATTAAGGAAAGAGCATAAGCAATCCGAGAATAGCCATAAGGCTCCTTCCGACAGCAACAATGGCGAAGACAGATGATTAATAAACATAGTGCAAAGAGCACAAACCAGGCAGCCGCGATAATAAAAAATGGCGCAGCCGTAAAAGCCACAGACTGCAAAAAATGAAACAAAAAGATAAGCTGAATGCGACGTAAAAGATAAAATTAGTAAACACAAAAGAAGAAATTGCCATAAAAGACTCCTGAAAAATGGATAAAAACTCACAAATGGCAAACCCACGTCATAGAAATCTTGAATATAGCAACTCTAAAGAGATGACAAACTCAAATTCTTCAGAAGTAACATAACAACACAAAATCTTGCAGTTACAAATTTAAAGCTAAAGAGGCTAAAAGATGCTATATAACTAATAAAGTAAGTCAAAGAGCAATTATATAATCAACTTGTGAGTAAAGACAGACAGGTCCTTGAAAGTTTCCTGATCAAGATTTGCCCCAAGATCCAGAAATAATTTCTGCAATACCCTTGCAACAGCATAGCTCAATATTTCACCACATGAACTTTTTTTTTTGCAATTTCCAGTTCTTTAATCTCATGTCTTTGTCTCCAAGAAGCAGAAATTAAGTAAATATTTTATATAATATACAAATAAAGGATGAAAATCACAGAAGAACTTACAGCCCAGTAATGTTTTTCACTGATATTCCATCCTCCCCTGTATTTCTTGAAATCATTTAGAGGATCTCTTCTAGATGTCCTCTTTGAAGCCAATATAAGAGTTGAATTCAGTGGAGGCTCATCAGATTCAGCAAGAAATCTTTCAATTCTACTCCATGAAAATACAATCCTACTATTTTCATCCGCAGATTTCCCTAAAAAATTCCCAAAAATCATCAACAAAATATCAAAAACAATTTCAAATATATATAATCATAAAAATATTAAAGAAATCAGAGTGAGATGGGGTACCTGAAGTAGCGGGAAGAAGAGCCAGTTCTTCAACTTCAAGCGAATATGAAAAGGGAATGCAAGAAAAATACAGAAATGCGGTTACAAGGGGAAAAACCAGTGATTTGAAGGCCGACATTGTTTGAATCTCACGCGACTCTGTTTCTAAAAATGGGTTTAAATTCGTGGAAAAATATGTGCTGATTAATATTTCCGAATCTCGAAAAGCGAAAATATACGCAGCCTCTTGAAAATAAATATGGTGCAAACAATATAGGAGTTTTTGTTTCAATATCTCAATTTTGTTGCAAACCAGACGCGGAGAGAGAGAGAGAGAGAGAGAGGAATTTAGCAGTTTAAAAGGAAAAGATGAAATAAAATGGGAGGTTTTTCTGGTGCTGACAGCAAATGGAGTTGCCGCTTGCCGGGGACAATATCACTTTTTATTTATTTATTATATTTTATTTTTATTTTATTTTTTATTTTTTTTTTTTTCCTTCATTTATCTTTTTGATTTGATGCAACAACATGAAAAATACACGTTACCACAACAAAAAAAAAAGAAAAAGGAAAAAAGGGACGTAACTTGATTGATACACCTTTTTTCGGAACTCGATTGATACACCTTGCTCAAAAAAGTATTATTTTTATTTTTTCTTGTGTTATTTATTTTTGGAAGAAAATAGTTATCAAATTGATTTGATAACTTTTTATATATTTTATAAAACTTCTTCCATAATTATGAAACAGATGCAATGATGATAAATAAAAAATACCGAATTCATTATCTTGAGGATACAACAATTTATTTTATTCAAAAAGACAAAAAAAAAAAGAAAAAGAAAAAGAAAAGGATACAACAAATTATTTTGCGCATGGTGTAAAAAGTTTGGTGTTTACTTAATATATTATTATTGTAGTAGAAATCTGGTTCTTATCGATTTAAGGGGAATGGTTTGTTGTTAAAGTTAATCATTTGTTTATGGACTTTTATACATTCTCAACACGGGTTAAGTAAAAACACAAGTAAATATAAAAAATGATAAAATTATCCATGCCCACCCCACATTCGGGGGAGGAGGGGGTAATTTTATCCTTTTTTTCACCTTTACCTATATCTTTACTTAACCCATGTTAAGAACCTATAAAAATTGTCCGTATATTTTACTTTCGACAACTCTAGTGGAGTTAATTAAACTCTTCAAGAATCTTAGTTAAATGCGTTATCTTAAATTGTCATGATATGCTCCAAAAATATAGATTCTTGGTATGACTATTTGAGATAAAAGAATAAAATTTAACTTTAGAAAGATTAGATATATATGAGTATAGAGAATTGATAATGCGATTAGAAGAACTTGATCAACTTTCAGTATAAATAATAAGTTGGGTTTAATAGTACGTATACTGTGCTATGAAATAACGGTGATCAAGTTATTGATCTAACTATTTTAATCAATAATTTGATTTTTACTGTATGAAATTAATTGTGTGATCTTAGAGGTGTGTCGGGCCGAATGATTAAGCATGGAATTGGTGAAATTCCTATCCGTTTCTATTTATCGCGTGCTTTCGAATAAGATGCCAAACAATCCGAATATTGAATTTCGTTGCAATCTTAATTGCACAATGAGGATAATTTTGATGTCCTTGGTGGTTGATTAATTGGTTGAAATTATTTGAAAGTACAATCAATTTTGCTTGACTTTAGCCACATAGAACTAATTAGTGGGATTTGAAAAAAGATTAGAGTCATTAAGCAAAATTTTCACCAATATAGAACTAACGCGTCCCTTATTGAAGAAGTAAAAGATATTATGTCACCAAGAAATAATTCCAAGGCCACTTGTCAAATTCATTTGCATCAAGAACAAATACTGGGGTGTAGTCATGACTCCCACGTGTCAAGTCCAATAATTTAGACTGTCACCAACAAATAATGAGAGTTGAAGCATGGATGTGTGCTCTTTTTTCCATATTTTTCCATTTTTTTTAATTTTTTTTAATTTTTTTCTCTCTCCTAAATCAATTACATCCACACATCTCATCACATCCATAAATCTCAACCACTCACCTCCACTTATTCTCTCTCTTCTTTTACTTTAAAACACTTTAAAACACTTTTAATTTACTCCCATTCACCCTTCAAAAGGTTTGACGAACGTTTATTTTAAATCTACTTTTTATTACATTAAACTTTGTCTTATTACTCTTTAATATTTTTTACCATACATTATTTGGACCAAAAAAAAAAAATCAATTTCAAAAAAATAAAAATTTGAAACTAACTCTATATTTTTTAATACAAATTGGGGTTCGTAGGAATTGGGTGTAATATCTCAAATTTGAGACAAATAAATAAAAAGGTGTCTTCCCACTAAACTAAATCCGTTGACCGAAACTTTAGTGCCTGTTTTCCTACCTATTTTTATATATTTTTACACATTTTATACTATTCATTTCGTGGGACCTACCTGTACTACACAAATCTCCACCATTCAATTTCACTTTTTCTCTCTCCTGTATCACATCAAAACACATCAAAACATATAAAAATGCACACCCTAACACGTGCTTAATTCTATTCCCTTTTTTGTTTTTTGTTTTTTTATTAATCTAGAAACTAACTCTATTCCTAGATACAAAAATCTACAAAAATGATTAAGGGAAATAAATTAAATATTGAAATAACGAATGACGCCGATATTTCAGTAGCCAGATGTGCAAAAACATGTCGGCAAGTGGGGTAATGTTCCTGACTTAAACGTGTCAGCTTTTTAACGGCTCGTTATTTCGCCCACGAAATTTAAAAAGAAGCGCATGTTGACAGAGTTTATTTTATTTATTTATTATTTTCTTGAACTAATTTATTTTTTTAAGAGGACGTTAATCAATTCATATCATCAAAAAATATCGGTGTTCAGTCCATCGAATCATCATATGAAAATTAGAAGGGTTATTGGAAGTATTTTTTAACAATTTTTAATGGTTTTTAATGTAAATGAGGAGAGATAATGAGTGAAATTTAATGGTGGATATTTATGGATGTGACGTGATGTGTGGATGTGATTGATTTAGAGTAAAAAAAGAATGTATAAAAAAATGGAAAAAAAAGAAAAAATTTTGAAAAAATTATTGCCAATCATGCTTTAGATGAAAGAGCGGGCGTGGTGAGAGCATGAGCCTCTGTATTGGCTTTGTGGGGGAAATAGTGACAAGATCCAATACCCGTAGACGCCAATAATTCTCTAATTAGCAACTACTAACAAAGTCCATAGAAAAAAAAGGAAATCTAAAAAACTCCATAAAATAGGTCTCGGGGACTCGGGCTCCACACAATTGATGCATGGGGAGCTAGCTTGTGTTGAAGAGCAAAGAGAAGACCCTCTAAAACTCAAAGGGAAATTATTTTTCTTTTCCTTTTATTTTATTTTATTTTATATAAGGCGAGACAACGGAAGGGAGGGAAATTAGGGGAGGCACATGCTGGTTCGAATTCAAGTGCTCCATCCAAAACGTGAGCTTCAAACCACTGCGGGACAATGTGAAGCACTTCTTTTTCATTTTTAATCAAACACTCTCTTATATTCAACTTTATTAAATATTTACATGTTATTTATAAAGGGTCAGTGCAATTAAGGGCTTGTTCGATACACCATTAATTTTCACTAATTTTTTTAGATCTCCATCAATATTTTCAACTACTCATATAATTACTTTATATTTTTATTATATTTTTTCTAATTTTCAACTACAAATCTAACGCTTAATTAGAGTAAATATATATTCTCCCTAATAGAATAAGTCCTAAATGTGTAGATATGGGTCATGGGGCTTAAGAGCATCTCCAATGCAACAATGTGCACGGTGCACACGTAGCATGAGAGAAATAGAGACATAAAAATTAAAATATCAAATTTCTCTCTCTTGATTTCTACATTTTTCTCCATTTTTGGTAATTTTTGCTCCACATTGTCAAGAATAATGTCTAATTGTAGAAAGTGTCAAGCACAATGTGGAGAAAAAGTTACCAAAGATAGAGAAAATTGTGAAAATGAAGAAAGAGAAAATTTATGTATGAATTTTTGTGTGTCTATCTACCATCTGCATACTGTCTGTGTCTGGCATTATTGCGTGAGAGATCTTTCTTATTAACTAGTGGAAAAGATAACTCTTTAGACGTATATTTGATTAGGATTTGAGACACTATCTCACCACTTTTGAAAGTGTATATATATTGTATTATTAAAAAAAATGTTACATATCCATGTTATATGTTAGTCCGAATCGAATGAATATTATTAATTTATAGAATATTTAAAGTTCAAAACAGAAAATACTCCAAAATTTAAATAGGCATGTCGATCGTTAATGCTCTATTATATTACATGTACATACAACGGCTATAAAGAGGTTCCAATTAGTTCAATAATAAACTCGACAAAATCTTACTCGCGAGTCAGGAGACATACAGATGCCAAATTGCCAATCTTCCTAGCTTCCAATAGTTTTTGTACACGTAATGGCTTCACTCGGAAAGTCGACAAATGGAAACTATATATTTCTCTACACGCATATATTAATGGGTAGACATTGACATACAGTACGTGTGACAGTAACTACGTTGATCACAAAATACCATGGCGTGCATGACAATAAGAGATAAGGAGTATGAGATTATGAGAAAAACATATAATTATAATTTCCTTTTCATTTGATTTTCCTTACAAGTTAAGTTTTTTTTTTTCCCAATGCATATATATATATATAGATATATTCCAGTATGCATTCCAAGGCGCATAATATGCTTCTTTGCAAAAGGTATATTACTTTAATTTTAGCTAAAAGTAAACACACTACTTTTATGGGGATTTAATTGGAAAATAAATGTAAAATAAAACGATAATGGCATTTAAATATAATCTAACGTAAAATAGCATGCCTTAATGAGTAAGTTATTATAAATGTTTATGGATTTTGATGCGAAATAGCTAGAAGCAAGAACAAGTGGAGTTAAATGGTAAAAATTTATATAGTACATATAGATCTCACGAGATATGTAGATGTGAAATATGAGAGAGAATTAGTGGAGTTGAAAAAATATATAAAAATTTGTAAATATTTAGGGTGCGTTCTGTTTGTCGTTTTCAACCCGTTTTCTGTTTTCTGTTTTCGAAAACGTTAAAAGCGCATTCTGTTCATCGTTTTCGAAAATACGTTTTCGAAATCGTTTTCAAGACTTGTATAGAAAACACGAAAACGTCTTTTTAACGTTTTCGGCATTTTCTGTGTTAAATGTTGAAAATAAGGAAAACGCGTTCCATTTGTGTTTTGTTTTCGGATTTTAAACACAAAAAAAAAAAAAAAAAGATAGGTTTTTGTTACCAATATTTTTGTATTATTAAAAGCAAAACTTTCTTATAGCGTGACTATGTCAATGTCATTATCATGTTTGAACTGAAAGTGTAAACAGATTAATTGCCAAAGAAAA